>CAUOFW020005502.1:609671-712269 GCA_963454935.2 Ilex paraguariensis
GGCCTTCATGAAAACTAGAAGAAAGAGTTCAAGAAGAAGGGGTATAGCAACCTCTATATTATGCTAATTTTTTCTTTCTTTCTCTCTCCTTAAATAAATATAGAAAACATATCACACTCCCAAAATGTGTACAACTCAAATCCCTACATTATAGATATTCCTTATCAAAACAGATTGACAAAAATCGTGCTGGAACTTGTGATCTGTTTTTCTATCAGATAACGACTGAATCTTGATTTGGGCTCTTCATGAAAGTTGTAGCCCTGAATGTGTAGATAAATTTAGGATGTTGAATCACCTAATTTGGATTTCGTAAACACAAGTTATGACCCACCGAAGTTTACTAGTTTGGAAAGGAATTCAACTCCAATCAGGATTCTGATCAGCTTTCCAGGCCTAACTTTGAAACAATGTTTGGAGGCCCAAACGAACTCGGATTTTTGCAAACCATACCTTTCTGAAAAGCTTAAGACATCCTCTAAACACTTCATGAAGAATACTTTCTCATTATGAAATTCTAACGCCATCCAAATCTCAATTGAAGCCCCATAGATTGAACTGCCTAAAAGCTGGAAATTGCACAATAATACTCAATATATATTCTTTTGCCTTCAATACTTCCCTTGATGCAGTCAATATCTCTCAAAACTCAAAACATAAAAGTTGTAGAAATTTTCTTTGAAATTTCATATCATCTTGAATCATCTCAATCAAAGCTCGGATAAGAGAGTTATGCCCAGATTATGAAGCAATGTCGAAACTGTGCACAATCATCCAATTAGCTTCGTTTTGCATTTAACGTCTCCATTTGTGTCCTAAATCAAAATATAAGAATAATGAGTATATTTAGGCTCCAAATAAGTATAAAAGGCTAAATATTAAAAAAGAAAAATATGACATTTTGTATTCTCATCAGAAATACAACTTAATCTTCTTGTTCATCAATCAACACAAGGCCAGCAGCGCCTAAATCACGTATCGTGGAGGTCATAGATCTCAATTGTTGTTTCATTGTGTGATCTCAATTTTTTTTCATTTTGCATTTAACGTCTCCATTTGCGTCCTAAATCAAAATATAAGAATAATGAGTATATTTAGGCTCCAAATAAGTATAAAAGGCTAAATATTAAAAAAGAAAAATATGACATTTTGTATTCTCATCAGAAATACAACTTAATCTTCTTGTTCATCAATCAACACAAGGCCAGCAGCGCCTAAATCACGTATCGTGGAGGTCATAGATCTCAATTGTTGTTTCATTGTGTGATCTCAATTTTTTTTATACGAATCAATTTCATGGTCAAACCACAAAGTCTTACAAGAGAAGTAATATCAAACTTCTCTTTGTGGCCCTTCTACATGACGTAAGCAGTGGAGTAATTCTTAAATTCAGGAATAAGGACATCTTGCATGCTCTCTTGCGCGCTTGCGTGGTATAGTGTGCAAGTCGATCCTTATTATGCCTAGACTGGTAATTCTCTTAGTCTTGGTGGGTCTAAGGTCACTCAGGCTCTAGCAGCACAAAGTCAAAGGTATCCAAGAATTATTGCTCATACACAACAAATCAAATCTTACAGTGCCATATGTCATAGTTATCACCATTCAATTTGTCTCTCTTAGTTAATTCAGCCTCTATGCCTTTAGTATTCTTTATGATTTAATCTTACATGCAGAGCCGATGCGTATGAGATATAAGCACAACACATTCTAGAATTTTGTCACAAAAATCTAAATTCAAGTATTAACAACATTTACAAGTCGCGAAATTGAAAGTTCAGTAAGTTTTCAATCATCTCTTACGCCACAGGTGATTATTATTAATACTTAATTTAATTAACGCACAAAATTTTGATTTCCTAATACCGAACAAAATAAAAAACTCTCACTAGATCTAGTATTTCTAGGCATACAAATCACATATAATTTCATATTATGCACATTCTCATTTTTAATAAACATGTAATCTAAAAACATTAGATATAAAATTCTAATTTAAATCATTCTGATTAATGAAATAAATGCAAGTAGCATATCTATCATTCTAACATAATTCTATATTGAATACCAATAGGCTACATAAGAAATCATGCATCTTATTCGTTTTTTTTTTTAGAATTTTAAACAATTAAAATTCAATTTTCATAAACTATCATAACGGTTCATAGATACCAAAAAAAAATAAAAATTGATCCAATAATGTCATATGGACCAAACCGGCAGAACAAATATTTTGGTGGAAGATATGAAATCTAAACGTTTAACGATCTTAACTGTTAAACATAATCTCCAAGATAAATTTCTCCTTTAAAACAAACAAGACCATTCTGTAATGAAGAGTTTTTAAAGAAGTCACCCATAATTCAGGTGCCAATAATCAAGACCTTTTTCCTTTTAATTTTTTAAATTCAAATTATCTTGCCCAAGCTACATGTCGCAACTCACAACTTTGCAACTCTTGAGGCCCTTAGGTTGAACCAATTGTTCAATTTTTTGACATACCCATATGCATGTGTAAACAGAAAAAGTGAATAAAAGAAGGGAAAAAGAAAGGTATTGCCAAGCATTTGCTGCCGACAAGTTTCTCTTATATTTAAATAGTAACATTGCTTGTTTTTTGCATGTCACCATGGCAGAGAGTAAACAACTCCTTATTTGAAAACAACACAAGCTCTCTAAGTGCAAAACCAAAAAAAAAAAAAAAAAAACTTTCTACATTTAGCAAAAAAATAAAAACAACAAGCCTTACTTGCCAAAAAATGACAAAATCTTTCAAAATTTTACTGTGATCTGGTGACGACTAGATTCATTGAAAAATTGTCCACTAGTCAACTTCTTCGAGACAAATTTTGAAAGTTAAAATTTTAATTTTCTTTTTTTTTTTCAGATTTGTTCATGTATATATTGACTATTACATATTAATAAAATTTCAAAACATTCGAAAACCATTTGGTCGAGATGCCATTAAAGACTGTTCAAAGTTTTTTGCAAAAACGGTATTTCTAAATAATTGATGATTGATCCCAAAGATGCAAGAATACCCTAAATGGCTCTGATACTAATGTTGGGAATCATACAACATTGCGAAACTGCAAGATCAAAGACATGCTTTATTCGCTTTAATCCTAAAAAACGTTTGAGGATGGTTCACGTATTTTAGAGTCCAAATCATCTTTTCTTTGATTACTCGAGCAGTATGGTGTTGTTACACAATAGGAATCAACACCGAATTTTCATAATACAAAAACCTTTCAAGGAGAGAAAGAGTAGGAGACTTTAACGTTAGATTAATTATCTGAGATGTCTCATCTATTAGATTATCTTAGGTTTATATAGGCAACCAATGGGTGTCATCAAGAGACACATCCTATAGGGACATATCTATTAATATTTAACAGACATGTATTTTGGATAGTAAAGGACACCTCCAAAAGACATGTTCTTTGGACATTCTTTAATTTGGGTCGACTCACCATGGATGCCCCAATTCAAGTCCATGACCCAACCAATATCTAACAGGGAAGAACAAGTGTTTGATATAAGACAACTTGAGCATCATTCAATCTAATAGTTGTATCTATGAATGCAAAACATTACTTCAACTAATAAAAGAAATATGGCACTCTCCTAAATCCTATTGCTTCCAAAAGTGGATGTTGGCCCGTAAAGCAACCTAAGAGAGTGATTAGGTTTTCTAATTATTACCCAATTTAAAATCTTAATTTCACTATTTATGAAATTGATAAATATAGATTACTAGATGTTGGTTAGATAGTAATAGAGTGATGGTGTGTGTATAACCAATAAACACAAGTCAAAGTAAAGAGGTAAAGAGAATGCAAACACAAGGATATGTAGAGGTTCGGCCCCAACTCTTGGCCTATATCCTCTCTCCCGTCTCTCCTTGGAGGTTCCCTTCTCCTCTTTCACTTGAAATCTTCAATGGGTGAGATCAAAACCCTTACACTTCTCTTCCTTGAGTACAAGATGATATTTCTCACTATAGTATGTCACTCAAGAAGATAATAATCAATCCTCTCTCTTTCTTTGCAAAGATTATCTCTCAAATCAAGAATGGAAGCAAGAAGAAGAAATTTAACATTTTAAATCTCTTTACAATGTAACAAATCACTAAAACTTCTAGCTCATAAATACAAGGTAGCAAAAGTCTTCCCCAAAGCATTGAAGGCTCCTATTTATACTTGCAAGGTAAAGGATTTTGAAATTCTGACAAAAAAGTAACCGTTGCAGGCTTTAACGTACACAAACCAGTATGTCGGTTCTCTATCCGGTATACCGGAATAGCCTTGAAGTCATGTTGGGACGCCTTTTGTTTCAGCATCTGGAATGCCGCTTTATGATAGAGGCTGACAATTCAACTTTGCAAGGTAAAATATTGGGAGCATTTGTGCCTACTGTTTCAACATTCGATATAGATGCCGGATATATGTAGAGCATGCCGGTTCAGCAAAGTATTGGGAGCTTGTTGTCCCTGCCACTTCATTATTCAGCATGCCTCTTCATGAACTGGCATACCAGCTCCTCATCCAGCATACCGGATAATAGTTCATCCTGTCATTTATCTTTCCTTTTCTTTACCTTTCTTGCAGATCTTTCATATAATTGAACTACACATCTAATATACACATTAGATCATAGTATAAATGCTTGATCATCATCAAAACCATGCTTATACAAGCAATGGGTCAATAGTGGAGGTTTCCAAATTCATTTCAGTATAACAATTGTCCCCAGCAGAAAGACCGAACTCAAATTTGGAGGGAATACATGTAAAGAAGAGTGTTCATGTCAAAAAGAAGGGAAAGGCTATTGTACCTTAGTACCGTAATAAAAATTATAATTTTTTAAGATTAAGTTATAACTTTTTTGAGGTGTAAGTTACAACTTGTAAAAAGTATGATCGATTATAGAAGATTGAGATCGATTATAAAAGGTTGAGATCCATACTGAAAATTACAACTTTCAGGGCTATTTGAATGGTTTTTTTGGAGGGGTTTAGATTGACTTCTTCAAATCCAAACCCCTCTTTATAAAGATAGAATTCAACATTCAATCTTGTTTATACTCATGTTTAGTATGCCCATAGATAAATTATTATTAGGATAATATATTTTTATGTAAATAACTATTTTGTTCCCTTTATCAATCTAATTCAAACTCATGTTTGTATACGTATGGGGTATAATTATCTTTTTATATTCTAAACCCATTAACCCTCATCTGAAATGCACCCCCTCCTCGGGTTTGATGAAACTTATGATTTGGGATTTAAGGTACAAGTCAATAGCGGGCTGGGCTTGGCAACCCAAGCTTCAAATTTTTGGTCAAACATGGGTTTTGTGTGTCATTTGAACTATTTATCCCCAACCCATCTTCCAAAACTCCCATAATCCCACTTACCAAACAGTTCGGTTAAGTTACAACTTTTAAATGTCAAGTTACAACTCATAATAAATGAGAAGTTACAACTGCCAAGGAAAGTCCATGATCGATCATAAATATATGTGATCGATCACGGTCTTTCTTGAGCAATTATAACTTCTATATTCAAAAGTTTAATTTTACTATAAAAAATAATAACTTTCGGTCCAATACCTAAAAAAAATTGATACCGTAGACTTTCCCCTAAAAGGAAGTTCCTGTGAAAACAATATTTGAAACCTAGGCATTTGGGCCCTTGGACCATGGCCTAACCTGAAAGCCCAAGATCCATCAGGCCATGGGCCCTGTTTTTAGCCCGTCCCTTCCCAACCCATTATGTTAGCCTAACCTGGATTGCTGCATTGGCTTGGGTGTATATCTGATTCCTAATCATCTTAATAAAAGTCTGAAATTAAAGTGATTCCATCTTTTTAGCTTTAAGTGTCCTTTTTTTATGTTCTTTTATGTCAAAGTTTCCAATTATTTCTACACACACCACTTGTTCTTTCAGTACACAAAGTTTCTTTGAGGAACACATGATATGTGGACGCATGCACAAGAGATGCCTAGCAGACAAAATTATTTGTCCCTGTGCTATGGAGTGGTGATGGACTTTTTCCCCATGTTTCCAAACACTCAAGATTGGTTTTATAATCCTTCTTTTCCAACTTTCTTCAGACAGATTTTATAGCTATGATTCCTTACCATGTTACTTATATTGATTTTTTATGCGGGTTCTAAATTTAGTATGACATAAATTATAAAGTATCCAAAGGTTTTTGTATAATGTGAATCCGGCACAAGTGGAGGGTAAATCATTTCTTTAACTGCACAAATTAAAGGTTTACAGCTACTTTTCACTAATGCATCCAAGAATTATTGAATTGTAGCATCACCAAAACATATTGACAAAACCCACTGCCCTCCATAGTCCTCATTATTGTGGATAGGATATGACATTGCCGCAAATAATTAAAACTCAAAAGAGAAACTGAAAATGATGGATTGACAAAATGACAAGACAAAAAATAGTTGCTCAAAATACATGACAAATGCAGACAGGTGTGAAGCAAGGATTTTATCTTGAGGGGGCCGATAACCTATAATTAGCGTCAAATTTTTTTTTGTATAAAAACTACGAAAATAACTTTCACATGACGAATTATAGAGTTATTTAATTTTCAAAAAATTGAAACATTAATTACTTTTTTTTAAATCAATTACATGCAAGACTATTTCAGGTTCATTTATAAAAAAAATTAAAATNTTTTTTTTTTTTGTATAAAAACTACGAAAATAACTTTCACATGACGAATTATAGAGTTATTTAATTTTCAAAAAATTGAAACATTAATTACTTTTTTTTAAATCAATTACATGCAAGACTATTTCAGGTTCATTTATAAAAAAAATTAAAATCAGTTTGATTTATGACATAATCATTTGGTACTATTAAATTTTACTTTGGCAGTATAACATTTGCAAATCCAAACAAAATAAGAAAGAGTGAGTACATATCTCTGAAATACATATTCTATACAATATTAAATTTTAGTGGTAACTCGTATTTGAAGGTACAATGCAATGTAAGTAAGAAGTAATGGATTTGAAAGGAGGGAGAGTTCAATGTAAATAATTTTGAAAGCGACGTTGATGGTCGTTGGATAAGTTTATTTGAGACTATCGAATTGACTTATTAAAGTCTGTCATATTTTATATTATAGATTTGAAAAAATTATATTTTATCCTCTTAAATTATTACCCTGATTTTATCTTTGTCCTGCGATATTGAAGTTGTTGCACCATTTACCATTCAAATTGCTAACTTTTTGCACAAATTTTTAAATTTTAATTTTGCTTAAATTGTTACATTTTGGACTAAGGCAGTTCACGAGACTATTTTGAATAATTAGGGGTACAATGTGTTTAAATCAATAGTTGAGAGGTAAAGCAAAACTAAGAACACAATTTAAGAATGTAAAATATAACTTTGATATCTTGAGGGCCATGTAAAGTGAAAAACAAGAATATAATTTTTGGGTTGAAGTATAATTTTTTAAATTAAGAGAGCTAATTTAAGAGATATAAAGTATAATTCTAGCCCAACGCTTGGCTCCGCCACTGAAAGCAGACGAAGCCATTCAAACATTAATACAGTTATCTTCAACTAAATATAGGAAAATACATATNGAAGAGGGAAGTTCAATGTAAATAATTTTGAAAGCGACGTTTATGGTCGTTGAATAAGTTTATTTGAGACTGTCGAATTGACTTATTAAAGTCTGTCATATTTTATATTATAGATTTGAAAAAATTATATTTTATCCTCTTAAATTATTACCCTGATTATATCTTTGTCCTGCGATATTGAAGTTGTTGCACCATTTACCATTCAAATTGCTAACTTTTTGCACAAATTTTTAAATTTTAATTTTGCTTAAATTGTTACATTTTGGACTAAGGCAGTTCACGAGACTATTTTGAATAATTAGGGGTACAATGTGTTTAAATCAATAGTTGAGAGGTAAAGCAAAACTAAGAACACAATTTAAGAATGTAAAATATAACTTTGATATCTTGAGGGCCATGTAAAGTGAAAAACAAGAATATAATTTTTGGGTTGAAGTATAATTTTTTAAATTAAGAGAGCTAATTTAAGAGATATAAAGTATAATTCTAGCCCAACGCTTGGCTCCGCCACTGAAAGCAGACGAAGCCATTCAAACATTAATACAGTTATCTTCAACTAAATATAGGAAAATACATATACGTTTCAAAGAAAAGAATGTGTTTAAAATTTGATACAGATTATAGCTTAAAGGTCGGTTGATATAATTTCATTAACATTTCACCAAAATTTGACCAAGATGTTTCACCTAGATTTGACCAAAAAAAAACTGAGTTTTATCACAATTTTTCTGACTTGAAAATGAATATGGACTGAATTCTTAGAATAACTTGAAATAGTAATAAGTTCTGCCATTGATACAAGCATGGGCAACTATAAGCACAGAAAAGGACGTGGGCTGGCAGTGTCATTAGGGGCGACAAAGAGCCCATAAGATGCATAACCCACATGCAGCCCAGCCCCTCCCACCATCCAACAGAAGGCGACAGACAGTGACAGTACGCACCACGCTTATTTTAGAACATCATCATCATCACTCCCTTACTCTGTCTCTCTCTCTCCTATTTTCTCTGTGAAAAACACAAATCCCCATTCTCAATCTAGACTCTTGCTACCTCTCTCTCTCTGTCTGCCTCTCCTCTCTACTTATATTCCTATGTGTGCGTGAATGTGTATGGTTTCTGCTGGGTTAATGCTGTTCTCTGCTCTGTAATTGTTGGATCAAAGGTATGATGACCCATCATTTCTAATTTCTTCTTTCCTTTTTTTTTATTTTTTTATTTTTTGATTTTTTTTTTTAAATTGTTCACTTTCCATTGCATGTTTGACAATGTAGTTCTTGATTATTACGGTTTATTTAAGATGGTTTAAGGGATTGTTCAATTATATGGTAAAATGTATGTTAGTTATAATCTTCAGATCTCTTGCATTTATCTTCTAGGATTCTAATTTTCTTAGTAGGATGATATTATGGTATTCTTTATCAAGCTTTTCATGTTGGGTACCTGAGAAAAGCTCTTGAGAAAAATTTATAATGAACTTAACTCCACTCCATTTCTATGAAGAAATCGAATTTAACTAAACAATGGTGGATTGAGGTAACCCACTTTATACAAATCATGTAGGGGTAATTCTGCAGCTACTCCAACTCTCCCACCACCCTGATTTAGGGGATCAAACCTGGGAATCATCTATTTCTTCATTGCCCTTCTGCTTATTCTTTATGGAGTAGATTGTTTGTTTTGGTAGAGACGTGTTGGATTGCACCCTAGTCTTACATTGCTATGTGTGAAATTGAGTTTTGGTTTCTTGGAAAGAGTAAAAAGCCAAATCACTTTGGAGATGTGTGGTTTTGGCTATCTTTTGGAGTATTTGGTTTGACAGAAACGCACGTAATTTTTAATATAAGGTTGATGAAGTGGATTTCTAATGGGAAAAAATTCGCCCTCATTTTGCCGGAATTCCTTTGTTTCTTAATTAGGACAGATTGGAAATCCATTTGCGGATAATAATTTTCGTTTATTACTCCTTGTTCTTATGTTTTTATTATTGAAGGACTTCTTGTCCCTCATGTAAGTTATTTTTCATTGTTAATGAAAAGCTTTTGATGATTATCAAAAAAAATTAACATTAGTGGACTTAAAACGAAACTCATCCAATTTCCCTTTTCTTTTCTCCAGTTTCCTGGAAATTTGATCATCAGTATACAACACTTTTCTTATTTTGGCATTTTTCTCAATTTTGTAATTTGTATTATCCTATTTCTAACTGTACAATTAGGGCTATGAATATTGTGTTGTAAATTAAAATGTTGTGGTTTTGTTTTCTGGATTTTGATTCAAAGACAAGTAATTTGTCGATTTGGAATTCTGTTGTTAGAGATAAGCCCTCAGTCCTATAAAAATTGTGAGTTGGCTTAAGAGTTAAACAGTCTTCTATTATTACTTTCTTCGCTTGGAAAGTCGGTCCTTTCTGACTTATTCTGTAAGACGATTAAAATGAGAAGCTTAAATCAGTTAAGCCACTGTAGAGGTTTTTCTGCCTTTTGCAAGTAATGGCAAAAGAAAGGTCTATACCAAACCCTCTCCTTCCAACACCGTCGATTAATTAGGACCAAATTGGGTAATGTACTTTTGAGTGATTNGTAAGCCACTGTAGAGGTTTTTCTGCCTTTTGCAAGTAATGGCAAAAGAAAGGTCTATACCAAACCCTCCCCTTCCAACACCGT
Source organism: Ilex paraguariensis (assembly GCA_963454935.2). NCBI lineage: Eukaryota > Viridiplantae > Streptophyta > Magnoliopsida > Aquifoliales > Aquifoliaceae > Ilex > Ilex paraguariensis. The sequence goes on from CAUOFW020005502.1 coordinate 619,967, forward strand.
CGATTAATTAGGACCAAATTGGGTAATGTACTTTTGAGTGATTGTTTGGTTTATTCGAAAGTTAACTTTTTTAGGTTTTTGAAATGTGTGATTCTTGTACTTGAATGGTTAGGGCCCCAAGTCAATTATACATCTACTTAAAATTAAGTGATTTTCTACTTTGAATTTTATTGAGGAGAAAAGTTCATCAGCCCCGTTAAAATAACTTTGTATGTAGCGGTAACTCTTTGATCTGTAAAATCATGGGTTCATTATGGTATAGCATAATTTTTTGATAATTTCCTTTCTTTGTAAATAATCTTTTGTTGATGTGAATTGTTAGCCATTCTGTTGCGTAAAGAGCTAGAGAGGAGTTTCTGGGACAAATAATTGAGTTAAGTTAGAAAGAGCTAGAGAGGACAAAGATGTCGGGTGACGGAAACACCCATTGGTGTTACAGTTGTAGGCAACCGGTTACTCTTCGAAGACAAAGTGCAATTTGCGGCAACTGTCGCGGTGGGTTTGTTCAAGAGCTTGATGATATATTGAGCATGAATGTTGAACATCACAACCAGAGGCCAGGTTTTATGGAAGCAGTCTCGAATTTTTTGAGACAGCAAGCAGCTCAAACATCCATTAGAAATAACAATTCGGACAATAGAGGGAGATCAGATTCACAAGCCCAACATAGTAATTTGTGGAATCCTTTGTTGATTTTTAGTGGCGAGATGACCAGCAATGATGGGCTCCTAGACCTGTTTAATGAGGCTCTCGTGTTGAGGCGAGAGAATGGTGGTGATTATTTTGTGGGCCCTGGAGTAGAAGAATTTTTTGAACATATTTCAAGTGATGACCAACGAGTCCCTCCTCCAGCTTCCAGATCTTTAATTGATGCATTGCCTACTGTGAAAATCTTGAAGAAGCATGTTCGCTCTGATTCACACTGTGCTGTTTGTAAAGAAAAATTTGAGTTAGGGTCCCAGGCGAAGAAATTGCCCTGTAAACATATATACCACTTGGACTGCATTGTTCCATGGCTGGAACAGCGAAGCTCGTGCCCCGTCTGTCGCCAGGAGCTGGCACCACAGAGATCAGGTGATGGCTCAAATGGTCAAAACAGAAGCGGTAGTAGGAATATTATGGGAAGGGAAAACAGAAACCTGAATCGTGAAAGGCGGAGTTCATGGTCGTTCTTATGGCCTTTTAGGTCATCTCATTCCAACTCTCACCATAACAGAACAGCTGGAAGCAGCTCAGCATCAAACCATCAAGAAAGTCACCATACAGAGTACTCTCTTTGGCCTCTTGCATAAAGTTAGTTGATTAGATGTAGCATGCTTTCTCCACGTGATCCTCGTGGTAATGANACAAACCATCAAGAAAGTCACCATACAGAGTACTCTCTTTGGCCTCTTGGATAAAGTTAGTTGATTAGATGTAGCATGCTTTCTCCACGTGATCCTCGTGGTAATGATTCATCTCCTCTATTGAACGAAGGCAGTTACCTGATGCGGAAGAAACATTTGACCTTGGCGGTACCAGACTCAAATCGGTTTTTATGCCATTGCCTTTTTTTTTTTTTTCTTTTTTTCTTTTTTTCTTTTTTCGCAATCTGTCAGCAACTGAATCAGCTGTTCTTGTGTGTTTCTGCATTCCATTGTATGTTTTTTAGGTTCCAATGCATGATTTTATTTTTGTACTGCTTCCCAATTGCATTTAGAAGCAATATTTTCTTGTTGATGTGCATATTAAAGTTGCACCTCATAAGTGCCCAGTCAAACTTGATATGTGTAATTAAGCTGGAAAATCTCAGCTAAGTATGTCTCTTTAGTTTGGTTTCCACCTATAACCGACATGGACCCGTTATGGTTCGAATGGTTCAGAAAATGTCAAGATGTGTCATTTGTTGTGTATCTGTGTAAATGTGTGTTATAACTTTTGAATGGTAGATGCGATGTGATTAAGCAGATAACACCCGTGCAACGAAACAGGAGGTTCCTAGGTGCCTTGATTAGGTAACAATTATGCCACGATGAGAATTGGATAGATTTTAAATCCAATGGCTTGGAGTTTAGTGCTCTCTATATCTTCCGGCTCGCTTCATTTCTGTTTTTCTCTCTCCTCTTTCTCTTCTGTCTTCTCTCTTTATCCATCCATCTCTTGTCTTTCATTGTCATGTGTTTGTCATAGTTTATCCCATGCTTTCCTTTTTGTAGAAAAATCCAAACTCATCCACAACAATCAAGTTTGTTANTAAGTCAAGCAATGGCTTGGAGTTTAGTGCTCTCTATATCTTCCGGCTCGCTTCATTTCTGTTTTTCTCTCTCCTCTTTCTCTTCTGTCTTCTCTCTTTATCCATCCATCTCTTGTCTTACATTGTCATTTGTTTGTCATAGTTTATTCCATGCTTTCCTTTTTGTAGAAAAATCCAAACTCATCCACAACAATTAAGTTTGTTAAATGCAGGGTTCAAGCTAGCTACTCTACTACCCCTAGATTTGCAGGGNTCATTGTCATGTGTTTGTCATAGTTTATCCCATGCTTTCCTTTTTGTAGAAAAATCCAAACTCATCCACAACAATCAAGTTTGTTAAATGCAGGGTTCAAGCTAGCTACTCTACTACCCCTAGATTTGCAGGGTTCAAGCTCTCCTCAGAGCAGGCAACCTCCATCGTCTCATCAAGTTAAATGCAGCTATGATGGAGCTTTCAAATCTAGCACCATGAAGGCAGCAGTGGGAGTGGTTTACTGGAATGAGTATGGGGCCCTTCTTGAAGGAATATCTAATCAAGGAGGAGGATCCATTCTACTCATTCTAATTTTCTAAAATTTTGAATTTTTTTAAAAAAATCTTATATGGTATTATATTTTTTTAGAAAAATCCTATTTGGTATTATCTTTTTTAATGGTAGCGTATCTTTTGTCGGTGACTATAGATAACTCGTGCATGAATGTATAGTGTAATGTGAATAATTTTGATAAAAACGTTGATAATCGTCGGATAAATTTATTGAAAACTCTCTCATTTTATATTATAGATAAGGATAACAGCTTGAGATTAGAAAATGGAACTCTTATGTTCAAAATACAGAACACCATGCACGTATCTGCACATCTCCATCCCATGATCTCTTATCCAAAATTCTGTTTCACACCATTCTATATCCCCACGGTCCCTTTGTTTCTCTCTCCATTCGGTTGGTTACTTCCCTCACGGCGTCACGCCTCTTTTCCATTCTCTCTCTCCGGACGGATTTTCGTGTAACAAAGATGCAAAGTAATTTCGCTTTATCTCCCTCGATTGACCAACTTTATCAGAGACTCATCCGACTTCGCTCAAGCTTGCCTTGAATGAATACCCACCTCCAAAAAGAAGCTAAAAAAAAAAAAAATGCAGAGCAGGTACTCACTCAATTTCATGTACTCTTATTATTCATGCTCAATTTCTTTTGACTGTATGGGCTTAAAATTCTTAGTTGTCTCTTTTTTGAATAGGGTAGTACAAACAGAGGAAGGGGAGGGAATGCTCTAGTAGAGGTTGACAAGTCGAACAACAAATTGCTGTTGTTTTAGCTCAGGAAAAGGAAAATGAGATAGACAGAATAAAAAGAAGAGAGAGACAGAAGAAGAAGCAGAATTGTGTTTTGGGTAATGAAGTAGTTATAATGAACTTTGCCGGGGGTTGTTAGGATACATTTGGAACTGTCGAGGGTTGGCCAATGCCTCGACGGTTCAACATCTAAGGGCCCAAATTAAGGGAATACAATCCAGATTTCCTCTTCCTTTCAGAAACCAAAATTAGCAAAGAAAAAACTGAAAAAACTCTACGACAACTGGGTTATGATTTTGAAGTGCAGGCAACAACCGGTAAATCAGGAGGCATCTGTTTGGGATGGAAGAAAGGGGTGCATCTAGAGATTATTCTTTCATCAAAATCCATCATCTCTGCCATTTTTCACCCCAACCAGTCGGAAACAAGGTGGCTTCTAAATTGCGTCTATGCTCCCCCAAGTAAAATCCTACAAGCAAATTTATGGGAAGCTATGTCTCAAATCATCATAGATTACCAAGGCCCAACCCTCTTCATTGGAGACTTTAATAACATTGCTTCCCAGTCAGAGAAAAAGGGAGGCAATTTTCTCAATGATCAGGGACTCATTGACATGGGATTTTCTGGAAACCCATTTACTTGGTCAAATAGACGCGAAGGTCTTGCCAATATCAAGGAACGTTTAGATAGGGGAATCGTGAATCCAGAATGGCGTATTATGTTCCCAAGAGCCCTCATCAATCACCTGCCAGCAATTGAATCGGACCACTTCCCCCTTCCTGCTGAACAAATGGGGAGATATCCAAACCTACCCTAGACCTTTCAGATTTGAGGAAATGTGGACCAGAGACTCCTCAAGTCACCTAATCATCAAAAACTCATGGAGGACAGATCAAAGGGGTTCACTAGCTTTCAAATTCTGCGGAAGGTCAACTTTGATTCTACGAAAATCTCTAGAATTATAATCATGTCCTCTATGATATCTAGCACAATCGTAGGAATCAAACATACCCGTAATATACTCATAATTGTCACTGTAATCTACAATAGGTGTTGCACGGGGGTAGGTGTATCATGAACATTTTGTCTCGCAGCATAGATAGGAAGATGATCACGATTGGNTGATGATGCACAAAAATAATTTTACACACCACCTGTCAAGTATAGATAATAAATGCAATGAAATCAACGAAAGAATTAAAGAAGACACAATTTATAGTGGTTCGGTCAATTCGACCTACGTCCACTCTTCAATGGCTTCAGTCGCCGGGTATTTTATTGATTCAAANTCAAGGATTGTCGGCACCGTCGATATTGCAATGGTTGTTATTGTTGGAAATTCATGAATTCAATTCTCGACAGAACTCTTTTCACATAATCACCGTTATGAGAAAATTTGTCATCGCTTCACTAATTATCAATCATGTCAAGTCAGTCAAAGACTCTAATACTAATTGATGCAGTGGAATAAAGAACACTACGATTCTTTATGTATCAAATCAAAAGTAACACTCTGAATCGACAGAGAAAATAGAGAAAATTCTAAAATATAATTTTATTCAATAACTGTCTAGAATTCGTAGTACATAGGACAATTTGTAGGAAAACTCAAACCCCTAAGATTTTCAAAATATAAACAAATCCCTAGTTTTAGGAAAGTTACCAAAAACAAACAAACACATGTCTAATAAATTAGGAAAATTGACATGGTTTAGGCAACTAAATATCCTAAAAAATTCTACCTAAAGTCTCATCCAAAAAAATAATAAAAATAAACAAATAAAAATAAAAATAGAATAATTCTTAATTCTCATTCTACATCAGACCCTCCCCTTTGACGAGTTTTCATTACTTTAAAAAATTTAGTATGTCTGCACTTGTCTGCATCTACCTTGTATTTGAGATTGATCTTTTCTAGCTCAACATGGATTGTCATAATATCTTTGATTGCATCTGTCCCTGGAATCAAGGATCCATCAAAATATATTGTATAACATTCAGTAGAATTTCTAATTTTAATTATTTCCCAATAACCAAATCAATTTGAATCATGTCATGATGTCCTAGTTTGGATCCAACATCAACTAGATTACTATAATCTGTAGCTTTACGAAGATTGCTAGAACTACTAAAATTATTGTTGTTGTTGTTGTTGTTGTTATCGTTGAAAATCCAATAATTTGGCTCATGGGAGAGCCTCTTTCATATGATCATTGNGGATTGCTAGAACTACTAAAATTATTGTTGTTGCTATCGTTGAAAATCCAATAATTTGGCTCATGGGAGAGCCTCTTTCATATGATCATTGTCATTAAGAAGATTGCCATCACTTCGTTGATTGCCCATCACACTAGGTTAGTCAAGGTTCTGATACCAATTGAAGTTGTAGAGCAAAGAATATTACGATTCTTTATGTATCAAACTAAAAATAACAATTTGAATTCACAGAGAAAATAGAAAAAACTGTAAAATATAATATTATTCAGTAACTGTCTAGAATTTGTAGTACATAATACAATTTATAGAAAAATCTAAAACCCTAAGATTTCCAAAACGGAAATAAATCCTTAGTTTTAAGAAAGTTGCCAAAAATAANGGTTGTAGAACAAAGAATACTACGATTCTTTATGTATCAAACTAAAAATAACAATTTGAATTCACAGAGAAAATAGAAAAAACTATAAAATATAATATTATTCAGTAACTGTCTAGAATTTGTAGTACATAATACAATTTATAGAAAAATCTAAAATCCTAAGATTTCCAAAACGGAAATAAATCCTTAGTTTTAAGAAAGTTGCCAAAAATAAATAAACAAATGTCTAATGAATTAAGAAAATTGACATGCTTTAGGCAACTAAGTATTCTAAAAAATTCATACTTAAAGTCTCAACCAAACAAAATAATAAAAATAAAAATAGAATAATTTCTAATTCTCGTTCTACGTCACATGGGCAGTGAAAATATTATACTTTGAATAGTTGAGTGTAAAAGCTGAGAGTATTCTTTGCCCACTAAAACAAAAAATGTATTCTTCGGAGGCTTGGTGTAGAAACTGAGAGTGAAGGTATTTGTTTTGTATAGTATAGTTGAGTGTGTACCGTACGGGTGGTATGGTGATAACTTTAATGTCATTTGGGATGAATTTGCTTATTATGGATTTTATGAGGTTTTTTGCTGTTAGTTTGATTATGTTTTAACATAATTTGGAAATTATTTTATTTGGTACAGATGATTTAATGAGTTGACAGAGTGAGTTATATTTTATACTAGGAATGATTNTTTTTTTGCTGCTAGTTTGATTATGTTTAACATAATTTGGAAATTATTTTATTTGGTACAGATGATTTAATGAGTTGACAGAGTGAGTTCTATTTTATACTAGGAATGATTAACAAATTGTGACAATGACATTGTTTTCAGAATATCTTCATAATTCACACTTGCCCGTACATTTTTTAGATGTAGACTATTGTATTTTTAATAAAAAACCCTGTTATGTTGCAAATGTCATTGTACGTGCATTGCACCAAGTACTGCTAGTTAAAATCAACAGCTATAGCAATGTAAGGACAGCCCCCAATTTTTAATGTTAATGCTACAATTACGACCAATACAGAAAATGAAATACCAATAGAAAGTTAAACGACCAGCTTATGGGCATAAATCAGATCGAGTTACTACTGCCAAATGCATATAATAGAGATTGTGAATACATAAAATGGCAATGGGCATTAGGTCGTTTAAACAAGAGANGTTTTTTGCTGTTAGTTTGATTATGTTTTAACATAATTTGGAAATTATTTTATTTGGTACAGATGATTTAATGAGTTGACAGAGTGAGTTATATTTTATACTAGGAATGATTAACAAATTGTGACAATGACATTGTTTTCAGAATATCTTCATAATTCACACTTGCCCGTACATTTTTTAGATGTAGACTATTGTATTTTTAATAAAAAACCCTGTTATGTTGCAAATGTCATTGTACGTGCATTGCACCAAGTACTGCTAGTTAAAATCAACAGCTATAGCAATGTAAGGACAGCCCCCAATTTTTAATGTTAATGCTACAATTACGACCAATACAGAAAATGAAATACCAATAGAAAGTTAAACGACCAGCTTATGGGCATAAATCAGATCGAGTTACTACTGCCAAATGCATATAATAGAGATTGTGAATACATAAAATGGCAATGGGCATTAGGTCGTTTAAACAAGAGAGTGCTCATCACCCAACATTTTGGTTTCTATAAAATCAAGAGCTCATTGCAAGTGACACAGCTTCACCAACCACCACCCCCACTCCTTCCTGAATTTCTCTTGCTGCTGCCAAAGCCAGAATTTCCAATGTCAGAACCAGCATCAGCACCACTGCCCCAACCACTTGCACTGCCGCCATCATTGCCACCACCACCCCAGTCATTGCCGGCAGCATTACCACTTCCACCACCACCCCAACCGCCAGGGAAAGCTTCCCTGCCTGGTGAATTTTGAACTTTTGCACCTGGAAAACTGCCCCATCCATCATCAGCATCCTTGGAGCCCCACTTCTGGGAACCATAGTCTGAATCCTGCCTGTCATTGCTGCTGCTACTTCCCCTACCACTGTTGTACGAGCCTCGCCCACGCCCTCGCCCACGCCCACCATACGGCCTAGGCAGTCCACTTGGATGTCCATCCCCATCCTGACCGCTGCCATTTCTGTAATCACTTCTGCCTGTGAAAACACAAAATGACAAGCAAAACGTCACAACCCCACATACTAGCTAACAACCCAAGAACTCTGAATCTGTACTTGTACAGAAAATGGGCATAAAGCAGGATCACTGGCCCCAAATGTATCAATGCACATCTGAATCCCTAATTGCTCACAAATCTTGAACAAAGCCAAAACTAAAACCTTAAAATTGGTAAAAAAAAAAAAAAAGCCAAAAAATTGAACCAACTATCCACCTGCAAAAATAAGCAGGTAACCACCTGAAAAATAGATCTCATGGAGAAGCATACTCTCACCAAGCCACAAAAGAGTTCTAGATTCATCCTCAGAGCAAGCCTGCTACTCTTCCTGCTGGAACTTCAACTTATTCGTTTATTTTTTTCTCTCAATGGGTATTGATTATAGACCATAAAAACCATCACCATTTTTAAAATGACAAACCTACACTAGAAGCATCTCTTACGAAGAATGAAAGCCTGCAGCTCATGCAAAAAAAACACTATCATCAAAATTAAATGAACTACCTGTTCTAGCAGAAGTTCTATCTCGGTCCATAGACTGGCCCCTCCAGCCACTATCATTGCTATTGGCTGAACCAGACCAGCCACCTGAAGAGCCCCCAGTTGCAGGGCTTCGAATTGGCACCATTGCAGCAACCGATCGAATTGATGGCGCTGAGTCATGTGGATCATCAATATGCCTCTGAAAGTATGCCACAAGGCGATCAATGTCCTCAAACATTCTTTTCCGGAACTTAAATCCCTTAGGGTACAGACCAACATATTCGTGATGTGGATTTGAACTCCGTATGTAAGTTAGGATGAATGTGCCAGGATGTTCATGAGATATGCCGAAGCAGTAGACAATCCTCATTGGGTACTCAGACTTTTCAATCCTTAAGAGCTCGTCAACTTCTGCTTTACTGCCCTTTTTGAACTTGCGGTAGCTCAGCATAGATTTCAAATGAGCTACTAATGGATCAACATAACGATCCATTACCTGCATAGACAGGCATTAGCACTAGTGCATGAGCTTATCATCGTATTCGCCCAATAAACTCAACTAAACTGATGACAACAGTGAGCAGAAATTCTCTTCCACAACTCATTAACTTCGGACAAAGACGAGACACAAAAAACAATTCACCAGTGTAGTTCATAATGGCAGGTATCCACCGAATAAACTCAGCTTAAAATGATGACACCAGTGGGCAGAAATTCTCTTGCACAACTCATTTACTCCAGACAAACACGAGACACAAAAATGAATTCACCAGTGTAGTTCATAATGGCATAGTAATTTCTGTCAAGGAAAGCATTAATTGTTGATAAGTCTCACATATCGTTTAGGGCATGCTTGATCTTAAATATTTTCATGAGTTCATATCAGAAAGTAAATATTCTTGATTTGGCAAGAACGAAAATAATTTTTGTCGCAGCTGCCCGAGCATGAAAAAAAATCAAATTAAAATGGAATCACCCTGAGAAAGGAATAAACGGCGCCTGACAATGGGGACCACCATCTGACATCCATTTACTAAATTATCACAATGCTCAAGTTCAATGCTCNATCAAATTAATATGGAATCACCCTGAGAAAGGAATAAACGGCGCCTGACAATGGGGACCACCATCTGACATCCATTTACCAAATTATCACAATGCTCAAGTTCAATGCTCTACTATGTAAACATGTGTTTTAGTACGNTCAAATTAAAATGGAATCACCCTGAGAAAGGAATAAACGGCGCCTGACAATGGGGACCACCATCTGACATCCATTTACTAAATTATCACAATGCTCAAGTTCAATGCTCTACTATGTAAACATGTGTTTTAGTACGTGCCCGCAAAATATGGTCAGGATTAACCTCTACTCAATTCAACACCCTCTCACATGGTTAAAGGTTCAATCTGTATCATATTCTAACCACTTGAACATACAAAAATAAAAATGCAATTACTGGAACATAGAACTCTTTCTAGCAGGAAAAATAGGAAATAAAATACTGAACCCATTAGTTTGGAAGTTTTAGAGAGGAAAAAANTACTGGAACATAGAACTCTTTCTAGCAGTAAAAATAGGAAATAAAATACTGAACCCATTAGTTTGGAAGTTTTAGAGAGGAAAAAACTTTTTTGCTGTGCAAAGTTATTTGATAATTCAAAACAGCAGAACCACTGTTCAATCAAAACCAAAGGCCACCTCAATGCATTTCATGTTTCCACAAAGTAACGACACAATGTAGAGTTAGCATCAGCAATGATCAGTGAGAAGATTTAGCCACCTAATCTACATTCAGAAATAACTTCAAGTCCAATAAAATTCATGGCAGTCCACACCTAGCCACAGTCTTCAAATAATAACATCTGAAGTTCAATGCATGCAAACCAATAGAAGAAATAGAAGCCCCATGATGATGAATCACTTACCTCATCCAAATCCTCAAATGTGTCCTCTCCTATTTTCAATGTTTTTCCTAAGCGAAGTAAACTTGTGATGTCCTTGTGCTCCTTTCCGCCTTCAACTATATCCTTGTGAGCATAAACTCCATCATAAACTTTGAGTGTTAAAGTCAAATATGAGGGTCCACGAGAACTAGGACGGATAATACTCTCACCAGGTTCCTTGTCAGAAAGGAACTATTTAACACAAAAAAGACGAAAACCATCATTAGAAAAGAAATAAATGGAAGAATTAGGAATTCAAACCATAGCATGACCATTTCTGGGGAAGTTAAACACACTCATAATATCCATGCACTGATTCTCCAGAATTTACTGTACACCCAAAATCATACAATTTCACACATTACATATTGCAAGTGATTGCGCATATATCATACTACCAATAACCTCGTGTTTGAAAACATTCTGAAATACAAAAAATCGAGTATTGATGGTGTCACATTTATATCTTAAATAGAATTTTTTTTTTCTTTAATTACACTATTTAAAATTTAAGTAGACGGAGAGAAAATATGAGGGAGGCAAGGGAGAGAGGAGAGAGATAGGTGTAGATTAGTAAGGTTGTCTATCATTGGAGAGAGTGTTGGTTTAGTTGTCTACCATTGGGGTCGTACAGAGAAAATAATGATTTTAGGTGGGGAAAAAAAGTTGCAATTANAGGTGTAGATTAGTAAGGTTGTCTATCATTGGAGAGAGTGTTGGTTTAGTTGTCTAACATTGGGGTCGTACAGAGAAAATAATGATTTTAGGTGGGGAAAAAAAGTTGCAATTAATTTTGTACCGCTAGATGAAAATAGATGAAGATTAGATTAATCTTAACAGTTGTTGTGCTTTTATAAATGTATAATTCAAATTGCTAGCTGTGATATTAGATAGATGATCCTGCAATATTGAGGATGCACCTCCAATGTTTCACTTACTCATGCAAATTATGGGCACAACACAAGTGATATATACATAGATGGATCAGATATCATTGACAACACACCTCCATCGCTTCATCCGCTGTAATGTTCTGGAAGCGGGGATGGACAATCATCCTTGGCTTGAAATGCTTCTTTGCTAGCTCCTTTTCTTTACGTGCTTTATCCTGTTCACTCTGCAAACTACTGCGGTCTTCATGGTAATAGGGATCCATGCTTTGATAATTCTGATGACGATTACTCCTCAGCTCGCTGTCTCTACAATTTAAATACACCTGGTACCTGTTCTTTTGAATTGATTTGATTCTGCAAGTTAGAATATCTCCTTCATGCAGCTTCTCAGTCAAATCATTAACATCCCTCCAATCATCTGTATAATCTTCCCTCATAAGCATGCCAGTCAATCCAGATTCAAGGACACACACTGCTCTTTGAGGTTGCACTCTGCGAACAGTGGCTTGCACAATTCTTCCTTCGGCAAGGGTATCCTCTGTCTCCCCAGAAATCATATAAAATTCCTCGTCTGGACTAGGTTCCGCATAGGATCTACGCCAATCTTGGAAGCCTTGTATCAACTCCAATCTTATATCATTGAGGGTTTCTTTTTTGTTTTCACGGTTTTTAGATTTAGCATATTCACCAACCTGAAGGGATTTCAATAAATGAGGCTTCTCTCTCACATGCTCTATAGCCATCTCCAGCACATCCTCATCATCATTTGTGTCATCTTGGACATCCTCATAATAAAGATCTTTGGCCAACTCCTGTGCAAGACCATAAGATTCTGGATGTATCCTAGTATCATCCAACAAGTCTATGAATTGACTACTGCTAGAAGCCAATCCACTTCGCCGGACACGCAAGAAACCAACGGCATTTACGAACACCTTTTTACCAAGACCATGCGCTGTTAACAAGTCTTTACGAGTAAAGATTGCTCCAGCTCTTACTAAGGACCTCTGCAGAGATGCTGCCTTTCTGGGGCCCAGCCCGGAAATAAATTGCAAAGGTGCAAATAACCATTCATGGCTAGAAGCTAAGTTAACATCAAGGCCCACTTGATTGGTGGCATCCACCATAACCTGTTCAACCATCCCATACTTCTCATCAGGAGTAAGAAAGCTCTCTAAAGGACTAAGTTTCCAGGATAATATCTCCCTCCCTGGTCCACATAATGTCGCAACCATTGCTAATGGATTTTGAACATTTCGCCCAAGAGCCACAGCCCGCTTCACAATACCTGAAACGGATGTGATGATAAATAACAGATACATAGTTACATCAAGCACCCCATGAATGAAGAAATTATATACCTGACTGCCCAGGAAGCTGGTCTGATGAAATACGAGAATTCTCATACAGATGTGGAAGAGATTCGTCACCATACACGATGTTTAAATTATCCATTTCGTGTCCAACATCCCTTGGATTATCTTCCACCATCTTGAAAATGATCTGATAAGGTAAAAAGAAACCCATCAAACTACTCGTATTAATATATCCGATCAAGAGTAGCAAAAATATAGATCTAATAATTGAAAATCATCGATTGTTCATCCACAGAAACACAAGTCAACAACACCTAGCAAATAGAATGTGTACACCAAAATTCATATTGTCAGAGAGGCATAAAGGGATATTATAGGTGGAATATGTCATGCTCATCTCAAGGATGCATACCTCAAATATATCCTCCTTCAGCCGAGTACAGGACAAATTCACAGCTCCTAGAACAACAACATGCGGTTGGTGGTCCGTCATAAATTTATAAACACGTTGCTGATCATTCTTCTTTCGTTGCTGGTCATTAACATTTTGGCCACGTAGGTTAAGGGACCCAGCATACAACACATCCAGCACTTCTCCAGAGGAATCCAACATCACGAATGTGGTTGCAGGCTTTCCAGGCCCCCAACAGCAAGCCATTACCCTGGGTGCGGGCGCAGCTTCTTCCTCTGAGTTAACATCATTTTCCTTTCGCTGCTGATATGGTGCTACAGAGACTTTGTCCCATAAAAGCTGTCCATATTCAAAAAGTAACCAGTTTTTTGCTCTACTGGTCAACAAGGCTCTTGCTTCCTTCTCCATTGAAGGTAGCAGAAAACCGAAAAAGGCATCCTGCAGTATTAGCTTCCTCTGCTCATTCCACAACTGAGCAGATTTACTCACACCGTCGCTGAGATAATAATCATCCGAGTCACTTATTAATTTGTCAAGGACAGATTCTGGCAGCTTAATAGAAACTTGAAGGAGCTTCTCTTCTTCAGCCTTTTGAATAAGAAGCCACTGTGCATCCTCAAATCTGGTAAGTGGCTTGTCCCGTAACCACTTCACCCCCGCATACTGATGAAAAGAATCAATGGCTACATTGCCATCATGTGTAGGACTCGTTGATACTACAGCATTATCCATAAAAATACTACGAACATGTTTCCGAACACAAGGTTCACAGCTAATCTCAACTGCTGCCTGCAGCAACTCACAAACATTCACTGTTCAAATCACTTGCAATAGTACACACTCATGTCAACTTATCTATGAACACCAAAGAATTGCATACCATGTGCCGAGCACCTTTGAGCACAGCTTGAGGGTTTTCAAACATCGCACATGTAAAATTGGAAGCCATTTCCTCGGGCGTTTCTTTGGCATCCTCTAATTCATCCATTCTCTGCAAAAGACGTTACAGCATCAACTTCATGTCCTCATTCAAATAATTATAATCACAACTCAAAACTGACTTACCATCTTTTCTAGAGATATCTGCAATCCAAATTGCTCAGAGCTGTACCCAAACTTGCTCGCAACCTCCCAAAGCCCAGCCTTACTGCAAATACTATATTGTGACTTCCTCTTTGGCCGCTTGTATTGTCCTTCATCCACGCCAACCTCACCTGGGGGGAAGTGGAGATTAAACTTTGAGTCAACATCATCAACCTCTCTATCCGATTCAGCTGCCTTGAGAGACTTTGTAATTGATTCAAAAAGCTGCTGATTCAAATTAAGTCGTGTTTCATCATATACTCTCCGTAGTTCTTCTTCAAAGCGCTTGTTGTAGTATGACTGGAGAGCACTCTTTCGCTTCTGAAGAAGCAGCCACTTTCTGTCCAAGTCCTGGATGGCCCAAAGTACCTGCAACAAAGCACACTCCCCTCAAGTCTGTGTCCTCTCTTTCCTTAGGACATAAGTGTTTCAATATACAGAGGTGCAGGACAACAGTTCAAGGACAATTCATTTACCTTATGCCACCTTAATGTACGTTTTTGGTCAGACTTATTTGGATTCTCATCATCAGCATCATGCTGCTCTGGATCCTTAAATAGGCTTAAGCACTCCTCCTTACGATACATAGCAATAAATGGAACCTAAAAAAGTGTAGTAAAAGGCAATATGAGATCCATCTATAAAGAGAGAGTCTTACCACCGGTAAATAGAAAGTTTCTTACGTCAAACTTCTGCACGTGCATCATGTCCAAAAATCTCATAATGTCATCCTTGTTGATGGACAGCTCGTTGCCTTCTTCAGTTGTTCCTATACCTCGCTTTCCAAACAAAGGTACCATGCCGACTGCAAGTTGATTATGTATCCAGTTACTCTCTTCTTCTATGCTCATCTCATCTGTAGGCGGAGAGCCAGTGCTTTCCTCAGCTATCTACCAAAGAAGACAACAGATAATATAATCAGGGACCTGAGTGAAATGCCAGAAGAAAAGCACACCTTTTAAGCTTCTAATCCNAGGCGGAGAGCCAGTGCTTTCCTCAGCTATCTACCAAAGAAGACAACAGATAATACAATCAGGGACCTGAGTGAAATGCCAGAAGAAAAGCACACCTTTTAAGCTTCTAATCCTACCTGCATTCTTTCTGGAATATCTATCTCCCGCATTTGATCATCCTTCTCTGTCATATACTTCTCAGAAAGGATAATTGGTTCAAATTCATCTTCTAGCCTCCTTTCCCTCCATTCACCGGATTCCTCATGCCTGCCCATCTTTGCTAAGCCTTGCTTGCGAAGCCTCAGAAGTTCATCAACATCACCAAATATTTCATGAGCTTCCTGTAATGCAGATGATGAAACTCCTGGTGCCTGTCTGGGCTTCTTTTTGTTCAACTTCCTCCTCCTGAGTAAGGAATTCATATGTATAATTAGATACACATTGAATCAAAAATAAAATCCATATAATACACACATCCGAGATACAACACATACCGCACGGGAGCTCCATGTTCATCAACTTCTTCTTCATCAACAATAAAGTCAGCCATTTCATCCTCTTCACCAATCTCAGCATCCTCTTCATCTTCTGGTTGCTCCTCTTCAGCAATATCCTCAAAGGGTGGTCCTGAAATATTTTAGAGTTTCTCAAAATGAATGATGAACTACACTAGCATAGAGTAGAAGATAAGCTAATGAAATTTACCCTCATCATCACCAAATAAGCTGCGCTTGAGCTTCTCCTCGGCTGTTCGCCCACCCTTCCCACTTCCATCAAACTCCTCCTCATCAGAAAAACCAGAGCGTCCTTCCTCTGTGTCCCTCTGAGCTTTTTTCAGCCGCTTAAACTTTTTGCTCTCCTAATACATTTACAAGCACACACCCCAAAATGTCAATCAATCATCTGTGCGCAACGATTATACTAGGAAGAGAGACTAAACTAAGCAGTGCCGCATGAAGTTCATGAACAAAAAAAAAAAAAAAAAAAAAAAAATTCAGAGCAAGAAGCTCACAAGTTTCGGACGATGAACAGTGATGTTGTTATCCTGAAGGAGCTCATAGTCATCTTCATCAAGAACATAATTCCTCTCCGATTCTCTAAGATTAGTGGGAACAACAGTAAATAACGCAACAACTTTGGAGATTAAATAGGTGCGTCACACAAGAGAGGATTCACCTTTTCTTCCTTTTCTTCTTCTTCTGCCTCTCATCATCACTGTCTGCCCTATCCTCTTCTTCCTCTTCCTGTTCTTCTTCATCACCATCATCCACTATAAATCCATCTTTCTCATATTCATCCTGTCCTTCTTCTATTCAAAAAGAAAACCATATTACAGACTAGACACTAAAAATATCCCAATTAACCAAAAATATTTACCAGAAAGACAAAAATAAAATACCACAATTAAGAAAAAAGCCTCACACATGAAATGCTGCCAAATCTATATTAACCTGTCAAAAGCAGAACGCCCATTGCCCGAACGGCAAAACATATTACTACCCGAAATTCAAAATCTTAAAAGCATATTAAATAACACAATTACACGAGTCCAAACTATCAATCCCTCTGTTCAGCCATCCAGAAACAAATCTACCCAAGCTCACATATCTTGAGGGGTAAAAAACTGAGGTTTTTCTAATTCTGATGGAGAATAAGCACTGCATATATTGCGCACAAGTGAAATAAGAAAGGTCTCCAGTTTTTTCACCAGAAATAGCATTTGTCTCCCAATAACATTCACATGAAAAATATCTACTAAATTCCCAATCAATTTTCAGGAAAAAATTCCTCAAAAAAGGGGTTCAAGCAATTAAACCCTAAATCAAGCAACACCAACAATAAAAAAAACCTACCCACAAGCACAATTCAACAAACTGGAAGTGCAATGCGTAATATATTAGGGCTCCAATATATGTTTAGCAAAAAAAAATGCAAATTTACCTGACCAAAAACTCAATTTGAAACAAACCCAGAAAATAGAACACCAAAAAAAAACATTAATAAATAAACAAAAACTGAAGCTGGGTGGTACCGTCGTCTTCATCTTCTTCATCGTCGCCACGGTCTTCAACATCGACAGGTTCTCCATCGGCATGCTCTTCTCTATCTTCGTCTTCAATTTCAACCTCATCTGTTAAACGATCGAGGAAATACATCGACACTGAGATAATCTTAGAAAAATAGAAACGCTTTCAAAAAAAGAGAGAGTTAGAGACTGCGGGTTCACCTTCGTCGTCTGAAATCACAGTTTTTCCGGCCATTTTGCAAATGGGAAAGATATGACACAATTAGAAACCCTAGAAATGTAAACAAGAGAGTGTCAATTGAAGAATTTGAGCCAAACCCTATGCTCAGATCCTTCTTATTGTTCTAATGCGAGGAGAAGAGTGTGAAATGCTGTAAGCAAATCGTTATATTGGCGACAGAGGAAGATTTTGGTGTGCCTTAAAAAAAAAATAAAAAAGAACTTTCTCCGAGGTAAAAAGATTTTGGTGTGCCTTAAAAGATTTTGGTGAGCCTTAAATTACAGAGATTTGTCACTAAATTATATAAAACGTCTAACAATGAAAAATAATGTTAAATAATGTTAGAGTATCTCAAGTGATTTAAATTCTTATTTAAATTTAAATAATAAAAAGATAAAAAGTTTAATTTGATATAAATCTCTCCAACGAACTCATTATTTTTTAAAGGCATAGAAAATTTAATGTGAAGAAACCAAATTTAAAAGAACATATGATCATTAAAATTTTAAAGAAGAATATAATCTCACAATTACAAATTTAAGTTTAAAGAAAAGTCATTTGAATTTAAAAAAGAATTTTTTTCCGTTTGATGCGAGAATGAGTTTAATATTAGGAAAAATTTTTAATAATTTTTTTACCATTTTTAAAAAATGGTATAAAAAAAGTAAGATCGAAGATGGTCTTATTATTTAGGATAAATTATATTCGGGTTCCCTAAAGTTTGTTATTTAATTAATAGACCCCCTCAAGTATACGAAATTACACATAGACCCCATGTCATTGGCGTTCTGCTAACGGAGCAAATGGAAAGTGGCAAATGACAAAAAAGCCTAAGATATTTTATTGAACTGCGGCCTTTACTAAAAGACCCTTATTGCTCCACACCACAGGCAGGCAAGAGAGTCCCTCCGCATCAGAGAACAAAAGGCGGGATAATCCTTAATATTCCGCTCTTCTCTCTCTGTCTCACACATTAGATTTTCATCCTCATCCGAAGATCATGAGTTCATCACTGTGAACAAAAGAGAGTCAAGCCTAAATCGTGGTGAAGGTGCGTACAATAGGTTGGGGTTTCAGTAAGCTGAATGATCATGTTTTTCTGTGTTTTCCTAGTTTATTAATTTTTCTGTGTTTATGTGGTCCAAATTTTGCTATGGTTTTTTTGTTTTTCTGTGTTTATGTGATGTTATTTCCTGATTTTTTGTGTGTTTTTCTTGTGGCTTCGTTTTTCTGTGTTCAGATCTGGGTGATGCTTGGAGAATTGCAGTATCAGTTAAAGCATGTGTACAAGGACGCCAATGTGATAGCTGTTTATCTGGCCTCATTTTACAGTTTACTGTGGGAGATACACTGATTTTTCAGTCAGTGGGATTTTGCCATTATCTGGCAGAATGCTTCTGCAAGGGTTTTCAAATTGGACTGTGTACTGCAAGGATGAGGAAATTGGTGAGCTTTGAACACAGAGTTAGGAGTTGAACTGTGAGGATCAGGAAATGCAGCAGTTGTACAGGAGGTTTTTTAGCTGTTTTGTCTGATACTTGGTAACAGAATTCTGTGTAACACAGAAAAGAATTTATACCCTTTTTATTAATTATTTATTTTTATGGTATGAGTATAATATCTTGGGTTTTAAGCATTTTATGGTTAGAGAAGAACCTCCGCCATATACATCACCTGTCATGCAAAGGTACGAGTCATTTGAGAATCCCTTAGCTGGGCCTGGTTCACGCAATTTTAGATCCCCCGAAGGGGAGCGGGTGCCTTCAAGTAATGCACAGTTTGGAACAACGCTTTATGACTTCATTTGGGAATTTGAATTGGTAGAAGTATGTTTAAATATTCTTGTTTGGTTGCCTGCAAGTGAGGCTGCCCTATATCAAGTGCAGTACTCTTCTTGGTGGGTGAGCTCAAGAATCATTTCCAAGGTTAACATGCTGTCTTCTTTTCTGTTACACAGAATTCTGTTTTATACTGTAGCAGTTTTCTGTTTTTTGTTGAAACAGTTACTGTTTTTTGTTGAAACAGTTGCTGTTTTTTTATTCTTGTAATTTTTGGAGATTTATTCAATAAAATTCTCTTTTTTCTTAAAAAAAAAAAAGGGGACAAGTAGAACTAAGAAACTATTAATTTAGTTTCAGCAAATCTTTGACTTGATACAAATCAACAGCTGATGTTCGGTACCCTTCAAGTGTCTCTGGTGCAGAAAACAGACGAAGTGCATCTTCTATTGCGCGAGCAGGCTCTGGGCAAATATTAAGGTGGAGGAGAAGACAGCAAAAATCGCATTTGGGGTGGCACCATTTCAAGGAAATTGATATCCTCCATTTGGCAGTATGGGTCTCAACAAAGAAAAAGGTTGTTTCGAGATAATGAATATATAATATGTTGACACAATGCATTTTTTAATGCCTCTAACGGATACAAACGGCAATGGGTTTCAATGATACTCGCGCATAAACTTGGAGGGGTGTGTGTAATTTTTTTTTATCAGAGGGGGTCTGTCTGATTAAGTGACAAACTTGAAAGGATCTGTGTGTAATTTATCTTATTATTTACCATCCCTATGAATAACATTTGGAAGGGGGGAGTATCGGAAGTGATAATAGTCTAAGCATCCTTTCATAATGTTTTTAAAGTACTTTTATTATTTTTTTTATAAAAAATTATGTAGTATTTATTTTTTTTATTGGGACTTACCCATCTTTTTTAACTACTAGTTATTGCATACTATTATTGTACGTGAACTATTTTTAGATAAAGAGTTTTTATTTTATTTTTGATGATAAGGTTGTAGGCTTATGAGTTTAAAATTGGACGATTTTGAAAAAATATCTCAAGATGTAATTTTTTTAATTTTAGATTCTATTTGTATGATAGGCTCACGATTACCAAAATATGACCAAATTTTTTTTTAAATTTACAAGTTATGTTTCAGTGGATGAGTATACAGACATAATCTACCTGGATCAAATGCATTAGTAGTCGGATAGAGAAGTGAAAATCTACTTAGAACTCTAAAAACTATGTCAAAAAGCAATCACGAGGAATCCGGAATGGATTTGGTGCTAGTGCAGTAGAAAAAGAAGTAATTTGGGCTTAAAAAGATGAAAGTGATAGAAGAAGAGGGCTCAACCAAGTCATAAATATNGAGAGTCAAGCCTAAATCGTGGTGAAGGTGCGTACAATAGGTTGGGGTTTCAGTAAGCTGAATGATCATGTTTTTCTGTGTTTTCCTAGTTTATTAATTTTTCTGTGTTTATGTGGTCCAAATTTTGCTATGGTTTTTTTGTTTTTCTGTGTTTATGTGATGTTATTTCCTGATTTTTTGTGTGTTTTTCTTGTGGCTTCGTTTTTCTGTGTTCAGATCTGGGTGATGCTTGGAGAATTGCAGTATCAGTTAAAGCATGTGTACAAGGACGCCAATGTGATAGCTGTTTATCTGGCCTCATTTTACAGTTTACTGTGGGAGATACACTGATTTTTCAGTCAGTGGGATTTTGCCATTATCTGGCAGAATGCTTCTGCAAGGGTTTTCAAATTGGACTGTGTACTGCAAGGATGAGGAAATTGGTGAGCTTTGAACACAGAGTTAGGAGTTGAACTGTGAGGATCAGGAAATGCAGCAGTTGTACAGGAGGTTTTTTAGCTGTTTTGTCTGATACTTGGTAACAGAATTCTGTGTAACACAGAAAAGAATTTATACCCTTTTTATTAATTATTTATTTTTATGGTATGAGTATAATATCTTGGGTTTTAAGCATTTTATGGTTAGAGAAGAACCTCCGCCATATACATCACCTGTCATGCAAAGGTACGAGTCATTTGAGAATCCCTTAGCTGGGCCTGGTTCACGCAATTTTAGATCCCCCGAAGGGGAGCGGGTGCCTTCAAGTAATGCACAGTTTGGAACAACGCTTTATGACTTCATTTGGGAATTTGAATTGGTAGAAGTATGTTTGGATATTCTTGTTTGGTTGCCTGCAAGTGAGGCTGCCCTATATCAAGTGCAGTGCTCTTCTTGGTGGGTGAGCTCAAGAATCATTTCCAAGGTTAACATGCTGTCTTCTTTTCTGTTACACAGAATNAAGTGATTTAAATTCTTATTTAAATTTAAATAATAAAAAGATAAAAAGTTTAATTTGATATA
Source organism: Ilex paraguariensis (assembly GCA_963454935.2). Lineage (NCBI taxonomy): Eukaryota > Viridiplantae > Streptophyta > Magnoliopsida > Aquifoliales > Aquifoliaceae > Ilex > Ilex paraguariensis. The sequence goes on from CAUOFW020005502.1 coordinate 641,722, forward strand.
AATCTCTCCAACGAACTCATTATTTTTTAAAGGCATAGAAAATTTAATGTGAAGAAACCAAATTTAAAAGAACATATGATCATTAAAATTTTAAAGAAGAATATAATCTCACAATTACAAATTTAAGTTTAAAGAAAAGTCATTTGAATTTAAAAAAGAATTTTTTTCCGTTTGATGCGAGAATGAGTTTAATATTAGGAAAAAATTTTAATAATTTTTTTACCATTTTTAAAAAATGGTATAAAAAAAGTAAGATCGAAGATGGTCTTATTATTTAGGATAAATTATATTCAGATTCCCTAAAGTTTGTTATTTAATTAATAGACCCCCTCAAGTATACGAAATTACACATAGACCCCATGTCATTGGCGTTCTGCTAACGGAGCAAATGGAAAGTGGCAAATGACAAAAAAGCCTAAGATATTTTATTGAACTGCTGCCTTTACTAAAAGACCCTTNGAGTCAAGTCTAAATCGTGGTGAAGGTGCGTACAATAGGTTGGGGTTTCAGTAAGCTGAATGATCATGTTTTTCTGTGTTTTCCTAGTTTATTAATTTTTCTGTGTTTATGTGGTCCAAATTTTGCTATGGTTTTTTTGTTTTTCTGTGTTTATGTGATGTTATTTCCTGATTTTTTGTGTGTTTTTCTTGTGGCTTCGTTTTTCTGTGTTCAGATCTGGGTGATGCTTGGAGAATTGCAGTATCAGTTAAAGCATGTGTACAAGGACGNAATTACCAAAATATGACCAAATTTTTTTTAAAATTTACAAGTTATGTTTCAGTGGATGTGTATACAGACATAATCTACCTGGATCAAATGCATTAGTAGTCGGATAGAGAAGTGAAAATCTACTTAGAACGCTAAAAACTATGTCAAAAAGCAATCACGAGGAATCCGGAATGGATTTGGTGCTAGTGCAGTAGAAAAAGAAGTAAATTGGGCTTAAAAAGATGAAAGTGATAGAAGAAGAGGGCTCAACCAAGTCATAAATATNGGCCAATGTGATAGCTGTTTATCTGGCCTCATTTTACAGTTTACTGTGGGAGATACACTGATTTTTCAGTCAGTGGGATTTTGCCATTATCTGGCAGAATGCTTCTGCAAGGGTTTTCAAATTGGACTGTGTACTGCAAGGATGAGGAAATTNCGCCAATGTGATAGCTGTTTATCTGGCCTCATTTTACAGTTTACTCTGGGAGATACACTGATTTTTCAGTCAGTGGGATTTTGCCATTATCTGGCAGAATGCTTCTGCAAGGGTTTTCAAATTGGACTGTGTACTGCAAGGATNGTACAAACACAATTCAACAAACTGCAAGTGCAGTGCGTAATATATTAGGGCTCCAATATATGTTTAGCAAAAAAAAAATGCAAATTTACCTGACCAAAAACTCAATTTGAAACAAACCCAGAAAATAGAACACCAAAAAAAAACATTAATAAATAAACAAAAACTGAAGCTGGGTGGTACCGTCGTCTTCATCTTCTTCATCGTCGCCACGGTCTTCAACATCGACAGGTTCTCCATCGGCATGCTCTTCTCTATCTTCGTCTTCAATTTCAACCTCATCTGTTAAACGATCGAGGAAATACACCGACACTGAGATAATCTTAGAAAAATAGAAACGCTTTCAAAAAAAGAGAGAGTTAGAGACTGCGGGTTCACCTTCGTCGTCTGAAATCACAGTTTTTCCGGCCATTTTGCAAATGGGAAAGATATGACACAATTAGAAACCCTAGAAATGTAAACAAGAGAGTGTCAATTGAAGAATTTGAGCCAAACCCTATGCTCAGATCCTTCTTATTGTTCTAATGCGAGGAGAAGAGTGTGAAATGCTGTAAGCAAATCGTTATATTGGCGACAGAGGAAGATTTTGGTGTGCCTTAAAAAAAAAATAAAAAAGAACTTTCTCCGAGGTAAAAAGATTTTGGTGTGCCTTAAAAGATTTTGGTGAGCCTTAAATTACAGAGATTTGTCACTAAATTATATAAAACGTCTAACAATGAAAAATAATGTTAAATAATGTTAGAGTATCTCAAGTGATTTAAATTCTTATTTAAATTTAAATAATAAAAAGATAAAAAGTTTAATTTGATATAAATCTCTCCAACGAACTCATTATTTTTTAAAGGCATAGAAAATTTAATGTGAAGAAACCAAATTTAAAAGAACATATGATCATTAAAATTTTAAAGAAGAATATAATCTCACAATTACAAATTTAAGTTTAAAGAAAAGTCATTTGAATTTAAAAAAGAATTTTTTTCCGTTTGATGCGAGAATGAGTTTAATATTAGGAAAAAATTTTAATAATTTTTTTACCATTTTTAAAAAATGGTATAAAAAAAGTAAGATCGAAGATGGTCTTATTATTTAGGATAAATTATATTCGGGTTCCCTAAAGTTTGTTATTTAATTAATAGACCCCCTCAAGTATACGAAATTACACATAGACCCCATGTCATTGGCGTTCTGCTAACGGAGCAAATGGAAAGTGGCAAATGACAAAAAAGCCTAAGATATTTTATTGAACTGCTGCCTTTACTAAAAGACCCTTATTGCTCCACACCACAGGCAGGCAAGAGAGTCCCTCCGCATCAGAGAACAAAAGGCGGGATAATCCTTAATATTCCGCTCTTCTCTCTCTGTCTCACACATTAGATTTTCATCCTCATCCGAAGATCATGAGTTCATCACTGTGAACAAAAGAGAGTCAAGCCTAAATCGTGGTGAAGGTGCGTACAATAGGTTGGGGTTTCAGTAAGCTGAATGATCATGTTTTTCTGTGTTTTCCTAGTTTATTAATTTTTCTGTGTTTATGTGGTCCAAATTTTGCTATGGTTTTTTTGTTTTTCTGTGTTTATGTGATGTTATTTCCTGATTTTTTGTGTGTTTTTCTTGTGGCTTCGTTTTTCTGTGTTCAGATCTGGGTGATGCTTGGAGAATTGCAGTATCAGTTAAAGCATGTGTACAAGGACGCCAATGTGATAGCTGTTTATCTGGCCTCATTTTACAGTTTACTGTGGGAGATACACTGATTTTTCAGTCAGTGGGATTTTGCCATTATCTGGCAGAATGCTTCTGCAAGGGTTTTCAAATTGGACTGTGTACTGCAAGGATGAGGAAATTGGTGAGCTTTGAACACAGAGTTAGGAGTTGAACTGTGAGGATCAGGAAATGCAGCAGTTGTACAGGAGGTTTTTTAGCTGTTTTGTCTGATACTTGGTAACAGAATTCTGTGTAACACAGAAAAGAATTTATACCCTTTTTATTAATTATTTATTTTTATGGTATGAGTATAATATCTTGGGTTTTAAGCATTTTATGGTTAGAGAAGAACCTCCGCCATATACATCACCTGTCATGCAAAGGTACGAGTCATTTGAGAATCCCTTAGCTGGGCCTGGTTCACGCAATTTTAGATCCCCCGAAGGGGAGCGGGTGCCTTCAAGTAATGCACAGTTTGGAACAACGCTTTATGACTTCATTTGGGAATTTGAATTGGTAGAAGTATGTTTGGNGAGTGATTTAAATTCTTATTTAAATTTAAATAATAAAAAGATAAAAAGTTTAATTTGATATAAATCTCTCCAATGAACTCATTATTTTTTAAAGGCATAGAAAATTTAATGAGAAAAAACCAAATTTAAAAGAACATATGATCATTAAAATTTTAAAGAAGAATATAATCTCANGGATATTCTTGTTTGGTTGCCTGCAAGTGAGGCTGCCCTATATCAAGTGCAGTGCTCTTCTTGGTGGGTGAGCTCAAGAATCATTTCCAAGGTTAACATGCTGTCTTCTTTTCTGTTACACAGAATTCTGTTTTATACTGTAGCAGTTTTCTGTTTTTTGTTGAAACAGTTACTGTTTTTTGTTGAAACAGTTGCTGTTTTTTTATTCTTGTAATTTTTGGAGATTTATTCAATAAAATTCTCTTTTTTCTTAAAAAAAAAAAAGGACAAGTAGAACTAAGAAACTATTAATTTAGTTTCAGCAAATCTTTGACTTGATACAAATCAACAGCTGATGTTCGGTACCCTTCAAGTGTCTCTGGTGCAGAAAACAGACGAAGTGCATCTTCTATTGCGCGAGCAGGCTCTGGGCAAATATTAAGGTGGAGGAGAAGACAGCAAAAATCGCATTTGGGGTGGCACCATTTCAAGGAAATTGATATCCTCCATTTGGCAGTATGGGTCTCAACAAAGAAAAAGGTTGTTTCGAGATAATGAATATATAATATGTTGACACAATGCATTTTTTAATGCCTCTAACGGATACAAAGGGCAATGGGTTTCAATGATACTCGCGCATAAACTTGAAGGGGTGCGTGTGTAATTTTTTTTTATCAGAGGGGGTCTGTCTGATTAAATGACAAACTTGAAAGAATTTGTGTGTAATTTATCCTATTATTTACCATCCCTATGAATAACATTTGGAAGGGCGGAAGGGCGGAGTACCGGAAGTGATAATAGTCTAAGCATCCTTTCATAATGTTTTTAAAGTACTTTTATTATTTTTTTTATAAAAAATTATGTAGTATTTATTTTTTTTATTGGGACTTACCCATCTTTTTTAACTACTAGTTATTGCATACTATTATTGTACGTGAACTATTTTTAGATAAAGAGTTTTTATTTTATTTTTGATGATAAGGTTGTAGGCTTATGAGTTTAAAATTGGACGATTTTGAAAAAATATCTCAAGATGTAATTTTTTTAATTTTAGATTCTATTTGTATGATAGGCTCACAATTACCAAAATATGACCAAATTTTTTTTTAAATTTACAAGTTATGTTTCAGTGGATGAGTATACAGACATAATCTACCTGGATCAAATGCATTAGTAGTCGGATAGAGAAGTGAAAATCTACTTAGAACTCTAAAAACTATGTCAAAAAGCAATCACGAGGAATCCGGAATGGATTTGGTGCTAGTGCAGTAGAAAAAGAAGTAATTTGGGCTTAAAAAGATGAAAGTGATAGAAGAAGAGGGCTCAACCAAGTCATAAATATATTTCATGTTGATACATTTATTATAATATATTTGTTAATCAACATATGTCATTAGATCAATTAGCAAATTAATTTAAGATCAAAGGAAATGGGAGGATATGATTGTTATTATAATATTGCTTGAGAGTAAAATTAAAAGTCAAGTTTTTTCAATTAACTGATATATTAGATTAATCGGATGATACATAAATATAGGTGGGAGTCGTTGACATTATAATGTAGGATAAATTAGAAGTTAAATTTTTTTAAGTTAATTGACATGTATAGGCAGTTCTTGTATATACGAATATAAGTTAACTATTTTGAATATGAAATATTGCATATTATCCAAGATGTTTTAATCACTTAGAAATCTATCAAAATATTGCTTCAGTGATCTGTTGTCTTCTGAACTTNCCACAAGCACAATTCAACAAACTGGAAGTGCAATGCGTAATATATTAGGGCTCCAATATATGTTTAGCAAAAAAAAATGCAAATTTACCTGACCAAAAACTCAATTTGAAACAAACCCAGAAAATAGAACACCAAAAAAAAACATTAATAAATAAACAAAAACTGAAGCTGGGTGGTACCGTCGTCTTCATCTTCTTCATCGTCGCCACGGTCTTCAACATCGACAGGTTCTCCATCGGCATGCTCTTCTCTATCTTCGTCTTCAATTTCAACCTCATCTGTTAAACGATCGAGGAAATACACCGACACTGAGATAATCTTAGAAAAATAGAAACGCTTTCAAAAAAAGAGAGAGTTAGAGACTGCGGGTTCACCTTCGTCGTCTGAAATCACAGTTTTTCCGGCCATTTTGCAAATGGGAAAGATATGACACAATTAGAAACCCTAGAAATGTAAACAAGAGAGTGTCAATTGAAGAATTTGAGCCAAACCCTATGCTCAGATCCTTCTTATTGTTCTAATGCGAGGAGAAGAGTGTGAAATGCTGTAAGCAAATCGTTATATTGGCGACAGAGGAAGATTTTGGTGTGCCTTAAAAAAAAAATAAAAAAGAACTTTCTCCGAGGTAAAAAGATTTTGGTGTGCCTTAAAAGATTTTGGTGAGCCTTAAATTACAGAGATTTGTCACTAAATTATATAAAACGTCTAACAATGAAAAATAATGTTAAATAATGTTAGAGTATCTCAAGTGATTTAAATTCTTATTTAAATTTAAATAATAAAAAGATAAAAAGTTTAATTTGATATAAATCTCTCCAATGAACTCATTATTTTTTAAAGGCATAGAAAATTTAATGAGAAAAAACCAAATTTAAAAGAACATATGATCATTAAAATTTTAAAGAAGAATATAATCTCACAATTACAAATTTAAGTTTAAAGAAAAGTCATTTGAATTTAAAAAAGAATTTTTTTCCGTTTGATGCGAGAATGAGTTTAATATTAGGAAAAATTTTTAATAATTTTTTTACCATTTTTAAAAAATGGTATAAAAAAAGTAAGATCGAAGATGGTCTTATTATTTAGGATAAATTATATTCGGGTTCCCTAAAGTTTGTTATTTAATTAATAGACCCCCTCAAGTATACGAAATTACACATAGACCCCATGTCATTGGCGTTCTGCTAACGGAGCAAATGGAAAGTGGCAAATGACAAAAAAGCCTAAGATATTTTATTGAACTGCGGCCTTTACTAAAAGACCCTTATTGCTCCACACCACAGGCAGGCAAGAGAGTCCCTCCGCATCAGAGAACAAAAGGCGGGATAATCCTTAATATTCCGCTCTTCTCTCTCTGTCTCACACATTAGATTTTCATCCTCATCCGAAGATCATGAGTTCATCACTGTGAACAAAAGAGAGTCAAGCCTAAATCGTGGTGAAGGTGCGTACAATAGGTTGGGGTTTCAGTAAGCTGAATGATCATGTTTTTCTGTGTTTTCCTAGTTTATTAATTTTTCTGTGTTTATGTGGTCCAAATTTTGCTATGGTTTTTTTGTTTTTCTGTGTTTATGTGATGTTATTTCCTGATTTTTTGTGTGTTTTTCTTGTGGCTTCGTTTTTCTGTGTTCAGATCTGGGTGATGCTTGGAGAATTGCAGTATCAGTTAAAGCATGTGTACAAGGACGCCAATGTGATAGCTGTTTATCTGGCCTCATTTTACAGTTTACTGTGGGAGATACACTGATTTTTCAGTCAGTGGGATTTTGCCATTATCTGGCAGAATGCTTCTGCAAGGGTTTTCAAATTGGACTGTGTACTGCAAGGATGAGGAAATTGGTGAGCTTTGAACACAGAGTTAGGAGTTGAACTGTGAGGATCAGGAAATGCAGCAGTTGTACAGGAGGTTTTTTAGCTGTTTTGTCTGATACTTGGTAACAGAATTCTGTGTAACACAGAAAAGAATTTATACCCTTTTTATTAATTATTTATTTTTATGGTATGAGTATAATATCTTGGGTTTTAAGCATTTTATGGTTAGAGAAGAACCTCCGCCATATACATCACCTGTCATGCAAAGGTACGAGTCATTTGAGAATCCCTTAGCTGGGCCTGGTTCACGCAATTTTAGATCCCCCGAAGGGGAGCGGGTGCCTTCAAGTAATGCACAGTTTGGAACAACGCTTTATGACTTCATTTGGGAATTTGAATTGGTAGAAGTATGTTTAAATATTCTTGTTTGGTTGCCTGCAAGTGAGGCTGCCCTATATCAAGTGCAGTACTCTTCTTGGTGGGTGAGCTCAAGAATCATTTCCAAGGTTAACATGCTGTCTTCTTTTCTGTTACACAGAATTCTGTTTTATACTGTAGCAGTTTTCTGTTTTTTGTTGAAACAGTTACTGTTTTTTGTTGAAACAGTTGCTGTTTTTTTATTCTTGTAATTTTTGGAGATTTATTCAATAAAATTCTCTTTTTTCTTAAAAAAAAAAAAGGGGACAAGTAGAACTAAGAAACTATTAATTTAGTTTCAGCAAATCTTTGACTTGATACAAATCAACAGCTGATGTTCGGTACCCTTCAAGTGTCTCTGGTGCAGAAAACAGACGAAGTGCATCTTCTATTGCGCGAGCAGGCTCTGGGCAAATATTAAGGTGGAGGAGAAGACAGCAAAAATCGCATTTGGGGTGGCACCATTTCAAGGAAATTGATATCCTCCATTTGGCAGTATGGGTCTCAACAAAGAAAAAGGTTGTTTCGAGATAATGAATATATAATATGTTGACACAATGCATTTTTTAATGCCTCTAACGGATACAAACGGCAATGGGTTTCAATGATACTCGCGCATAAACTTGAAGGGGTGCGTGTGTAATTTTTTTTTATCAGAGGGGGTCTGTCTGATTAAATGACAAACTTGAAAGAATTTGTGTGTAATTTATCCTATTATTTACCATCCCTATGAATAACATTTGGAAGGGCGGAAGGGCGGAGTACCGGAAGTGATAATAGTCTAAGCATCCTTTCATAATGTTTTTAAAGTACTTTTATTATTTTTTTTATAAAAAATTATGTAGTATTTATTTTTTTTATTGGGACTTACCCATCTTTTTTAACTACTAGTTATTGCATACTATTATTGTACGTGAACTATTTTTAGATAAAGAGTTTTTATTTTATTTTTGATGATAAGGTTGTAGGCTTATGAGTTTAAAATTGGACGATTTTGAAAAAATATCTCAAGATGTAATTTTTTTAATTTTAGATTCTATTTGTATGATAGGCTCACGATTACCAAAATATGACCAAATTTTTTTTTAAATTTACAAGTTATGTTTCAGTGGATGAGTATACAGACATAATCTACCTGGATCAAATGCATTAGTAGTCGGATAGAGAAGTGAAAATCTACTTAGAACTCTAAAAACTATGTCAAAAAGCAATCACGAGGAATCCGGAATGGATTTGGTGCTAGTGCAGTAGAAAAAGAAGTAATTTGGGCTTAAAAAGATGAAAGTGATAGAAGAAGAGGGCTCAACCAAGTCATAAATATATTTCATGTTGATACATTTATTATAATATATTTGTTAATCAACATATGTCATTAGATCAATTAGCAAATTAATTTAAGATCAAAGGAAATGGGAGGATATGATTGTTATTATAATATTGCTTGAGAGTAAAATTAAAAGTCAAGTTTTTTCAATTAACTGATATATTAGATTAATCGGATGATACATAAATATAGGTGGGAGTCGTTGACATTATAATGTAGGATAAATTAGAAGTTAAATTTTTTTAAGTTAATTGACATGTATAGGCAGTTCTTGTATATACGAATATAAGTTAACTATTTTGAATATGAAATATTGCATATTATCCAAGATGTTTTAATCACTTAGAAATCTATCAAAATATTGCTTCAGTGATCTGTTGTCTTCTGAACTTTAGTTCTCATATGGACATATCAATACTTCTCCTTTAATGTTACCATATGAAATATGCAAACAACAGCAGTGTGTTATAGCTATAAAAAATTTAAGACAAAGATCACCTTGCAACCTAGGATGTTTAGGAGAAAACTTTTGAGCATAATCAAATTCCTCAAAAGCAAAATGGAGGGCACAAATTACTTCAAAATCAATTTGAAGAATGGTCATTCAACAATTTGTTGGATCAAACCAGTTTTTTAAGTGTAAAAATTGAATTTTTAGTCCACTTTGACCCTAAATTGAAATGGGATCCGTTCGTTTTTGGAGTAAACATTCATGTGTTCGTATTCTACTTAATGAGGAGAATAATGTAGTATTTTCACTTGCTCAAACTGAGTAAGAAATAAATGAGAAAATAGGCTTCAAAATGACTCTCTTGAAAATAGGTGAAAATAGAGGTTGTGCAATGTGAGATTTGACACCAATTTCACATTGCTTAAGGAAGTAGTTTTACATGGGCATATATAGGTCAACTTTGCTCTATGGGATTGTGTAATGCCTCAAAGATCACCCTGGACGACATTACAAATTAAGAACCATTCACATTATGAGATCAATAAATAATTTCATCATTAAATAAATTTCATCCATCAAATATAACATTTACAATATTATCCCAAAGAATAGGCCAACCATGACCGCTATATCCAAAAGAATATACCAAGTTATGACAATTACATTCTAAAAGAATTACATTTGAACTTAGCAGCGAAATAAATAAAATACTCGACTATACATGGTCGTAAATAAATTTTCAAGTCTAGCACCAAAAATAAACTATAGTTCTAGACATTCACCTCAGGATCCACAAGTCCGTCTAGTGGAGCCTCCCAATATGTCGGTTCTTCAATCCCGAGCTCTTCCTCTAGATCACAATCTGAAAAATATAGTTTGTAGGGGGATGAGCACGAAACTCTGTAGCAACATTCTTCCAAACTCATACAAGGTTTAGAAAGCATTGAAAAACAAACCGGTCTCATTTTACAAATATCATATATTAATTTTTGAAAGAAAACAAGAACATTTCAATCGATCTCAAGTTTACATAATAGTAATAATTTAAATGAACAGTAAAAAGAATTTCCAAACAATAAACCATTTTTAACCATAAGTCATTTCTCACAAATTCTTGTAGAATCTCATACCTCTACAAGCTCTTGTAGGAAACCAATTCCACACAATAAATATGCTCTCATGTATGTTGGTTGTTTCCCATGAATCTACACAACGACTCTACCTTGTTCACCCAACCATAACCACACAAACCACTTTAGGAAGGGCATATACCGTCTCCCACGGCATTGACAAATCCTTCCCAAGAAAGGTATACCCACCCTCAGCCCCGAACTTACGTGAACAATAGTGGTTGCTCTCATAAACAACAAACCACTACAAGTGTTAGGAAACCATCTCACCCCCACTGGGATAGACTAACCTCTAACATTCTACGACAGTGCTCGAATGCAATTCAAATCCATCACAACAACCATACAAGAGATACAATTCCAACAATTTCCTCAAATAACAAACAATTACATAAATTTCCAATTTCATAATTTGTAATACAAGAGAACAATTTAAGAAAATAAGAAAGAGATCATCATAACATCATTTCATTACTTAACCCCAAGCACTAAAGTTTCAAAGTCAAGAACAAAGGAAGAATCAAGAAGAAAGTTCATATCTTTTGAAAACTAGGGTTTTATATCAAGAAAATGAGATTTCATAGGTATTCAACTCTAACTTTGTTCAAAACATGTAATCTTTGCAAGAAGACCAATAAAAGATGATTTCATAGCAAATATATAAGATTTAGAGTCAAAGAGTACATATATATTAGCCCTAACATCAATGGACAAGAATGGAAGAAAACTCCCTACCTTGATGTTCATGAAAAGACTTGGTTTTGATCTTCTTGAAGTTGAAATCCCCTTTGATTTTGTGTTTTTCTCTTCCTTTACTCCTCTCTAAGGTCTCATAGGGTTGAGTGTTGAAATGGGGCCAAAGGGGTTGTCCTTAAGTATTTATAGTGAAAGGAAAGCCGGCTATTCGCGACTTAAACTTTTTAGATTTTTCGAAGACCTTCAGGAAGATTGTTCATTGACCTTTCGGAAGGTTTGTCTATTCGACAAACCTTTTCATTAACCTTCCAGAAGGTTTGTCTTACTGGACAAACATTTTCATCAACCTTCCGGAAGATTTTGTCTACTGGACAACCATTTCCAACAACCTTCCGAAAGGTTTATTCTACTGGATAAGCCTTTATCTTAACCTTCTGGAAGGTTTTTCAGTGACCTTCCAGAAGATTTTGCCTGTTTTTCTACAAATCCTTCCTTCTTGATTTTCATTCCATTCTAANACCAAGTTATGACAATTACATTCTAAAAGAATTACATTTGAACTTAGCAGCGAAATAAATAAAATACTCGACTATACATGGTCGTAAATAAATTTTCAAGTCTAGCACCAAAAATAAACTATAGTTCTAGACATTCACCTCAGGATCCACAAGTCCGTCTAGTGGAGCCTCCCAATATGTCGGTTCTTCAATCCCGAGCTCTTCCTCTAGATCACAATCTGAAAAATATAGTTTGTAGGGGGATGAGCACGAAACTCTGTAGCAACATTCTTCCAAACTCATACAAGGTTTAGAAAGCATTGAAAAACAAANCTTTGACTTGATACAAATCAACAGCTGATGTTCGGTACCCTTCAAGTGTCTCTGGTGCAGAAAACAGACGAAGTGCATCTTCTATTGCGCGAGCAGGCTCTGGGCAAATATTAAGGTGGAGGAGAAGACAGCAAAAATCGCATTTGGGGTGGCACCATTTCAAGGAAATTGATATCCTCCATTTGGCAGTATGGGTCTCAACAAAGAAAAAGGTTGTTTCGAGATAATGAATATATAATATGTTGACACAATGCATTTTTTAATGCCTCTAACGGATACAAACGGCAATGGGTTTCAATGATACTCGCGCATAAACTTGAAGGGGTGCGTGTAATTTTTTTTTATCAGAGGGGGTCTGTCTGATTAAATGACAAACTTGAAAGAATTTGTGTGTAATTTATCCTATTATTTACCATCCCTATGAATAACATTTGGAAGGGCGGAAGGGCGGAGTACCGGAAGTGATAATAGTCTAAGCATCCTTTCATAATGTTTTTAAAGTACTTTTATTATTTTTTTTATAAAAAATTATGTAGTATTTATTTTTTTTATTGGGACTTACCCATCTTTTTTAACTACTAGTTATTGCATACTATTATTGTACGTGAACTATTTTTAGATAAAGAGTTTTTATTTTATTTTTGATGATAAGGTTGTAGGCTTATGAGTTTAAAATTGGACGATTTTGAAAAAATATCTCAAGATGTAATTTTTTTAATTTTAGATTCTATTTGTATGATAGGCTCACGATTACCAAAATATGACCAAATTTTTTTTTAAATTTACAAGTTATGTTTCAGTGGATGAGTATACAGACATAATCTACCTGGATCAAATGCATTAGTAGTCGGATAGAGAAGTGAAAATCTACTTAGAACTCTAAAAACTATGTCAAAAAGCAATCACGAGGAATCCGGAATGGATTTGGTGCTAGTGCAGTAGAAAAAGAAGTAATTTGGGCTTAAAAAGATGAAAGTGATAGAAGAAGAGGGCTCAACCAAGTCATAAATATATTTCATGTTGATACATTTATTATAATATATTTGTTAATCAACATATGTCATTAGATCAATTAGCAAATTAATTTAAGATCAAAGGAAATGGGAGGATATGATTGTTATTATAATATTGCTTGAGAGTAAAATTAAAAGTCAAGTTTTTTCAATTAACTGATATATTAGATTAATAGGATGATACATAAATATAGGTGGGAGTCGTTGACATTATAATGTAGGATAAATTAGAAGTTAAATTTTTTTAAGTTAATTGACATGTATAGGCAGTTCTTGTATATACGAATATAAGTTAACTATTTTGAATATGAAATATTGCATATTATCCAAGATGTTTTAATCACTTAGAAATCTATCAAAATATTGCTTCAGTGATCTGTTGTCTTCTGAACTTTAGTTCTCATATGGACATATCAATACTTCTCCTTTAATGTTACCATATGAAATATGCAAACAACAGCAGTGTGTTATAGCTATAAAAAATTTAAGACAAAGATCACCTTGCAACCTAGGATGTTTAGGAGAAAACTTTTGAGCATAATCAAATTCCTCAAAAGCAAAATGGAGGGCACAAATTACTTCAAAATCAATTTGAAGAATGGTCATTCAACAATTTGTTGGATCAAACCAGTTTTTTAAGTGTAAAAATTGAATTTTTAGTCCACTTTGACCCTAAATTGAAATGGGATCCGTTCGTTTTTGGAGTAAACATTCATGTGTTCGTATTCTACTTAATGAGGAGAATAATGTAGTATTTTCACTTGCTCAAACTGAGTAAGAAATAAATGAGAAAATAGGCTTCAAAATGACTCTCTTGAAAATAGGTGAAAATAGAGGTTGTGCAATGTGAGATTTGACACCAATTTCACATTGCTTAAGGAAGTAGTTTTACATGGGCATATATAGGTCAACTTTGCTCTATGGGATTGTGTAATGCCTCAAAGATCACCCTGGACGACATTACAAATTAAGAACCATTCACATTATGAGATCAATAAATAATTTCATCATTAAATAAATTTCATCCATCAAATATAACATTTACAATATTATCCCAAAGAATAGGCCAACCATGACCGCTATATCCAAAAGAATATACCAAGTTATGACAATTACATTCTAAAAGAATTACATTTGAACTTAGCAGCGAAATAAATAAAATACTCGACTATACATGGTCGTAAATAAATTTTCAAGTCTAGCACCAAAAATAAACTATAGTTCTAGACATTCACCTCAGGATCCACAAGTCCGTCTAGTGGAGCCTCCCAATATGTCGGTTCTTCAATCCCGAGCTCTTCCTCTAGATCACAATCTGAAAAATATAGTTTGTAGGGGGATGAGCACGAAACTCTGTAGCAACATTCTTCCAAACTCATACAAGGTTTAGAAAGCATTGAAAAACAAACCGGTCTCATTTTACAAATATCATATATTAATTTTTGAAAGAAAACAAGAACATTTCAATCGATCTCAAGTTTACATAATAGTAATAATTTAAATGAACAGTAAAAAGAATTTCCAAACAATAAACCATTTTTAACCATAAGTCATTTCTCACAAATTCTTGTAGAATCTCATACCTCTACAAGCTCTTGTAGGAAACCAATTCCACACAATAAATATGCTCTCATGTATGTTGGTTGTTTCCCATGAATCTACACAACGACTCTACCTTGTTCACCCAACCATAACCACACAAACCACTTTAGGAAGGGCATATACCGTCTCCCACGGCATTGACAAATCCTTCCCAAGAAAGGTATACCCACCCTCAGCCCCGAACTTACGTGAACAATAGTGGTTGCTCTCATAAACAACAAACCACTACAAGTGTTAGGAAACCATCTCACCCCCACTGGGATAGACTAACCTCTAACATTCTACGACAGTGCTCGAATGCAATTCAAATCCATCACAACAACCATACAAGAGATACAATTCCAACAATTTCCTCAAATAACAAACAATTACATAAATTTCCAATTTCATAATTTGTAATACAAGAGAACAATTTAAGAAAATAAGAAAGAGATCATCATAACATCATTTCATTACTTAACCCCAAGCACTAAAGTTTCAAAGTCAAGAACAAAGGAAGAATCAAGAAGAAAGTTCATATCTTTTGAAAACTAGGGTTTTATATCAAGAAAATGAGATTTCATAGGTATTCAACTCTAACTTTGTTCAAAACATGTAATCTTTGCAAGAAGACCAATAAAAGATGATTTCATAGCAAATATATAAGATTTAGAGTCAAAGAGTACATATATATTAGCCCTAACATCAATGGACAAAAATGGAAGAAAACTCTCTACCTTGATGTTCATGAAAAGACTTGGTTTTGATCTTCTTGAAGTTGAAATCCCCTTTGATTTTGTGTTTTTCTCTTCCTTTACTCCTCTCTAAGGTCTCATAGGGTTGAGTGTTGAAATGGGGCCAAAGGGGTTGTCCTTAAGTATTTATAGTGAAAGGAAAGCCGGCTATTCGCGACTTAAACTTTTTAGATTTTTCGAAGACCTTCAGGAAGATTGTTCATTGACCTTTCGGAAGGTTTGTCTATTCGACAAACCTTTTCATTAACCTTCCAGAAGGTTTGTCTTACTGGACAAACATTTTCATCAACCTTCCGGAAGATTTTGTCTACTGGACAACCATTTCCAACAACCTTCCGAAAGGTTTATTCTACTGGATAAGCCTTTATCTTAACCTTCTGGAAGGTTTTTCAGTGACCTTCCAGAAGATTTTGCCTGTTTTTCTACAAATCCTTCCTTCTTGATTTTCATTCCATTCTAAACATTTCTAATTTTAACCCAAAATTATACAACATACTTTCGTACATTAAACCAAGTTGGTACAAAGTTCCATTACAACAATTCATATATTTGCAAGCTAAAATAACTTTTAACTACTATTTCCTCGAATTTTTTCATATTATCATTTCAAAAGAAATAATAACTTGCTATATAAACCTACATACATGTATAAAGATAAAAGTGTGGGGTTTACAATCCACCCCCCTTAAAGAAAATTTCGTCCTCAAAACTTGCTTCAAGTAGCGAATAAATACGGGTACTTTTCTCGCATCTCCCACTCGGGTTTCCAAGTAGCTTCCTCTATTTTGTGATGTTGCCACAAGACCTTCACTAGTTGGATTACTTTGTTACGTGGTACCTTCTCCTTGGTGTCGAGAATCTTCACCGGTTGTTCTTCATATGTTACTCCATCTTGAACTTCAATATCTTTCAAATCCACAACTTGTGTTGTATCCGATTGACATTTTCTCAACATTGACACATGGAACACGTCATGTACCCCTGACAATTGAGCGGGTAGCCAAAGTTGATACGCCACTTTGCCTATCGCTTTGATCACTTCAATGGGTCCGATGTATCTTGGTGCTAATTTTCCCTTTTTGTCGAATTTAAACACTCTCTTCTTGGGTGATACCTTGAGGAACACACAATTTCCTTCTTGGAATTTCAACGGTTTTCGTCTTCGATCCGCATAGCTCTTCTGTCTACTTTACGCCGTGCGTAGTCTCTCCCGGATGAGTTGAATCTTCTTTGTAGTTTCCCGAATAATTTCTGGCCCAAACAAGCTACTCTCGCTCGCTTCTAACAAACATGTCGGTGATCGACATGGCCTTTCGTACAATACTTCATACAGAGCCATTCCAATACTTACCTGATAGCTATTGTTGTACGCAAATTCCACCAACGGCAAATGATCACTCCAACTCCCTTTAAAGTCCAACACGCAAGCTCGTAGCATGTCCTCCAAAATTTGTATCACCTTCTCGGATTGGCCATCCGTTTGAGGATGAAAGGCGGTGTTGAAGCGTAACTCTGTCCCCATATCTCATTGTAGACTTTGCCAAAATTGTGCCACGAAACGAGAATCGCGATCCGACACAATGGATAGCGGGACTCCGTGCAATCTCACTATCTCGCGAATATAGAGCTTGCTTAGGGTCTCTAACGTGTCGGTGATCTTCATACTCAAGAAGTGAGCGAATTTGGTGAGTCTGTCCACAATGACCCATATTGCATTATGCCCTCGTGAAGTCCGTGGTAAACCCGACACGAAATTCATGGTGATGTGATCCCACTTTCACTCTAGGATAGACAAAGACTATAGTAATCCTCCTGGCTTTTGATGTTCGATCTTCACCTGCTAGCACACCGCACATCGTGCTATGAACCTTGTCACATCCTTCTTCATTCCCTTCCACCAATATTGACGCTTCATGTCCCTATACATTTTTGTGCTACTGGAGTGAATAGCAAACTTAGAGCGATGACACTCTCCAAGTATCTCCTCCTTTAGGGACGAATCATCGAGAACACATAGCTTCTCCCCATATCTCAGTTCTCCATTTCTCAAAGACCAACCCTCCATTGTTTCTCCATTCTCCAACTTAGCTCGAATCGACGCTAAGTCAGGATCTAAGCATTGTAATTCCACGACCCTACGTTGAAAGGTAGGTTGGGCCACAAGGTTGAATAGGCATGGCCGGGATCTATCTTCTCCAACCCATAGATCATNTAATTTCTGGCCCAAACAAGCTACTCTCGCTCGCTTCTAACAAACATGTCGGTGATCGACATGGCCTTTCGTACAATACTTCATACAGAGCCATTCCAATACTTACCTGATAGCTATTGTTGTACGCAAATTCCACCAACGGCAAATGATCACTCCAACTCCCTTTAAAGTCCAACACGCAAGCTCGTAGCATGTCCTCCAAAATTTGTATCACCTTCTCGGATTGGCCATCCGTTTGAGGATGAAAGGCGGTGTTGAAGCGTAACTCTGTCCCCATATCTCATTGTAGACTTTGCCAAAATTGTGCCACGAAACGAGAATCGCGATCCGACACAATGGATAGCGGGACTCCGTGCAATCTCACTATCTCGCGAATATAGAGCTTGCTTAGGGTCTCTAACATGTCGGTGATCTTCATACTCAAGAAGTGAGCGAATTTGGTGAGTCTGTCCACAATGACCCATATTGCATTATGCCCTCGTGAAGTCCGTGGTAAACCCGACACGAAATTCATGGTGATGTGATCCCACTTTCACTCTAGGATAAACAAAGACTATAGTAATCCTCCTGGCTTTTGATGTTCGATCTTCACCTGCTAGCACACCGCACATCGTGCTATGAACCTTGTCACATCCTTCTTCATTCCCTTCCACCAATATTGACGCTTCATGTCCCTATACATTTTTGTGCTACTGGAGTGAATAGCAAACTTAGAGCGATGACACTCTCCAAGTATCTCCTCCTTTAGGGACGAATCATCGAGAACACATAGCTTCTCCCCATATCTCAGTTCTCCATTTCTCAAAGACCAACCCTCCATTGTTTCTCCATTCTCCAACTTAGCTCGAATCGACGCTAAGTCAGGATCTAAGCATTGTAATTCCACGACCCTACGTTGAAAGGTAGGTTGGGCCACAAGGTTGAATAGGCATGGCCGGGATCTATCTTCTCCAACCCATAGATCATAGTCTCTAAGGGCATCCCTCATCCTCCATTCACTTGCAAGAACATTGAGTTCACCCCAAGACTTTCGGCTAAGTGCATCAGCGACTACATTGGCCTTCTCCGGGTGATAGTTGAGTGTGAAATCATAATCTTCTACATACTCAACCCACCTTCTCTACCGAAGATTCAAATCTTTCTGTGTGAACACATACTTGAGGCTTTTATGATCCGAGAACACTTAAAACTTTTCCCCATACAAGTAACACTTCCACAACTTGAGAGCAAAAGCCACAACGACAAGCTCCAAGTCATGCGTGGGATAATTTCGCTCATGAACCTTTAATTGTCTCGAACCATAAGCAACAACCTTGCCTCCCTACATTAGCACACATCCCAAGCCTCGTAGCGAAGCATCGGTGTACACATCATATTATTCCCCATTGCTCGGAATAATAAGGACTGGTGCCTTCATCAACCTCTCCTTCAAGGTGCTAAAGGCTAGTTCACACGCTTGAGTCCATACGAACTTTTTTCCCTTCTTCGTAAGGTGAGTCATCGGCATCGCTAGCTTAGAGAACCCTTCCACAAATCTCCGATAGTAGCCTGCTAGACCCAAGAAACTCCGTACTTCTGTCACATTCTTAGGTGGTTTCCATTTCATCATGGCTTCAATCTTTGCGGGGTCAACAACTATCCTTTTTTTGGACACAATATGACCAAGGAATTTCATTTCTTTCATCTAAAACTCGCATTTACTCATCTTCGCATATAACTTATGTTCTCTCAATGTTTGTAGCACAATAGAGAGATGATATTCATGTTCCTCGTGAGTCCGGGAATAGATTAGTATGTCATCAATAAACACAATGACAAACTGATCTAGATACAGTCGAAATACCCTATGCATCAAGTCCATAAAGGCTGCTGGAGCATTAGTCAATCCGAATGGTATCACTGTATACTCGAAATGACCATACCGGGTATGAAAAGTTGTATTAGGAATATCCTCCTCTTTGATCCGTAGTTGATGGTACCTCGTGCAAAGATCAATCTTGGAGTAATACTTGGAACCCCTCAGCTAATCGAATAAATCATCAATCATTGGCAATGTATATTTATTCTTTACCGTTACTCGATTTAAACTTTGATAATCCGTACATAACCGAAGTGTCTGGTCATGCTTCTTAACAAAGAGGACCAGGGCTCCCCAAGGTGAAGTACTCAGACTGATAAACTCAATAGCCAACAAATGGTCTAATTGCTTTCTTAGCTCCTTCAACTCCAAAGGTGTCATCTGATAAGAAGCAATGGATATGTGTTTGGTTCCTAGATAGAGATCAATCTTGAACTCAATCTCTCGTTGTGGGGGTAACCTAGGTAATTCATTGGAAAAAACATCCAGAAAGTTTGACACCACCAATATTACGTCCCGTTGGGATTTGTCCCGATCATCTTCCATTAAGCTGGCCAAGAAACTCAAATTGCTCCCTGCCTTAGCTTTCANCGATCTCAAGTTTACATAATAGTAATAATTTAAATGAACAGTAAAAAGAATTTCCAAACAATAAACCATTTTTAACCATAAGTCATTTCTCACAAATTCTTGTAGAATCTCATACCTCTACAAGCTCTTGTAGGAAACCAATTCCACACAATAAATATGCTCTCATGTATGTTGGTTGTTTCCCATGAATCTACACAACGACTCTACCTTGNCGGCAATGGGTTTCAATGATACTCGCGCATAAACTTGGAGGGGTGTGTGTAATTTTTTTTTATCAGAGGGGGTCTGTCTGATTAAGTGACAAACTTGAAAGGATCTGTGTGTAATTTATCTTATTATTTACCATCCCTATGAATAACATTTGGAAGGGGGGAGTATCGGAAGTGATAATAGTCTAAGCATCCTTTCATAATGTTTTTAAAGTACTTTTATTATNCCTTCCCAAGAAAGGTATACCCACCCTCAGCCCCGAACTTACGTGAACAATAGTGGTTGCTCTCATAAACAACAAACCACTACAAGTGTTAGGAAACCATCTCACCCCCACTGGGATAGACTAACCTCTAACATTCTACGACAGTGCTCGAATGCAATTCAAATCCATCACAACAACCATACAAGAGATACAATTCCAACAATTTCCTCAAATAACAAACAATTACATAAATTTCCAATTTCATAATTTGTAATACAAGAGAACAATTTAAGAAAATAAGAAAGAGATCATCATAACATCATTTCATTACTTAACCCCAAGCACTAAAGTTTCAAAGTCAAGAACAAAGGAAGAATCAAGAAGAAAGTTCATATCTTTTGAAAACTAGGGTTTTATATCAAGAAAATGAGATTTCATAGGTATTCAACTCTAACTTTGTTCAAAACATGTAATCTTTGCAAGAAGACCAATAAAAGATGATTTCATAGCAAATATATAAGATTTAGAGTCAANTAAGGGCATCCCTCATCCTCCATTCACTTGCAAGAACATTGAGTTCACCCCAAGACTTTCGGCTAAGTGCATCAGCGACTACNCAATTTCTGGCCCAAACAAGCTACTCTCGCTCGCTTCTAACAAACATGTCGGTGATCGACATGGCCTTTCATACAATACTTCATACAGAGCCATTCCAATACTTACCTGATAGCTATTGTTGTACGCAAATTCCACCAACGGCAAATGATCACTCCAACTCCCTTTAAAGTCCAACACGCAAGCTCGTAGCATGTCCTCCAAAATTTGTATCACCTTCTCGGATTGGCCATCCGTTTGAGGATGAAAGGCGGTGTTGAAGCGTAACTCTGTCCCCATATCTCATTGTAGACTTTGCCAAAATTGTGCCACGAAACGAGAATCGCGATCCGACACAATGGATAGCGGGACTCCGTGCAATCTCACTATCTCGCGAATATAGAGCTTGCTTAGGGTCTCTAACATGTCGGTGATCTTCATACTCAAGAAGTGAGCGAATTTGGTGAGTCTGTCCACAATGACCCATATTGCATTATGCCCTCGTGAAGTCCGTGGTAAACCCGACACGAAATTCATGGTGATGTGATCCCACTTTCACTCTAGGATAGACAAAGACTATAGTAATCCTCCTGGCTTTTGATGTTCGATCTTCACCTGCTAGCACACCGCACATCGTGCTATGAACCTTGTCACATCCTTCTTCATTCCCTTCCACCAATATTGACGCTTCATGTCCCTATACATTTTTGTGCTACTGGAGTGAATAGCAAACTTAGAGCGATGACACTCTCCAAGTATCTCCTCCTTTAGGGACGAATCATCGAGAACACATAGCTTCTCCCCATATCTCAGTTCTCCATTTCTCAAAGACCAACCCTCCATTGTTTCTCCATTCTCCAACTTAGCTCGAATCGACGCTAAGTCAGGATCTAAGCATTGTAATTCCACGACCCTACGTTGAAAGGTAGGTTGGGCCACAAGGTTGAATAGGCATGGCCGGGATCTATCTTCTCCAACCCATAGATCATAGTCTCTAAGGGCATCCCTCATCCTCCATTCACTTGCAAGAACATTGAGTTCACCCCAAGACTTTCGGCTAAGTGCATCAGCGACTACATTGGCCTTCTCCGGGTGATAGTTGAGTGTGAAATCATAATCTTCTACATACTCAACCCACCTTCTCTACCGAAGATTCAAATCTTTCTGTGTGAACACATACTTGNCGAAGACCTTCAGGAAGATTGTTCATTGACCTTTCGGAAGGTTTGCCTATTCGACAAACCTTTTCATTAACCTTCCAGAAGGTTTGTCTTACTGAACAAACATTTTCATCAACCTTCCGGAAGATTTTGTCTATTGGACAACCATTTCCAACAACCTTCCGAAAGGTTTATTCTACTGGATAAGCCTTTATNAAAACTTTTCCCCATACAAGTAACACCTCCACAACTTGAGAGCAAAAGCCACAACGACAAGCTCCAAGTCATGCGTGGGATAATTTCGCTCATGAACCTTTAATTGTCTCGAACCATAAGCAACAACCTTGCCTCCCTACATTAGCACACATCCCAAGCCTCGTAGCGAAGCATCGGTGTACACATCATATTATTCCCCATTGCTCGGAATAATAAGGACTGGTGCCTTCATCAACCTCTCCTTCAAGGTGCTAAAGGCTAGTTCACACGCTTGAGTCCATACGAACTTTTTTCCCTTCTTCGTAAGGTGAGTCATCGGCATCGCTAGCTTAGAGAACCCTTCCACAAATCTCCGATAGTAGCCTGCTAGACCCAAGAAACTCCGTACTTCTGTCACATTCTTAGGTGGTTTCCATTTCATCATGGCTTCAATCTTTGCGGGGTCAACAACTATCCTTTTTTTGGACACAATATGACCAAGGAATTTCATTTCTTTCATCTAAAACTCGCATTTACTCATCTTCGCATATAACTTATGTTCTCTCAATGTTTGTAGCACAATAGAGAGATGATATTCATGTTCCTCGTGAGTCCGGGAATAGATTAGTATGTCATCAATAAACACAATGACAAACTGATCTAGATACAGTCGAAATACCCTATGCATCAAGTCCATAAAGGCTGCTGGAGCATTAGTCAATCCGAATGGTATCACTGTATACTCGAAATGACCATACCGGGTATGAAAAGTTGTATTAGGAATATCCTCCTCTTTGATCCGTAGTTGATGGTACCTCGTGCAAAGATCAATCTTGGAGTAATACTTGGAACCCCTCAGCTAATCGAATAAATCATCAATCATTGGCAATGTATATTTATTCTTTACCGTTACTCGATTTAAACTTTGATAATCCGTACATAACCGAAGTGTCTGGTCATGCTTCTTAACAAAGAGGACCAGGGCTCCCCAAGGTGAAGTACTCAGACTGATAAACTCAATAGCCAACAAATGGTCTAATTGCTTTCTTAGCTCCTTCAACTCCAAAGGTGTCATCTGATAAGAAGCAATGGATATGTGTTTGGTTCCTAGATAGAGATCAATCTTGAACTCAATCTCTCGTTGTGGGGGTAACCTAGGTAATTCATTGGAAAAAACATCCAGAAAGTTTGACACCACCAATATTACGTCCCGTTGGGATTTGTCCCGATCATCTTCCATTAAGCTGGCCAAGAAACTCAAATTGCTCCCTGCCTTAGCTTTCAAGAAGCTATTTCCTGTTGTGGAAAATAGATGAGAATAATTGCGATCATTCTTGAAAGTAAGAACTACTCCTCCCAGTAGTTGAAAGGAAATTCGCTTGCGAAAACAATCCATTATCGCGCGAAAAGCGGACAACAAGTTCATCCCAAATATAACGTCGTACCCCTTTATATCTAACGCAACCAAATCGACAACCAACTCTTGCTCCCCAATGCGAAGCACACATCCTCTACACACTCTTGTTGTATCTAACCGTTCTCCCGTGGGCATGTCAATATTAAGGGCATGTTCTAGCTTTCCAAAGTCCAATCCCAAATTAAAAGCATATGTAGTACATATGAATGCGTGTGCAGCACCGGAATCAAATAAGATTTAGGCCCAAGAGTTATAAAGAAGCACGATACCTTCCACTACGACATTAGAAGCATCCTCCTCCGGTTGAGTTAAGGCAAAAATTCTCCCTTGATTGCCGCCGCTGGGGGCTTGAGCTTGTAACGGTCTTTACTGTGCTGGGCTTTGTAGGGGTGGCTTGTTTGCATTTACTTGCCCAGTTGCTTGATTGGTTCTAGGGGGAAGAGATGGACAGTTATTTCTGAAGTGCTCGACACCTCCATATGCAAAGCATTGGCGTGGGTCTGTGTCTGTCCTCTCTGGTAAGTTTCCAGCTCCTCCAGCTGTCTAAAGTCTCTGTCCACCCACTTGATCTGGATGTCGGTATGGTGTCACCTGTTGCACTCCACTGGTGCTAGCACCGGTCTTGATCGGACCTCTACTCGAGAAGCTCTGTCGCCTCTGAGTGTCCTCGGTGTCTCTTTCCACTAGTGCTGCTCTATCAACAAGATCCCCTTAGTCTCGGATCTTAAGAGCCACCAGCTTCTCCCTAATGGCAGGCCTCAAGCCCTGTTCAAAGCGTTTGGCCCTGTTGGCCTTAGTAGATATAAACTCCGTAGCATAATAGGATAGCTCGTCAAACCTTCTCTCGTACTCGGCCACCGTCATGCTGCCTTGTCGTAGAGTAAGAAAATCTACCTTCATTCTGTCCCTAATTGATTCCGGCAAATACTTGTCTTGGAAGATTTGGTCGAACTCTTCCCAAATGAGTGCATCAGTGCTCATCCTTCTCTTTACGGAATCCCACCAATGGTCAGCCTCTCCCTCCAGTAGATATATCGCCAAGTCGACCCTCAGGTCATCGGCCACACCCATGCCGTCACAAATCTTCTTCACTCGGCGGATCCATCTATCCGCATCCAAGGAATTGGAGCTTCCTTGAAAAGTGGGTGGGCGTTGTCTTAGAAACTCTCGAAGAACGACCATTCTCCGATTCTCATCCCCGTTGCTTGGTACTTGGGCTAGTGGATGAGCTTCCCCATTGTGGTTGTTGTTGTTTCCATTCTGGTTTTGTACCAGAGTAGTGAGCTCCCTTAAGCATTGGTAGATGCCGTTCATAGCAACGGGAGATGGTCGTGGTGGTGGGTTTTCTTGGCCACCACGACCTCGTCCACGTCCACGCCTACCGTCCATCCTATACATCAATTCACAATTTAGTTTCATTGATGTATAAGACATCCTAACTATACTTTTAATCTAAAGCATTAAACGTGCGTAGAATTTATATCAACGATTCTATTCCACCTAGTCCTACACTTTAATGGTAATCCATAAGCTACAACTCTCATGTAAGACCTAAAGCCTAAACTCTGATACCAAAACTTTGTAACGCCCCAAAGACAACTCTGGATGACATTACAAACTAAGAACCATTCATATCATGAGAGCAACTAAATAATTTCATCATTAAAGAAATTTCATCCATCAAATATAATATTTACAATATTATCCCAAAGAATAGGCCAACCATGACTGCTATATCCAAAAGAATATGTCAAGCTATGACAATTACATTCCAAAAGAATTACAGTCGAACTTAGCAGCGGAATAAACAAAATACTAGACTGTACATGGTCGTAAATTTATTTCTGAGTTTAGCACCAAAAATAAACTATAACTTTAGATGTCCACCTCGGGATCCACAAGTCCGTCTAGTGGAGCCTCTCAATATGTCGGTTGTTCAACCCCGAGCTCTTCCTCTAGACCACAATCTGAAAAATATAGTTTATAGGGGGGATGAGCACGAAGCTCTGTAGCAACATTCTTCCAAACTCATACAAGGTTTAGAAAACGTTGAAAAATAAGCCAGTCTCATTTTGTAAATATCATATATTAATTTTTGAAAGAAAACACGAACATTTCAATCGATCTCAAGTTTACACAATAGTAATAATTTAAATGAACAACAAAAAGAATTTTCAAACAATAAACCATTTCTAATCATAAGTCATTTCCCACAAGTTCTTGTAGAATCCCATAACTCCACAAACTCTTGTAGGAAACCAATTCCACACAATAAATATGCTCTCATGTATGTTGGTTGTTTTCCATTAATCTACACAACGACTCTACCTCATTCACCCAACTATAACCACACAAACCACTTTAGGAATGACGTATACCGTCTCCCACGGCATTGACAAATCATTCCCAGGAAAGGTATACCCACCCTCAGCCCCGAACTTACGTAAACAATAATGGTTGCTCTCACAAACAACAAACCACTACAAGTGTTAAGAAACCATCTCACCCCCACTAGGATAGACTAACCTCTAACACTCTACGACAGTGCTCGAATGCAATTCAAGTCAATCACAACAACCATACAAGAGATACAATTTCAACAATGTCCTCAAATAACAAATAATTCCATAAATTCCCAATTTCACAATTTGTAGTACAAGAGAATAATTTAAGAAAATAAGCAAGAGATCATCACAACATCATTTCATTACTCAACCCCAAGCACTAAAGTTTCAACGTCAAGAACAAAGGAAGAATCAAGAAGAAAATCCATCTCTTTTGAAAACTAGGATTTTATATCAAGAAAATGAGATTTCATGGGTATTCAACCCTAACTTTGTTCAAAACATGTAATCTTTGCAAGAAGACCAAGAAAAGATGATTTCGTAGAAAATATATAAGATTTAGAGTTAAAGAGTACATATATATTAGCCTTAGCATCAATGGACAAGAATGGAAGAAAACCCCCTACCTTGATGTTCTTGAAAAGACTAGGTTTTGATCTTCTTGAAGTTGAAATCCTCTTTGATTTTATATTTTTCTCTTCCTTTACTCCTCTCTAAGGTCTCCTAGGGTTTTGAGTGTTGAAATGGGGCTAAAGGGGTTGTCCTTAAGTATTTATAGTGAAAGGAAAGCCGGCTATTCGCGACTTAAATTTTTTAGATTTTTCAAAGACCTTCCGGAAGGTTTGCCTTCTGGAAGGTTTTGCCTATTTTTCTACAAATCCTTCCTTCTTGATTTCCAATCCATTCCAAACCTTTCCAATTCCAACCCAAACTTATACAACATACTTTTGTACATTAAACCAAGTTGGTACAAGTTCCATTACAATAATTCATATATTTGCAAGCTAAAATAACTTTTAACTACTATTTTCTCGAATTTTTTCATATTATCATTTCAAAAGAAATAATAACTTGCTATATAAACCTACATACATGTATAAAGATAAAAGTGTGGGGTTTACAGATTGGGTCCCAAGAGGTACCACAATTTTATGAGTAGAGCGAGCACCTACATTCCTTCGATTCTACCACACAGGCGCCCGTCTGCCTTGCCACGACCTGGCTGGGCAGGGCTCGGGCTCAGGCTCGGGCTCGGGTGTGGGTGTGGTTTAGACCAAGGCCTATCTTTTTGGAGAAAAATTGTTTAATTAATTGGGCATGAATTTCTTAATCCAAAATTTAATTTTTCGGTATCCGTTGGATTTGAATTCGCAATAATTCAGATTTTTTTCCTCCCTCTAGTCCAAAATATGAGTTGTGTCTTCTGACTGCATGTGTCTGCTGGGTTACATCTATTTATATGGTGATTTTCTGGATCAGTCACCATTCTCTCTATAAATAACTCAGTCACATAATTATTTTGTCTGCAATACATTCGTAATCATTTAAGGCAGTCTCATACATTATTAAGGCAATCTTCATTTGGAGAGTACACAACATAATTTCTGGTTCCCTGGACAAATAGATTGGAGTGCTACTTCTACTTGTGTGAAGATCATTATATCTTGGGAGGCAGACGCTTTGTATTCCATAAGTACGTGTGTGAGGGCGAAATTTGTCTTACGGATGTAGTGTCAAACAGTAGTCTTGATCTATTTAAAGTTCAAAAACAGTTCCTGTTTTACAAACGGGTTAGTATTTATATTTGTTAAGCAAACAGTTACGTGTAACTGTTTTGTTAAGACTACTGTAACTGTTTCGTTAATTCTTCTGTAACTGTTTTAGTATTCTATGTTACTGTTTCGCACTTGACTGTTACAGTTTTATTCTAAGTTACACTATATCAGAAATTAAAATGAGTGGTTTTACTATATTTGGAATACCACAAACAACACAATTGACAAACACTACACCTATCATATCAATTCTAGAACACTTTCTTTTGATAATTACCAGAATTCGATCAAAATTGTGGTCTTCAAGCAAGACTTATATATATATGAAAATAGCAAAATTTCCAAAAAATTTTCCCCAAACCTATTATGTTGAATTAACTCATTACAATGATGATGATTAATTTGTATTAGCTTTAAGGTAATATGTGCTATAATTTTAGAATTGACCACTCAAGTGTAGGTTGTGCAAAGTAATACATATTAGAGAATTCGAGGTCAAACCACTGGGGATTTATAAAAACATGGAACACAAGAAAAATAAAAGAAAATTTACTTTAAAGGATTTTATGGAATTGGGTTTAAGAAAATAGTGAAATTTTGGTTTAAAACAATAATCGAAAAATACTAAAGCATCAGTGATCCCCTTCCAACTCTACATAATATTTATTTCTAATCTAGTTTTCAAACTCAATTAAGAGTTAACTGAATTGTAATCTTAATCAAAAGATTTAATGATGATGATATTGAAAACAAATCCAAAAATATAATAGATAAATTATTTGAATAAAAAATAGTATTTAATTGTAGATCACAAACATTCACCGTGCCTGGAATCGACGATGAATCAAGATCTCCAACAAATAAAACCTTTTTTTTTTTAATCAAAACCAAGAAATCAATTATTTTTCATAAAAATCCTAATTAATTAATCCAATTATACAAAACCAGTTATTTGACTTGCATGAAATCTAAAACATTCGATGTACGTGACACAACGAATAAATAAATTTTATAGAACAACAACTTTACTAAAACATAAGAATTAATCAATAAGAAAAATCATGTACTAAAGAACAATGGATCAATAATAAATACCATGCTTTGTTGAAAAATTCACCCCTAACTTTAATTTGGGGATTTAGCAATCCACAAAAAATAAAGAAAGATGTAGAAGATGAGATTTAGAATTCTCCCTCTCTCAAAAGAAATAACCTATATTTATATTAGGGAGGCCAAGGTTAACCTTTGAAAAAAATCCTTGCCAAAAGAGGAGTACATTTATGTCAAAACTCGTGTATCAAAACTTGGAGGGGTGTCCCCACACGGTACTATATCTATCTAAACTTCAAGCTCGATTTTTATATAGTTAGACGTTGAGTAATGAAATTTTCATAAAATACACATTTGTAACTCTTGAAGTATTGTTTTCAACTCCACAAAAATCAGGTCAACCGAATATTTGAGTAAAAAGTTATGACCAAAATACTAAAAAATATTTCAAAATTTTATTTTTTTTAGAATATTTTCATAATCCAACTCTAAATGAATTTCCTACTAATTTGGACTCCCATAAGGATTAAATTGCTGCTTTATCCTCAACTTTTCATCTTTTAATGTTGACCTTTTAATCCTTATCAAATATCCACTTCTCAATTGTGATAATTCCTCTAGTGTTTGCTTCACTTATCTTATTCATTTTTACTTTAAATCAAACAAATTACCTCCAAAATAAATCAAATAACTAGAACAAGTATCAAGGTAGAAAATAAAATAATATAATATATTTAATCTCAAATTTTATGCAAATAACTAATCATTAAATATAATAAAATAACATTTTTCATAGTTAATCACACCCCGACCTGAATATTACTAATCCTTGGTAATACATTGATCCCAAAATCTAAAAATTAAAAATAAAATAACCTAATAAAATAAAGCACAAATTCATTTTTGTCGGACTCACGTTTATATTTAGTATATGCAACAAGCTTTTAAACCCTTAGGTTACTCATAGTGGACGAGTATAATCCCATGAAGGTTTTTAGGGAAGATACCTACAAACTTCATTCCATTTATTAATTACCTAAATCATACATATAACTTAAACCAAACATTAAAACCGAAAAACATCCACTTGTAACCAAAATAAATCAACACAAAAGCCACATCATAGAACTAAATTCTATATAATGGTAGTCACACTTTGGGTTCCCATTCAAAGTTTATGTGTGATGTGAAATAACCATGCAAGATTAGAAATTTAGTCAACAACACTTTCACCCCCTTTAACTATCAACAATTAGTTTCGATGAAATTCTTACCAAGCAATATGCTTAACAATAAATTCACTCTGATTATAGTGACTATTCACACTTCATAGTACCGTATGTGAGGAGAGTTAACAAAAATCAAAACAAATGATAACTCACATGCATTCATATCAAATAACCACTATTTCAGTGAAAGAACTTGATATAATCTCGTGAAAGGAAATCAATGAAATAGATTAAAAATCAATCACTAATCTCCTCCTTAATCACATTAATCATGCATCAACAACCTATTCTTAAGATCAAAATTGGTCTTTCTATGGTTGTAAAGAGGCTTAGGGATAAAGGTTTATGAAATGAAGGATATTCAAGAATTCAAAAAGCTATCCCGAGAGAACATTAC
The DNA here is from genome assembly GCA_963454935.2 of Ilex paraguariensis. NCBI lineage: Eukaryota > Viridiplantae > Streptophyta > Magnoliopsida > Aquifoliales > Aquifoliaceae > Ilex > Ilex paraguariensis. The sequence goes on from CAUOFW020005502.1 coordinate 672,382, forward strand.
TTTTTCCAATTGATCTGACATGATTTATGTCATACACCAAAGTATAAGTGGTCAAATTGTAATATTTCTCGGTTAAGTCCGAGGTCAAACCCACATGGAGCTAACTGTTGGTATTCAAAACAGAAAACAATAAAATAGTCGTGTGTGTAGTGTGCAACGAAACAGCTTGTGGTGTGAGCTTAGAATTATCAAATAAACCCTTAACTAAAATTTTGAATAACAATGATAAAAAGGTATTCTTCAGTGCAGGGATACAACATGTATTACATTGTTCATTTATGAAAATGCCACTTTACAACAATTAACTCCCATTTTATTGGACAGCTAATCGGTTGGTTTGATGTATAATTGAACCATATCATAACAACAGATTAGGATAGCTAGAAGGTCTATGTATAATGCAACACTCAAATAACCTTATTAAACCCGAAGGTGAACCATTCAAAAGGTTTAATTAGCTATTCAATCGACAGGTTGATGATTTAATGAAGACGGAGTTCCGGTTTATGCATTGAATCAAAAGCATTGACTATGACAAGATTTAACCCCTCTATAACTAATCTTCTGATTGTTACATAAAGTTTATCTATGTACATCACTGTATCATGCATGAAGTCCGTAATAATTATAGATGGTATGGTATATGGTATTAAGCTCTACTCGTTGTTCATAACCATGAACAAATTATAATAGTAACCATCCATCAATTAAGGGAGGTATAAACATTAACGCATAAATAAAACATTGGCATTTCCATAACTTAAATAGAGTCATATAGGCATTCACTCTTTATCAAAGAGTATAAATAGACTACTCACGTCTTATTGCTATGGACGAGAAAAAGGAGTTATATAATCTCATTACAAGCGAAAACAAAATACACAAACGTCCTTACCCGATGAATAGCTGAAACACTGCCACTCTTATTACCAGCTAGGGCACAAAAGTGGGAGAGGTTCAACCCTCTAGGTAGGAAGGATAAACATAAATTTAGAAGTAGAGAAAATTATGGCTGAGAAATGATTAGGGCAGGGCTTCGCTCCTTTTTCGACTGAAACACTCACTGAAGTCTCCTTTTCTCTCTTTCTTTCTTCCTTTCTCTCCTCTCTTGCACTGGATTGAGCTCTCTTGCCATCCATTGAAAAATGAGTTGAAGAAGGCTATTTATAGGCACCAGTAGGTGGGAGTAAGGCGGCAGACACCCTGGACAGCCAATTAGGGTGATTTGTTACTGACATGGACCAAAGGGAGAAGAGAGAGACTTGAGGTGATTTGAGCACCATTCGGATGCTATCAGCACCGTACAGACGGTAGCATTTCTTTGGATTTTTGCTTTGGCAGCCTCCTTGTTGATTTGTGATTTATATTTTCTTGCCCCTCCTCATTTACCCTTTGAACTTTGATTCTCTTAGATTTCCATATTTATGCTTTAAACCCTGTAAAATGTACAAACTACGTATTAACCCTAATACTTTATAAATTAATCACTTTAAGCTAGTTTACGCACACAGTTAACCCTAAACCCTAATTCAATTACGCATTCTTTAAGGATTAATCACACCCCCAACCAAACATTACTAGTCCCTAGTCATAAAACAAACAAATAAAATAAAATCACTTTCGTAGATTTTAAGATTGCATTTAGCGTATGCAACAAGTCATTAAACCCCTATGTGATCTCTAATGGAAGAGTTTTGTCTCATGAAGGTTTCCAGTGAAGATACCTACAAACCTCAAAAGGGTAGGATTATATAATTCATATTCTCCACAGATAAGATTAAATCACCATTCTATTTTATTACCAGGATACTTTTCTTCCCTAATCACTGTAAGAGTAACACACATTAACTGTAACACTATTCCATATATTTTTAGAAAAACTCGTGTGTGTGCAAGGATTTCTTTATTTAAAAAACACTTAAGAAATATCACAATCCTTCATTCTACTGTACAAGAATTAGCCTCGATGTCAATCCTTTCTTTGAAATCACTTAGTAAAGAATACACTCAAGTTTTAGTGACTATTAATTAAAAATTACATGTGATAAGAATATTATTAACAAAGTAAGATATTAGCACATTTAATATTCCAAAAGAAGACTATTCAAATAAAACTAGAAATTGACATAATCTCATTAAAAAATATTAACACTGCATCAAACAACATTATAAACATTCTCCTTTTTAATGGATGGGTGGAAATAATACATATGCATGACTTCTAGAATAAAAAAATAACTTTATTAGGGTTATAATGTAGCCAAGGGTATTGAGTTTAAAGAAACGACGTCAATGGTATTCAAAGAACTATCATTTTCGATTAGTACAACACACATCCCTCCTATTTTTCCAAAATTTGTATACATTTTATTTCCCACTTCTCCTTTCAATCCAATTTTTGCAATTTCTTGGCTATTTTCTTTCTTTGCTTCCATGCGTTTTCTTTTTCTTTTCCTAATTTCTTTCTTTCACATATTATTTTCTTTGTCCTTTTTTTTTTCTTTCTTGAATCATAGTCACCATTTTATTTTCTTCTTTTTATGTATAATGCTTTCTTTAGGAAAGGGTGCAAGAAAATTAGATAGCAAGGGTCGGTCAATATATTTTTTTTTTGTGGCTCGGTTAACTGATGGGTTTAAGAAAAGAAATTTCCATTGAGGCTCAATCACGACTTACTAGGGATATAGTTTTGCAAAAGAAATGGCTGAGGCTCAATAAAATTACAAATGACCTAAGATCATTTCCTAGAATTCATGCACCTGCATAATTTCCATTTAAGAGTTAAAGGAATGTTAAGGAATGTTAACCATGTTATTCAATGAGTGCTAATCAAAACAAGGATAATGAGATTATTTAAAGAAGTATTACGTTGAACCAAAAATTCTTACTTGAGTAAATGTGAAAAAATCTCTCCACAGAAGATTGGCTCAAAATCTGCATATAGGGTTACATCTTCACTATGTACGTAAGCTCTATAAAGGATCATAGTATTTCAAAAAAGGTTTTTAGAATAAGGAATTGTTACGTACTCAGAATGTTGAGTTTCTTTGAAATATAAAGATAGTGCACAATCAATGCATGAAAATCCTACATGATCTGGTTAGGGTTATACCTGCAAAGCGTTAGAATGATAACATAATTCTCTTATCGTGAATCATATGAGATAAGTATCATAACACAACAAAAAATTAGCAAAATCATAAACCAACCATATTAATCAAAACCAAATCCAAACAACTATTCAAAACATAAAACTGAAATAAAGTGCTTGAGTAAAAAGTTTGGTAAGAGTAGAAAGAGCATAGAAACTTCAGAAACTTCAGTCACTAAGTTGATGGGCCTCCACCATACTATCCTTGAAGTAGCCTTAGGATTTCATTTTGATTCTCCTCATTGCTAGCCATCCTTTGATCCAACTGGGTGATGCTAGTCTGTAATCCTAACAGAATCAAGCTGTTAGTCTGATCATCAACTGGCATATAAGGCTACTCCTCTGGTGGCTGGGGCTCTTCTGGTGGCTGAAAGTCTGCACCTTCTGGGAATGGAGTTGTTCGCGGTTCTAGTGGTGCTTCCTGTTGCTCCTCACCTTGCCCTCCATGGCTCTTCTTTAGCGAGATTTTGTCCAATGGTGGCAAATGCTCCACCATTGACCATGCAGGATCTGCAATGATTCCTTTTTCCCTGCATAACTATGATACTAACACAAACAAATGGGAGTGAGGGCTTCCTAGCCTTAACAGTCACCATCATTTGGTCCATTATCAATGTTCGCAAATCAATAGTGTGTCCCATTCCGAAGGCATACAGAAAATAGGCTCTCTTAGTGTAGATTTGGTTTTTCTGAGACTGTGGCAGCATATTGTTCACAGTGATCAAGTTCAAAATTTTGTATTTATCAGTTAAGTCCCCTTGCTTAATATACTTATTTAGTCTACCCCAGACATACTTTGGATTCCCAGTCAACTTAATCCCAATGACAGTCATATCAGGTAATGTGGTATAGGGGTATTGAAGATGTTGATGCCTTGACATAGGATTCAGAAAATTAGCAATAGTAGCTGGTGTAACTTGAAACACAACTCCCCTAACATAAACACAAAATTTCCTTGACTTAGTTTCCTTTGCATTACTGTAAAATTCCTGGACTAAACATTCATATGCAGGACCTACTAATTTCACATAATGTAGCCACCCTTCGTGCCACTAAATTTTGTCTAACCCCTATTTGTTCAAAATCTTCATATACCACAGGCCGTTCAACAATAATAGGCTTAGAATAAAAATAAGTATCATACCAAACTTGTTGATCAATGTTTTCAAACATGCCAGCATCGAATACATTCTGACCCTGGGGTTGTTGTTGTTGATGTGGGGTTGCTTTAGGCAGTGACAAGGCTCGTTGCTTTGCTCGACTCGACAAAGCTTTTGTTCTTGCTCTTGGGTCCATGGATTCTTGAATTTTTTGCTCAATACACAGTTTCAAGGATTTTTTATCGATAAACACTTGTAAAAGGTTATGGGTAAGTGTTTAATCGGAGTAGAATTGAAGAAAAACTGATGGGTAAAGCGAATCTGAAGAGAGAAGGTGAAAAGTTATGCATTTGTTTTTTGAATTTCTACTGCGAGGGAAATGCTGGACTGTTCTGTTTGTGAACTAGAGCTTTTATACTAGTCAGTACTGTTTGGATGCTATCAGCACCATCTGGATGATGTTGATCCTCTAGAATCCCCTTGAGTTTGCAGGCTACTGATGCTTGATCTTCTCCATATTTCCAGCTTCGATTTTCCAGCCTTTAGTTATAGAAAATCAGTTTAAATTCAAACTTTTACACATTTAACTATTTAGTAACTTAAATCCTAACTTATTACACTAATTTATCCTATAGTTATATACATTGATACAAATGCTAAGATTATACATCTTTGATCATATTAATTTTATTCGGAATCTTCTAAATCAAGAACATTAGTGAACTAATTAATCTCATGTTGCACATATCTTGCAAGCATGGGACTGGAATAAGATGGAGCCTCAGGGTAATCCTTACTCTGCCCATACTTAATCTAGTCAAGACGATCTAGTGCTCGACCTAAAATTGGTTTAGTACACTGATTATATTCTATCATATGCATTAATCGACCGCACTTTACACAACCACCAAGTCTATTTGTTCGTCGCCGTTTGGTAAATGAAATTTTCCCGCAAAAAGGGTTTGCTTGACTATCAAAAATTTCTAATTTTCTAACAACCTTTGCTTTCGCTATGATAAAAGAATGTATATCTTTCGAAAAAATATGTAGCATACCCAAACTAAACCAAAAAAATTTTCATCCATTTTTGCAAAAAACAATTGAATTTTTTGAAAAAGAAATTAGAAAAGACTCACTATCCGGTTCTTGGATGTCTGCCGATCACAAAGACGAATATGGATTGTTCCCCTCTCCAAACTTAAATTTAACATTGTCCTCAATGTATGACAATATAAAGTAAAATGCTAGAAAATTTCTAATAAGATCTGGAGGTGAGAGAAATCCATAATGCAAAACCCTAATCTGTAAAAATAAAAAGCAAATAGTTAGTGCTACTACTTATAATCAGACACTTATAAAGACTTTTCAAGTCACATACTTAGGTTCCATTAACTGAATGGAATCTACATTTGAACAAATCTATCATGATTTGGCTTAAGACTTTGACCACTCACTTTGAAAATATTTTTAGTTAATGGATTCTCAAGTTCAAATGCTCTATGTTCAAAAAGTTGTTTAACAAGGGGTTTGTCCATCTTGACCTTAACTTTCCAGGGAATAGGCAAAGTCTTGAATTATATAACCGGACTTTTTGAAAAGGTTCAAAAGACTTCCGCACAATATTCTTATCATGAAAAATTTTCATTCTGGACTTGGCAATCTTTGCATTTTTCATATGTTTCATTTCTTAGCTCTTCCAATTCATTAATCTGAAGTTTTGTAGGATGCATTTGCTTTGTTGATATCCAAATTCCTCATTTTGATTGCCCAGTATGCTCGATGTTCTAATTTAACATGGTTTACCATAAACTAGCCAATAAAGAGACATTGCCAAAATAGTTTTGTATGCAGTTTGGTAAGTTCAAAGAGCATTAATTAGTCTAAAAGATCAATCTTTGCGATCTAGATTGACTGTTTTCTCTAAAATATATTTTATCTCCNAATAAAGAGACATTGCCAAAATAGTTTTGTATGCAGTTTGGTAAGTTCAAAGAGCATTAATTAGTCTTAAAGATCAATCTTTGCGATCTAGATTGACTGTTTTCTCTAAAATATATTTTATCTCCCTATTGGTCAATTCAGCTTGTCTACTTGTCTGGGGATGATAAAGGGCATATATTTTGTGGAGAATCAAATATTTTTTTATTAAGTTTTTAAAAATTTTATTACAAAAATTTGTTCCTCCATCACTTATAATGGCTCGAAGAATTTTAAATCTAGACAAAATATTTTCTTTTAAAAACCTAATCATTATACGATGATCATTGTTTCGACAATGAATTACCTCTATCCATTTGGAAATATAATCAACTGCAACCAAAATATACAGATGTCCAAAGGATGAGGGAAACGGTCTCATAAAATCAATGTCCCAACAATCAAAAATCTCAATGACCAAAATAAGGTTCAAAGGTATCATGTTTCTTTGTGAAATATTTTCTATTCTTTGACTTCTTTCACAATTTAAGCAAAAAACATGTACATCTTTAAAAAGGGTGGGCCAATAAAATCCATACTGCAAAATTTTAGCAACGATTTTCTTTGAGAAAAATTGTCCTCCACAAGCTTCGATATGACAAAATGAAATGACCTGACTGATTTCAAAGTTGGGTTCACAATGTATTATTATCTGATGTTTGTAGTACTTAAACACATAGGAATCTTTCCAAAAGAAATTGCATACCTCCCTTAAAAATCTCTTCTTGTTGATCCAGGTATAATGAAAAGGAACAACACCTATGGCTAAATTATTGGCTATATCAGCATACCATGGATCTTCTATGATTGCAAATAATTGCTCATCTGGAAAATTTTCTTTAATTAGTATTGACTTTTCTTTTGTATCATAATTCATCATTGATAAATGATCAGTTACCATATTTTCAACTCTTGTAACAGTAGTATCCATCGTAGGAGACGTGATTTAGCATCCTTCTTGGTAAGTAGATATTTCAAGGCTGCATGATTAGTAAACATAATAATTGAGGATCTAACTAAATATTATTGAAATTTGTCTAAAGCAAATACTATAGCAAGCAATTCTTTTTCTGTGGTAGAATAATTCATCTGTGCATCATTCAGAGTTTTGTTTTCATAGTAAATCACATAGGGTCTTTTATCATTCCTTTGACCTAAAACAACTCCTACTGCATAGTCACTAGCATCACACATTTATTCAAAAGGTGAGGACCAATCAGGAGATTGCATAATTGATGCAAAAATAAACATGCTTTTAAGTTTATCAAATGCTGATTGACATGTATCATTCCAATTAAATGGTACATCTTGACATATAAGATTACACATAGGTCTAAAAATCGAACTAAAATCTTTAATGAATCTCTATAGAATCCTACATGACCTAAAAAAGATCAAACATCTTTTGCAGTCTTAGGTGGAAGGAGATTGACTATTAAATCTATCTTTGACTTGTCAACATCAATTCCCTCTGGCGAAACTACATGTCCTAAAACAATGCCCTGTGTGACCATAAAATGACACTTTTTTCAATTCAAAACAAGATTTGTTTCCTCACATCGAGTAAGAAATGTTTTAAGTTTCTCTCAACATAATTCAAATGAATCATCATATAACGAAAATCATCCGTGAAAACTTTCAAAAATCGCTCCACCATATCACAAAAAATGCTTAACATGCAATGGTGAAAAGTGGTTGGAGCATTACATAATCCAAAATACATTCTTTTATAAGCAAAAATGTCAAAACGACCTGCAAAAATAGTTTTCTCTTGGTCATCAATTGCTATGTCAATCTAATTATAGCCGAAATATCCATCCAAAAAATAATAATATTCATGTCCGGCTATTCTTTCTAAAACTTGGTCCAGGAAATGTAGGAAAAAANATGCAAAAATAGTTTTCTCTTGGTCATCAATTGCTATCTCAATCTAATTATAGCCGAAATATCCATCCAAAAAATATTAATATTCATGTCCGGCTATTCTTTCTAAAACTTGGTCCAGGAAATGTAGGAAAAAATGATATTTTCTGGTGAGAGAATTCAATTTTTGATAGTCAATACACATATGCCAACCAGTGACTATACACATAGACACTAATTCATTTTCTTAGTTTCTCACTACTGTGACTCCAGATTTTTTTAGTACTACTTGTGTAGGGCTGACCAAATTTACTATCAGATATAGCATATATAATATCAGTGTCTAATAGTTTAAACTTTGGTCCAGACTATCTCTTTCAAATGTGTATTTAACCTTATTTGCAATTTTTAGGATGGTTTGGAGTCTTCCTCCAAGTATATACAATGAGTATAGAGAAGATGACTTATATCCTTTATATCTGCTATCGTCCAACCAATTGCACTTTGATATTTTTTATAACTCCAATCAATTGCTTTTCTTGGATTTCTGACAATTTTGATGATATTATCACGGGATGATTTTCATCCTCCCCCCAAGAAGACATATTTCAAGTCAGCTGGAAGAGGTTTCAACTCTGGTTTGGGACCATAACACTAGACTCTACAGGCTTAATTCTAGAAGCCAATAACTCTTCAAATTTTGGAATCCATGTTTCAATCGTTGACATATCTATAGACTCGACATTTTGTACATACTCTAATGCATATGACTCTTTCTTTGTACAAGCATTTTCGAAGAGATCTTGAGCTAATGACTCAATGCAATTCACTTCATGCAATTCTTCTTCCTTTTGGGGTTGCGTAGTAATATCCATCACATTTAATTCTAAAGTCATATTCCCAAATGAAAGTTTTATAATTTCATTCCTACAATTAATCAATGCATTTGATATAGCTAGGAATGGTAGCCCTAAAATGACAGGAATTTGTGCAGAAACATGCAAAAATGGTTGTGTATCTAAGACAATAAAATCCACTAGAAAATAAAACTTATCAACTTGAATAAGTACATCCTCCACAAGTTCACGTGGATTTTTTATAGAACGATCTGCCAATTGCAACGTGACATTAGTGGGTTTTAATTCAGACAATCGTAACTAATCGTAGGCAGAATATGGAAGCAAATTAACACTAGCTCCAAGATCAAGCAGGGCTTGCTCAATCTTAAAATTTTTGATTATGCATGAAACTGTAGGACTACCAGGATCTTTGTACTTCAGAAGGGGTTTTTGCTGAATGATAGCACTAGTATGTTTAGCCAAAAATGCTCTTTTTTGTACATTGATCCTTCTTTTTACTGTGCAAAAGTCTTTCAAAAACTTAACATAAGATGAGACTTGCTTGATTGCATCCAACAGAGGGATGCTAAACATTACTTGCTTAAACAACATTGTTCAATGGTCGAGGTTTCTTGACTCTTTGAGGAAAAGGTAAGGGAACAAGAGTTGATTTTTCTTTTTCATTTGACAACTCTATTTCTTTTTTCAATCAACGGTTCAGGCTCGATTATTTCATTTACAGGGATTGACTCAGCTATTGACTTAAGATTTTTTGCTTTAATGGTTTTATCAATCACCTTACCACTTCTCAGTGTGGTAATTACTTGTACTTGACTCGGAGAAGGTTCAGAAGACGCAACATTAGCCTAGTTTTGACCTTGCGGTGGTTTAGGTTGAGATGAGAATTTTTCCTTCTCTGTTGTGCTCAAAGACTAAGTCAATTTGGCTAAATGACTCTTAATATCCTCAATATTCTAAGAAGTTTTAGTTTTGAAATCATTAAATGCATGGGTAGTCTGAGTATTAAAACTTATTTGACTTTGAATGAACTAGTTCATGGTGTTCTCTAAACTTCTCTTGTGTGGGGGTTAATAAGGCTGATATGGCTGCTGAGTCTAGGGTTGTGGTGAAGGTGGACCAGGTGATTGATTCAAAGGTTGTGTATTTTTTCAACTGAAATTTGGGTGAATCTGGCACCTTGGATTATAAGTTTCAGAATAGGAATTGGGGTATGCCTTATTAAAATTGGAAATGAAATTGGTTTGTTCCATCAAGACCTCTTTGAATTTTGGAATGGTAGGATATTTCTCCGTGGGAGTTCTGACAAAGCACAGATTCCACACAATTGGTCAGTGGGTGACACAACAGAAACTTCTTTGAATTTTGTCATCTCCAGAACTTCAAGCTTTCGAGACAAAGTAGCCATTCTGGCCTTTGGGTCATCATATTCTTTTAAAACATATTTTTCTCATTGGGATGAAAAGGGCTTAGTTTCAACAATATTTAGTGAGGCCAAGTCCCACATTTGGGAACTCTCAGAAATGGTATCAAAAAAATCGAATGCTTCATCAGGACTCTTACCCATGAATTCCCCTTGGGCCATCATTTTAACAAACTGACGTAGTGCGAACGGGAGGACATCATAAAAGAAACCAACTAAGGTCCAACTCTCAAATGCATGATGTGGGAAATCTTGAAGAAAATCCTTAAATCTCTCCCAACATTGATAAAAATTTCTCCTTCTTTCATAGAAAAATTCATGATTTGACGTCCCAATGCATTGGTGCGGTGCACATGAAAAAACTTTTTAAAAAATTTGGTTTGCAAAACTTGGCAATTTGGAATGGATTCAGCTGTTAAAGAATTTAGCCACTGTTTAGCCTTATGCTTCAAAGAGAAAGGAAAAATTTTCAACTGGCCCATTTCAGAATTATCTTGCATTGTACCACATACTTCCTCAAATTCTTTCATATACAAATAAGGGTTTTTAGACTCAAGACCATGAAACTGCGATAAAAATTATATTGTCCTTGTTTTAATATTAAAATTTGGAGCATTANAGCATTTTCGAAGAGATCTTGAGCTAATGACTCAATGCAATTCACTTCATGCAATTCTTCTTCCTTTTGGGGTTGCGTAGTAATATCCATCACATTTAATTCTAAAGTCATATTCCCAAATGAAAGTTTTATAATTTCATTCCTACAATTAATCAATGCATTTGATATAGCTAGGAATGGTAGCCCTAAAATGACAGGAATTTGTGCAGAAACATGCAAAAATGGTTGTGTATCTAAGACAATAAAATCCACTAGAAAATAAAACTTATCAACTTGAATAAGTACATCCTCCACAAGTTCACGTGGATTTTTTATAGAACGATCTGCCAATTGCAACGTGACATTAGTGGGTTTTAATTCAGACAATCGTAACTAATCGTAGGCAGAATATGGAAGCAAATTAACACTAGCTCCAAGATCAAGCAGGGCTTGCTCAATCTTAAAATTTTTGATTATGCATGAAACTGTAGGACTACCAGGATCTTTGTACTTCAGAAGGGCTTTTTGCTGAATGATAACACTAGTATGTTTAGCCAAAAATGCTCTTTTTTGTACATTGATCCTTCTTTTTACTGTGCGAAAGTCTTTCAAAAACTTAACATAAGATGAGACTTGCTTGCTTGCATCCAACAGAGGGATGCTAAACATTACTTGCTTAAACAACATTGTTCAATGGTCGAGGTTTCTTGACTCTTTGAGGAAAAGGTAAGGGAACAAGAGTTGATTTTTCTTTTTCATTTGACAACTCTATTTCTTTTTTCAATCAACGGTTCAGGCTCGATTATTTCATTTACAGGGATTGACTCAGCTATTGACTTAAGATTTTTTGCTTTAATGGTTTTATCAATCACCTTACCACTTCTCAGTGTGGTAATTACTTGTACTTGACTCGGAGAAGGTTCAGAAGACGCAACATTAGCCTAGTTTTGACCTTGCGGTGGTTTAGGTTGAGATGAGAATTTTTCCTTCTCTGTTGTGCTCAAAGACTAAGTCAATTTGGCTAAATGACTCTTAATATCCTCAATATTCTAAGAAGTTTTAGTTTTGAAATCATTAAATGCATGGGTAGTCTGAGTATTAAAACTTATTTGACTTTGAATGAACTAGTTCATGGTGTTCTCTAAACTTCTCTTGTGTGGGGGTTAATAAGGCTGATATGGCTGCTGAGTCTAGGGTTGTGGTGAAGGTGGACCAGGTGATTGATTCAAAGGTTGTGTATTTTTTCAACTGAAATTTGGGTGAATCTGGCACCTTGGATTATAAGTTTCAGAATAGGAATTGGGGTATGCCTTATTAAAATTGGAAATGAAATTGGTTTGTTCCATCAAGACCTCTTTGAATTTTGGAATGGTAGGATATTTCTCCGTGGGAGTTCTGACAAAGCACAGATTCCACACAATTGGTCAGTGGGTGACACAACAGAAACTTCTTTGAATTTTGTCATCTCCAGAACTTCAAGCTTTCGAGACAAAGTAGCCATTCTGGCCTTTGGGTCATCATATTCTTTTAAAACATATTTTTCTCATTGGGATGAAAAGGGCTTAGTTTCAACAATATTTAGTGAGGCCAAGTCCCACATTTGGGAACTCTCAGAAATGGTATCAAAAAAATCGAATGCTTCATCAGGACTCTTACCCATGAATTCCCCTTGGGCCATCATTTTAACAAACTGACGTAGTGCGAACGGGAGGACATCATAAAAGAAACCAACTAAGGTCCAACTCTCAAATGCATGATGTGGGAAATCTTGAAGAAAATCCTTAAATCTCTCCCAACATTGATAAAAATTTCTCCTTCTTTCATAGAAAAATTCATGATTTGACGTCCCAATGCATTGGTGCGGTGCACATGAAAAAACTTTTTAAAAAATTTGGTTTGCAAAACTTGGCAATTTGGAATGGATTCAGCTGTTAAAGAATTTAGCCACTGTTTAGCCTTATGCTTCAAAGAGAAAGGAAAAATTTTCAACTGGCCCATTTCAGAATTATCTTGCATTGTACCACATACTTCCTCAAATTCTTTCATATACAAATAAGGGTTTTTAGACTCAAGACCATGAAACTGCGATAAAAATTATATTGTCCTTGTTTTAATATTAAAATTTGGAGCATTAGTGGAAGAAACAAAGCATGAAGGGACACTAATGAGTGTGGGATGCAAGTATTCTCTTAAAGATCGGATATTCTGAACTACCCCTTGTTCCCTTTAATTAATATTAGCCATGCTTAATTCAAAAGATTCTAATGATGCTTGTGACAATGAAAATGACGAAGAAGAAGGCCTAAACTAATTTACAGACCCTATTGATGACTTAACAGACATAAACAATAAAAATATGAAAAACAATGTATACACATATAATAAAACTAGACAGCTTTCCTGTTTGATTTGAAATCACCATAACTCCCCAGCAACGACGTCAAAAAGCTTGATCTAACCTAATTTATATCATACATCCAAGTATAAGTGATCAAATAACAATATTTCTTGGTTAAATCCAAGGTTGAACCCATAGGGAGCTAACTGTCGGAATTCAAAACAGAAAACGATAAAATTTTCGTGTGTGTAGTAGTGTGGAACGAAACAGCTTGTTGTGTGAGGTTAGAATTATTAAATAAACACTTAACTGAAACTTTGAATAACAACGATAAAAAGGTACTCTTCAGTGCGAGGATCCAACATGTATTACACTGTTCATTTATGAAAATGTCACTTTACAACAATTAACTCCCATTTTACTAGAAAGCTAATCGGTAGATTTGATGTATAATTGAACCATATCATAGCAACTGATTAGGTTAGCTAGAAAGTCTATGTACCATGCAACAATCAAATAACCCTAGTAAACCCGAAGGTGAACCATTCAAAAGGTTTAATCTAGCTATTCAATCGGCAGGTTGATTATTCAATGAAGATGGAGTTTTGGTTTATGCATTGAATCAAAAGCATTGTCTATGACAAGATTTAACCCCTCTATAACCAATCTCTCGACTGTTAGATAAAGTTCATCTACATACATCACTGTATCATGCATGAAGTGCATAATAATTATAGATGGTATGATATATAGCTTTAAGCTCTGCTCGGCATTTATAACCATGAACATATTATAATAGTAACCATCCATCAATTAAGGGAGGTATAAACATTAACGAATAAATAAAACATCTGCAGTTCCATAACTTAAACAGAGTCATACATGCATTCACCCTTCATCGAAAAGTATAAACAGATTACTCACGTTTATTTGCTATGGATGAGCAAAAGGAGTGATATAATCTCATTACAACCGAAAACAAAATACACAAGCGTCCTTACCCGAGGAATAGCTAAAACACTGCCACTCTTATTACCAGTTAGGGCACAAAAGTGAGAGATATTCAACCCTTCAAGTAGGAAGGATAAACAGAAATGTAGAAGTAGAGAAAATTCTGATTAAGAAGTGATTAGGGCAAGGCTTTTGCTCGTTTTGTGACTGAAAAACTCGTTGAAGTCTCTCTTTCCCTATTTCTTTCCTCCTTTCTCTCATCTCCTACACTGGACTGAGCTCTCTTGCCATCCCCTGAAAAATGAGATGAAGAAAGCTATTTATAGGTACTAGTAGGAGGGATTAATGCGATAGACACCCAAGACAGCCAATCAGTTTGAATTGTTTCACATGGACCAATGGGAAATGAGAGAAGCTTCAGGCGGTTTGAGCACCATTTGGACACTATCAGCACCGTCTAGGGATGACAGTGGACTGGGTAAAAATGAGTATTCATCCAAAATTATCCCATTTGGACTGGGGATGAACCATACGTATTGGATGATGGACATATACGGGAATACCCGTATAACCTCATGCGAGGATGAAGGCAGGGATGGATTGACACTTACCCCCGCCCCTCCCTGCCCCGCTTTACCCATTATTATATATATATATATATATACACACATGTTTTTGTGAATACAAATCTACATATTATTTAATATTTTTTTCTTTTGAATTTTTCTCTCATGTTTTGGACTTGTAAAAGTGTAGATCTTTGTGTTTTTTTGTTTTTTTTTTATGTTGGATTATGTTATGTTATATTATATTTTATTGAATGATGCTGTGTTGGATTTATATGGGAGACAAAATTTTAATTATATTTATGTTGGATTATGTTATAGACAATGTTTTAATTATATTATGTCAGATTAAGTTGTCGATGACAAACTTTTAATTATGCTATGATATTTTATAATTATGTTGGATTATTTAGAATCTTAGATTTATTTAGAATTTTGGATTATGTTGGCTTTGGCTTGAGCTTGGGTTGGGGTGGGTAAGGTGGACGGGGATGGGGACCGGGGTGAAGGCGGGGGCGGGGATTATAAATTTACCCGAGATGGGGATGAGAAACAAAACTATACCCATTAACAAGGGTGGACCAGAGATCGACAAAGTGCTTTTAAGCGGGTACAGAGATGGAGTCTACACCGACCCCCCACTTCGATCCACTGCCATCCATTGCATCGTACGAACGGTAACATTTCTCTGGATTTTTGCTTTGGAAGCCTCCTTGTTGACTTGTGATTTATACTTTCGTCCCCTTGCTCATTTAGCCTTTGCACTTTGGTCCTCTTAGATTTCCACATTTATGCTTGAAACCTTGCAAAGTGTATAAACTACGTATTAACCCTAATACTTTATAAATTAATCACTTTAACCTAGTTTATGCACACATTAACCTTAAACCCTGATTCAATTACGCATTCTTTTAGGGTTAATCACCAATCATATTCTTCAAATACTTTTCTTTTTCATCATTTAGAAGCTTACTTTAATAGCACAATCTCATACTCATCCTCTTCTTTTTTCTTAAATACATTTTTCCCTATCTTTTTCAACAACAATAATGATTTTTTTTCCTTCAAACTCAACATTATGCGTATATATTTTTTTAAGAGCATAAGCATGAGAACTTCACCTCTTTCTCCATCTTTCTTTTTTTTTTTTTCAAAAACCACCACTCATGAAATTCTGTCAAATCAATCCTGAGATAATCAAGGTATGTTAAAAATACTTCATATTTCTAGCTTGGTTATTATATATGACTTAAGAATCAAAATTGTTCAAAAAAGGCTCAATCACGGCTTCTAGGGTTGAATATAANTAATATTTTTTTCTTTTGAATTTTTCTCTCATGTTTTGGACTTGTAAAAGTGTAGATCTTTGTGTTTTTTTGTTTTTTTTTTATGTTGGATTATGTTATGTTATATTATATTTTATTGAATGATGCTGTGTTGGATTTATATGGGAGACAAAATTTTAATTATATTTATGTTGGATTATGTTATAGACAATGTTTTAATTATATTATGTCAGATTAAGTTGTCGATGACAAACTTTTAATTATGCTATGATATTTTATAATTATGTTGGATTATTTAGAATCTTAGATTTATTTAGAATTTTGGATTATGTTGGCTTTGGCTTGAGCTTGGGTTGGGGTGGGTAAGGTGGACGGGGATGGGGACCGGGGTGAAGGCGGGGGCGGGGATTATAAATTTACCCGAGATGGGGATGAGAAACAAAACTATACCCATTAACAAGGGTGGACCAGAGATCGACAAAGTGCTTTTAAGCGGGTACAGAGATGGAGTCTACACCGACCCCCCACTTCGATCCACTGCCATCCATTGCATCGTACGAACGGTAACATTTCTCTGGATTTTTGCTTTGGAAGCCTCCTTGTTGACTTGTGATTTATACTTTCGTCCCCTTGCTCATTTAGCCTTTGCACTTTGGTCCTCTTAGATTTCCACATTTATGCTTGAAACCTTGCAAAGTGTATAAACTACGTATTAACCCTAATACTTTATAAATTAATCACTTTAACCTAGTTTATGCACACATTAACCTTAAACCCTGATTCAATTACGCATTCTTTTAGGGTTAATCACCAATCATATTCTTCAAATACTTTTCTTTTTCATCATTTAGAAGCTTACTTTAATAGCACAATCTCATACTCATCCTCTTCTTTTTTCTTAAATACATTTTTCCCTATCTTTTTCAACAACAATAATGATTTTTTTTCCTTCAAACTCAACATTATGCGTATATATTTTTTTAAGAGCATAAGCATGAGAACTTCACCTCTTTCTCCATCTTTCTTTTTTTTTTTTTCAAAAACCACCACTCATGAAATTCTGTCAAATCAATCCTGAGATAATCAAGGTATGTTAGAAATACTTCATATTTCTAGCTTGGTTATTATATATGACTTAAGAATCAAAATTGTTCAAAAAAGGCTCAATCACGGCTTCTAGGGTTGAATATAAACAAAGAACAAGGTTAAGACTTAAGTTAAATCAATGATGGCCTAAAATAATATCTCAAGAGTTATTGGTAAACACATATGCAAATAATTCAGAAATATAACAATTGTTCACAATATTAGTATTGACCAAAATAGATATAATGAGATTATTAAATAAAATTTGCTGAATGAAATTATCCTTGTTTGAGTACATGTATATATCACTCCAATGAAGATTAGCTCAAAAATTACAGAGTTTATATAAATCATGTCCACATTATGTATCAAGTCTCATGGTATGTTTGGATTGTGGGTTAAAAGGGGATAACTTTGGTAGGATAGGATAAAAAAATATTTGAGGCCCATATATCACACATTTGATAAGTAAAAAAATGTATCGGAAATCCCATTCAAATTTTATCCCAACTCGATTTGAAAAGTCAACTTTAATGTATCTACATGGGTTAAATAAAACCCAGGGGCTGAGATTTTTTTTGCCAAATAGGATAACTAATACAAATGACCGAATTGCCCCGTTCTCTTCTCTCTAGTTTGCATTGTCTCCTTCTCCTATTTTTTCACAGATCTAATTTTTTTTTCAACAAATTTGTTTTGTCAAAGCAGTCTCTACCGACATACCTCAAGAACACCATGACGTCTTCTCCAAGAAGACAACTAATTTAAATAANTACAGATCTGATTTTTTTTTCAACAAATTTGTTTTGTCAAAGCAGTCTCTGCCGACATACCTCAAGAACGACATACCTCAAGAACACCATGACGTCTTCTCCAAGAAGACAACTAATTTAAATAATAAACTAACTCTAATAAAGCAATATCCTATTTGAACTAAGATTAATTAACAACTAATAATAAAATAATTAATTAATGAGAGCTTGAGTTAATTCTCAGTAGTTCTCTTAACATATGAACACATGTTTAGAGGATATGAAATTACAACATTTTTAAAAATTACAAGTAAGAAATTTTTTTTGGAATGGTCAAAGGCTAATTTATAAACCAAACATGGTGTTGGATTGGATAGGTTAGGGGCAAAACAGTCAATAGTACCATATTCCATCATTCTTCTCCATGGATCCCACAGAAGTGCTTATGTGTTATCCAAACACTGAAAAATATAAGATATAGCCATTAAATTCTAACAAGTTTAATGATAGGTGGGTTTGAATTGGCTAGGAAAATATATTTTTTTAGATCTCCAATCCAGTCTAACCTTGTCATCCAAAAACACCTTCAAGGTAAAAATATTATTTTCCAAACTCTAATACTAGAATAGTCAAATGTGCACTTAATTTGAGTTTCAATTGGGAACACAACTTACCATACTAAAATATAATATAAAGTTCAATAGTAGGCTTAAGTAGAAACAAATTTAAGTTGCAATCAAATATTCCCTAACTCAATGTTAGTCGACTCATAAAAAATGATTCAAGATAATTAATAAATTTATTTGTCTATTTTATTTATTAACCAAAAAAAATTCAAACAAAATCCAAATTCTCACAACACAAAATACACCCACCCCAACCTAAATCCAACATTGTCCTCAATCTAAAAATAAATACCTTAATGCTCAATAATAATAATGAATAAAGATAAAAAAAAGGTAGGAATACATAGTATTGCAACAACTAAAAAACCTATAAAATAACAACTCAAATAGAATAACATAAATGAAGACAAATAAAATAATAAAAATAAAATCTAAACTAAAACCTAACTCCTATTATACAATTAAAAGAAATTTAATAGTCAATCTGACTTCAATTCAAATTTGAATGCTCGACCATCAAATTTCAATGGCATGACACTTTTGATGTGATAATAAATCCTTAACTCTCGAGCTACACTCATTCACCCACAACAGTTGTGCAACAGATAATGAACGATTAATTTATGTAATTTCAGATTTTTTCCAAACTTTGTCATCATAAGAGTCAACTAAGAAAGATTGTAAAAGATTCAAAAAAGATGACATATTAAATTAATTTTTTCAAGTATCTCAATCAAATTGACATCCTTAACCTCACTGAACATGTTCATATCAATCATATCAACATTCTTTGGTTTCAAAGATTCCTCGTGCTTTTCGGCCTTTGGTGGAATGGTCTTTTCATTAATTTCATCCCCACGAATAATGATAATGGATTGGACATTTTCAAATTGGGGTTCGAAAGAAGAAAACACTCGAATTACATTGGCCTTGTGGAACTTAATGTAATTGGGTGTGAGAGTTACATTGTTCATGATTTCTCAATGTGGTAAACATGGTGAGAGTGTTTCTTATATCATTTAAGGCTTGTGAGTTTTGATTATTGATGACAACTTGTGCTTGCATGAATGTTTGTAATGTTTCCTCAAGAGACTTCTTACACGGTGTGTATAAGGTACAAAATTAGAAGGCCATGGAGGAGGAGGAGGAGAAGTGGTGCATTATTGTAGTTATTATTTTCTTGATTATGAAATACCACTTTGAGAGTTGAAATAGTTGGACATTCATGTGTTGGGTACCCCATGATCTCACAAATTTTACAAACTTCTTCATCTTGGACGGATTCCATTTCATTCACTTTCATCAATTCCATGACTTCTACTTTCCTAGCCAAGATATCTATCCTAGAACTAAGGTCATCCTTGTGACACCCCAAAATCCGGGGGTTTGTTGATTACCCACCAACCCACGGAATGCCCGTGGATACCGAATAATTCAATATCACGCCATTATGCTCAATTTACTGGGAACCATAATTTTGACGAAATTTGGGCAGAGTCTCCTTTGTACGGGAAGCTCTATCCAAAACTCAACATGTGCAATCATATAATAACAAGACCCATCCGAGGTCCAATATTCAACAATGACCACACCGGGTCCAATTATAAGTAAACATTGGTCACACCGGGTCCAATTATCCATATTTATATCAACACATGCAAGGTTAGTTTAATAATAGTCTATATAAGTTCTATTACAATTATTTACAAAAGATTACATGTCCAAAACATTATTTTCACAAATGTTTTACATTAACACAAAATAAAGCCACATTCGGCTTTCTTCAAACATGAGGGTTCAAAGTGGAGCCATCCACCGGTGTATTTCTCCCACCTAAAATATTTTCCCGTATAGGGTGAGCCAACGCCCAATAAAATAATCCCTAAAGAGGCTACTCTCCACCTTAGGTGCATATGTGGTGTGTATAAGCAACAAACAACATTTAACAATCATTCCATATAAGAATATGCATTAAATGTGGAATGTAATCATGTCATGAAATGAGATGATACTCACTCATGCACTTAAACCCAAGTCATCACCGACTCCCACGACACAATGCAATGCAAAGGTATACTGAATCCGTCAATTGATGAAAAAGTCCACCAAATGATTGTTTGAAATAAAAGTTGTATTATTATAAAACCAAATCATTGATGGGTGTTACTCATTGTATGAGTACTTTGTAAATCAAAATCTTGTGTCTTGTTGGGCAACGGATTTTGGATTTTATACTGCCGGTTCCGTACACCATACTACATTTTTTCAGAATTTCACCACAGGAGAGTGTATAACCAAGTCGCCGAGTGTTGCACCCGAGGGGGGAATCTACCCCTTCTTGCTATACCCGACACAAGTTTTTCTTTCATGCAACCATGTGACTCATTCGGATTTTCAACCCAACTTTCTCGAGTCCACCCATCAATCACCAAGAATGGTGTTTGATTAACCATGCATACACACACCCACACTCATGACTCATGCCCATGAATGTGATGTCATATTTTCGTGTATATGCAATGTGATGCACCGTTGCACAACAACATAATGTTCAATATGCTATGAATGACATATGAATAATTTTCAGCACATCCATGGTAAATTATATCCTAAGCATATAAATACCATATTTGTCACAATGTCAATATATATCAAAACATGCATATATCAACAAGTACATTTCAATCATAAATCATATCATAAGCATATGATTTCACATTACCACATTATCCAAGCATGTTATAGCATAATCTCATGCAATTAACACACTTTATTTCACAAAGGCATTTTATCAAACACCTTAAAGGCACTCAATTCATATATTCACATAACCATTCCAAGTAACCACATAGCTCAAGAAATCATACTAAGTGATTTCTACAAACCATTTCAAGTAACCACATATTACAAGAAACAAAACCACTTCAAGATAGAATGTATATTCCATCCATTTCTCATATCCACCAAAACACCAACCTCATGCAAAGGCTATACAACCCCACATGCTTAAACCCCTCTCCTATGAACACCATATGTTAGAATGAACCAAAGTAGGAAAACCCTACCTCTTGAAGCGTAAATGAATACTAGAACCTCTAAGAACATCCCCGAAAGCTCAAGACTTTGATTTCTCTAAAATCTCGCCTTTTGATCTTTGGTGAAAATCTTCGTTCTTGGTACCCACGCATAACCCTCGTCGCGTAGAGAAACTTTAATTCTTGGCTCGAGCGATTCCCACCGACGGATCTTCGGAAAATCGAAGGAGAAGGTTTAATATTTTTAGTTTTTCCCTCTTTGCTCTCTTTTCTCTCTTAATCTCTGATACATCTGGCCATAGGGAAGGAAAAAGCTGATATTTCAGATATTTTACTCCTATTATAGTTTTAAAGACTTGGCCCTCGTCGCGCCAAGTGTCCTCCTTTGTTCGGGTCCATTTTTTGCTCTGAAATAATTAAATTTCGTACCGGTTTAAGCTCAAAATATTTTATATGAACTTTATTTAAAATATTTTTCAAATTTCAAAATTTTTATAAAAATTTCGTTTTTTGGGGTTACTGGACACCCGTCACCTCGAAAAATGTGAAAAATCCGACTATCTCGAAATTCGAAGAAATTTGTCTGGGTAACTAGATTTCGCGAGAAGAATTCAACGGTGAGGTCCATTTTATCATCCGAGGTCTAGAAAAATACCATTTTTAACCCGCACTATAATGACAAATTACCATTTTGCCCTTTTTTTTTTTTATNCATCCGAGGTCTAGAAAAATACCATTTTTAACCCGCACTATAATGACAAATTACCATTTTGCCCTTTTTTTTATTTATAAAAAGTTCAAATTTCTGCGAGTTTCACATTCTTCCCCCTTTAAAAAAAATTTTGTCCCCGAAATTCACATATACATGCACATACAGTCACATGCATATGCAACAGTCAAATAATGCTAAAAGACTATAAAAATGTACCTCCATTCTCGAATAAGAAAGGATAATTGGTACAGATGGTGTCCTTGTGCTCCCATGTCGCTTTCTCTACTCCTCGGTGCTGCCATAATACATTCACTAGCCGCACGGTCTTGCCTCGTAAAACTTGTTCCTAGCTATCCCTGATGCGCACCGGTCCCTCCTTGAAGGTCTCATCAGCATCAACAACAAGCTCTCCCCAATCTACCACATGAGTCAGATCCGGGGTGTATTTCCGGAGTATAGAGACATGAAAAATCACATGGACACCCGATAGATTTGGCGGTAACGCCAACCGATAAGCCACTACACCCACCCTCTCGAGTACCTCAAAGGGCCCGATATACCTCGGCGACAGCTTTCCCCACTTACCAAACTTGACCACTCATTTCCTAAGCATCACCTTCAAGAAGACATGATCTCTCACCTCAAACTCCAGAGGTCGCCGCCGTCTGTCGGCTCTGAGCCGTGAGAAGACGCTTCCATATAAAGTCCACCTTCTTAGAGGTGTCCCTGGCCAAATCCGAACCCAGAGAGGATATATCTCCCACCTCCGTCCAACAAATCGGAGAACGATATTACCTCCCATATAATGTCGTTTGTATGCTCGTCTGGTAACTGTTCTTGTATTCGAACTCCACCAAGGGTAAATGATCTTCCCAGCTACCCTTGAGATCTAGGGCGCATGCCCATAGCATATCCTCTAAAGTCTGGATAGTCCTCTCAGACTGACCGTTCGTCTGGGGATGAAAATCAGTACTCATCATTAACTGTGTCTCCATCGCTCACTGGAAACTCTCCCAAAAATGAGTCGTTAACCTGGGATCCCGGTCCGATACAATAGATACAGGCACTCCATGTAGCCGGATAATCTCCAGTATATACAACCCACAGAATTCCTCCAATGTGAAGGTCATCCGTACCGCTAAAAAGTGTGCCAACTTGGTAAGCCGGTCCACTATCACCCACACCGCAACATGACCCCGTGATGTCCGTGACAAGTGAGTCACAAAATCCATCGTGACATGTTCCCACTTCCATTCAGCTACCTCCAAAGGCTGGAGTAATCCCGTTGGTTTCTGGTGCTCAGCCTTAACCTGCTGAGACGTAAGACATCAGCTAACAAAATTTTTAACATCTTTCTTCATCCCGCTCCAATAATATTGGCGACGAAGATCATGATACATCTTCGTGCCACTTGGATGCACAGCAAAATGGGAACAATGGAACTCTCTAAGAATCTCTTCTTTGAGCTCCACTGACTAGGGAACCACAATTCTTTCCCTAAATCGAAGACTACCATCCGAATGAATGGCCAAGCCCTCGTCACATGTACCTAACCGTACTCGGTCCCTGATGGATGATAGCTTTGTGTCCTGACTCTAGGACTCAATCACCCTGCTCAGTAGAGACGGCGTAGCCACCAAACTCCCCAAAGTACCCTGAGCCTGACCCATATAATATAGCCCGAACTGTCCCACAGTCTTGAGCATCTGTCACTCTCGCGAAGCCACACTAGCCACAACTCCCTGTGACTTTCGGCTGAGTGCATCAGCCACCACATTTGCTTTACCGGGATGGTAATGCAAAGTGAAGTCATAATCTTCAAGGTACTCCATCCACCTGCTTTGCCTCATGTTGAGGTCCCGTTGTGTAAAAATGTACTTCAGACTCTTGTGGTCCGAAAACACTTCAAACTGCTCGCTATACAGGTAGTGACAACAAGCCTTCAAGGCAAAGAAAATGGCCGCCAACTCCATGTCATGTGTGGGGTAATTCTGCTCGTGATTCTTTAGCTGNAACAAGCCTTCAAGGCAAAGAAAATGGCCGTCAACTCCATGTCATGTGTGGGGTAATTCTGCTCGTGATTCTTTAGCTGCCGAGAACCATAAGCCACTACCCTCCCGGACTGCATCAAAATACATCCCAGCCCATCCTTCGAGGCATCATAATAGATCATGTACCTGTGTCCCTGTTCTGGAACTATCAAAATAGGAGCCGAAGTAAGCCTCCACTTCAACTCCTGGAATGCATTCTCACAAGAATCATTCCACAAAAACTTGACCTCTTTCGGGGTCAACTTCATCATAGGCGCAGCCAATCGGGAGAAATCCTCAATAAATCGCCGGTAGTACCCTGCCAATCCCAAGAAACTACGTATCTCGAAGACTGACTTTGGTCTCTCCCAATTCATAACTGCCTTAATCTTCTCCGGGTCCAAAAATACACCTGAAGCCGACACTACATGCCGCAAAAACTTTACCTCCGTAAGCCAAATTTCACACTTGCTGAACTTGACGTACAACTGATGTTCTCTAAATGTATGGAGAACAATCCTCAAGTGACCCTTATGCTCCTCCTCAGACTTGGAATAGATCAAGATGTCATCAACAAAAACTACAACAAATTAATCTAAATAGGGTTGGAACACCCTGTGCATGAGGTCCATGAATGCCGCTGGAGCATTCGTCAATCCAAATGGCATCACTGTGAACTCGAAATGCCCATACCGCGTTCTGAATGCCGTCTTAGGGATATCTTCCTCCCTAACCCTCAACTGATGGTAACCGGTATGAAGATCTATCTTGGAATAGACCTGTGCCCCTCTCAACTGATCAAACAAGTCATCAATCCTCGGCAAAGGGTACCTATTATGGATAGTAACCCTATTCAACTGTCGATAGTCTATGCACAATCGAAGGGTTTTATCCTTCTTCTTGGCAAACAACATCGGAGTGCCCCAAGGTGAAGTGCTCGATCTAATGAAGCCCTTGTCCAATAATTCTTGCAACTGGACCTTGAGTTCTTGCAACTCAGCTGGTGCCATCCTGTGTGGAGTCATAGAGATAGGTGATGTACCGAAATGCAACTCAATGATGAAGTCTACATCCCTATGTGGAGGTAATCCCGGTAGCTCATCCAAAAAAAATCCTCATACTCACATACAACCCGAGGAAGGCCCAACTCCTGTCTGGCCTCGTCCTCCAGGGTAAGGCTTGTAAGCCAACCCATCAACTGTCCGTGCCATTTAGAGTCATACACAGCCTGAGATAAAATATCACGCTTTTCCCCATGGAAGTTGAAACAAATACCTTCTGGTGTATAAGCAGTGATCCTCTTTCGATAACAATCAATGACTACCCGATGTGCCGACAACCAATCCATACCAAGGATAACATCAAACTCAAACATGTTCATGACCCCAAAATCTACGGTGAGTAGAATCCCTGAGATCTCTAACTCATAACCCCGACATATCTGATCAATTCTCACCCTAGCTCCTAGGGGAGAATTCACATGCAATGGCTCTTCCAAGGTCTCAACCTTTAAGCCCAAGTCTTTCACACAAGATGCAGCAATAAATGAATGCGATGCACCAGAATTAAATAATACCCTTGCCCATAAGCGAGAGAATAGTAATGTACCCTGTATCACTGACGGATCTGCCGGCTCAGTCTGAGGTATCATGGCGTAGACACGCCCCTTGGTCCCCAAAGTACCGGCTTGTAAGCCTTGGCCTCGTCCTCGAACCATGCCTTGGCCCATCTGGCCAGCTTGCGGTGTCCCCGCACGAGAAGTAGTAGGGCCTTGTGCTGCACCCTAGAACTGGTACTTGTTGCCCTGACCCATAGTAGTGTAGTGAGGAGCATACTACGTTTGTGGTTGCCCTACTGAAGTCTGAGACTGCGATGACCCAAGACCCTGGGATCCCTGCCTCTAAGGACAATCCCTCTTCATGTGACTTGGTTGGTGGCAATAATAGCAAGTCCTTTGCCCAGCCTCATAGGAAGGCCTCTGATTTCTCCCACCTTGGGAGGATTGACCTTGGCCTTGATAACTGCGGCCCTGTCCCTAAAACCCTTGTGGAGTAGAAGTCTTCTACTTCTTCCTCGAGCTAGAAGAAGAGGATTGACCCTCCTTCTTCTTGTCTTTTGCACCAGACTCCCGGATGCTCCTTGCATCATCCACCTCTCTCTCAATGGCTATAGCAGTCTCGACCATCGAGTCTAAGTCTTGTAGAAAAAGACCCACAATTTTACCCCCGGATGGACAACTTAAGACCATCCTCAAACTTTCTCACTTTGGCCATATATATGTGGCAACGTAGTCATCGGCGAAACGGGCTAACTCTGTGAACTTAGCCACGTACTCCATCACCGTCATCGTCCCTTGTCTCAAGTCTAAGAACTCCCGAGCCTTTGCATGTCGAGCAACCATCGGGAAGTACTTTCCTATAAAGAGCTCCTTGAATTCTGCCCATGTCATTACCTCCAAGTTCTCGGAGTCCTTGACCCAATCCCACCACACTTGGTATTCTCCCTTTAGCTGAAAAGTAGCTAGCGTTATCTTCGTGGCATCGGAGGTAATCTCTATAGCCCTCAAGATCTTATCCACTTGTTAGAACCAATGGTCAGCCACTATAGGATCCGCCCCTCCCAGAAAGATCAGAGGATTGTGTGCCTTGAACTTTTAGAGGTGACTTGAACCTCCTTGACTCCCACTTGCACTTGTCTGTGCAATAGTAGCGGCCGTAGCACTAGCTTGTGCAATGGTAGCCGTCGTCGCACCAATAGCCTCCGTGAAGGCTTGTTAGTCAAAGGCCGGTGGTGGTGGTTGGTTGTTTCGTCCACCCCGACGTCCCCTTCCTCTAGTTGCCATCTACACACACATAAGATAGTAATAGATCAATTAGTTAATATCCCAAGTTAGGGATCAAGTATTTAGTAGACATTTACTCATTGAACTATACTGTTCATCCCTTTTTTTTCCAAACTCCCAAGGTTATGTTTTCTAACCCCAGTGTATTCTTTTCCCTATACATTTCTATCATGCATATAATTCACATAACAAGTAACACATAACATGTAGCAAGTAGAGCACATAACATGAAATGCATATGAAATGCAATGGTCTATACCCGTGCCCATCGAGCCCTAGGTTATTCATATGCTTATCCTCTGATACCAAGCTATGACAACCCAAAATCCAGGGGTCCGTTGATTACCTATCAACCCGCGAAATACCCATGGATACCGAGTAATTCGATATCACGCCATTATGCTCCATTTACCGGAAACCATAACTTTGACGAAATTCAGGCAGAGTCTCCTTTGTACGGGAAGCTCTACCCAAAACTCAACCTGTGCAATCACATAATAACAAGACCCATCCGAGGTCCAATATTCAACAATGACCACACCGGGTCCAATTATACATATTTATATCAACACAGGCAAGGTTAGTTTAATAATAGTCTATATAAGTTCTATTACAATTTTTTGCAAAAGATTACATGCCCAAAACATTATTTCCACAAATGTTTTACATTAACACAAAATAAAGCCACATTCGGCTTTCTTCAAACTTGAGGGTCCAAAGTAGAGCCATCGACCGGGATATTTCTCCCACCTGAAATGTTTTCCCGTATAGGGTGAGCCAACGCCCAATGGAATAATCCCTATAGAGGCTACTCTCCACCTTAGGTGCATATGTGGTGTGTATAAGCAACAAACAACATTTAACAATCATTCCATATAAGAATATGCATTAAATGTGGAATGTAATCATGTTATGTCATAAAATGAGATGATACTCACTCATGCACTTAAACCCAAGTCATCACCGACTCCCACGACACAATGCAATGCCAAGGTATACTNAATTCCATGAAATGAGATGATACTCATTCATGCACTTAAACCCAAGTCATCACCGACTTCTGCGACACAATGTAATGCAAAGGTATACTGAATCTGTCAATTGACGAAAAAATCCACCAAATGATCGTTTGAAATAAAAGTTGTTTTATTATAAAACCAAATCATTGATGGGTGTTACTCATTGTATGAGTACTTTGTAAATCAAAATTTTGTGTCTTGTTGGGCAACGGATTTTGGATTTTATACCGCCGGTTCCGTACACCATACTACACTTTTCTGAAATTTCACCACAGGGGAGTGTATAACCAAGTCGTCGGGTCTTGCACCCGAGGAGGGAATCTACCCCTTCTTGCTATACTTGACACAAGTTTTTCTTTTATGCAATCATGTGACTCATTCGGATTTCCCAACTTTCTCGAGTCCACCTATCAATCACTAAGAATGGTGTTTGATTAACCATGCATACACACACCCACACTCATGACTCATGCCCATGAATGTGATGTCATGTTTCCGTGCATATGCAATGTGATGCACCATTGCACAACAACATAATGTTCAATATGCTATGAATGACATATGAATAATTTCCAACACATCCATGGTAAATTATATCCTAAGCATATAAATACCATATTTGTCACAATGTCAATATATATCAAAACATGCATATATCAACAAGTACATTTCAATCATAAATCATATCATAAGCATATGATTTCACATTATCACATTATCCGAACATGTTATAGCATAATCTCATGCAATTAACACACTTTATTTCACAAAGGCATTTTATCAAACACCTTAAAGGCACTCAAGTCATATATTCACATAACCATTCCAAGTAACCACATAGCTCAAGAAATCATACTAAGTGATTTCTACAAACCATTTCAAGTAACCACATATTACAAGAAACAAAACCACTTCAAGATAGAATGTATATTCCATCCATTTCTCATATCCACCAAAACACCAACCTCATGCAAAGGCTATACAACCCCACATGCTTAAACCCCTCTCCTATGAACACCATATGTTAGAATGAACCAAAGTAGGAAAACCCTACCTCTTGAAGCGTAAATGAATACTAGAACCTCTAAGAACATCCCCGAAAGCTCAAGACTTTGATTTCTCTAAAATCTCGCCTTTTGATCTTCGGTGAAAATCTTCGTTCTTGGTACCCACGCATAGCCCTCGTCGCGTAGAGCAACTTTAATTTTTGGCTCGAGCGATTCTGACCGATAGATTTTCGGGAAATCGAAGGAGAAGGCTTAAGATTTTTGGTTTTTCCCTCTTTGCTCTCTTTTCTCTCTTCATCTCTAATACAGCCGGCCATAGGGGGGAAAAAGCTGATATTTCAGATATTTTACCCTTATTTATAGTTTTAAAGACTTGACCCTCATCGCGCCAAGTGTCCTCCTTTGTTTGGGTCCGTTTTTCGCTCCAAAACGATTAAATTTCGTACCGGTGTCACCTCNTGCCAAGTGTCCTCCTTTGTTCGGGTCCGTTTTTCACTCCGAAACGATTAAATTTTGTATCGGTTTAAGCTCAAAATATTTTATATGAAATTTATTTAAAATATTTTTTAAATTTTAAATTTTTATTTTTTTGGAGTCATCGAACACCCGTCACCTCGAAAAATGTGAAAAAATTGACTATCTCAAAATTTGATAAAATTTGTCTGAATAACTAGATTTCGCGAGATGAATCCAACGGTGAGGTTCATTTCATCATCCAAGGTCTAGAAAAATATCCGTTTTTAACCCGCACTATAATGACAAATTACCATTTTGTATTTTTTTTTATTTATAAAAAGTTCAAATATTCCCGGGTTTCACAATTCTTCTCCCTAATATGATACTTGCCTCCATTAGATGACACAATAAAAGGTTCAACCTTAGATGTGCTATCGGGATGGGTAGTGGCATCCCAAGATTAGACATTCTGATCCAGTTGGTCAAAATATTCAAATATTTCATCGGGTTCCTAGTTAAAAAATTCACCATTGCACATCATCTCTATGAATTGATGTATTTGGGGAGTTAAAAATTCATATAAAAAGCTTTTGGTGCGCCAAATTTTGTAACCTTGATGTGGCCAAGAGTTCAATAAATTTTTAAAACATTCCCAACATTGATCAAATGTTTCATTGTCTTTTTGAGAAAAATTCATGATTTTCCTTTTCAAAGCATTAGTCCTATGTTTTGGGAAAAGCTTTTTCAAAAGCTCAGTTTATATCTCTTGCCATGTGCCTATCGACCTAGGTCTCAAACAATTAAACCAAGTCTTAGCTTCTTATCCTTGATAAATGTTAGATCATATTTTTTAATTAGCTAATTTCATGGAGTCCATTGCAAATATCAATATTTTTCATAGTCATGATGCTATCAAGTTGAAGATCCAAAAACATTATTGAAAGGAGAAGATCAAACGTTAAAGCAATATCATTCAACCTCTGTATGCACCTTCATGCTTAAGACAAATGTAATGACTTAGACACATAAGATGAACCTTTAATTACTTTTAACTTAGGATGATTAGAATGAAAATAAAATTGGAAGTAATACATTGATATCATTGAGGTAAACAACAATGAAAGGGTCAACATAGAGCAAAAAATAAAATTCATCAAATTACAGAAAGTGGCAGGAGCATGGGTCAGGCTAAAGGGCATAACGCTATACTTAAACGCACTCGCATAGAATGACCGTGAGATTGGTGGAGTGCTGATTTGAGACAAGCATCTAGTTCCATGTAGGACTCCTAGGTGATTTCAAAAGAAAGTATTTTTTAAAAAATTTTGTGTTTTGATAACATAGATTGAGCCATTATTGGACTCATCTTGAGAAACATCCTTTAGTGCTCAAGAGGACTAGTTTTTGCTTGGTTTTGTGCTTAAAAAATTGGTAGGGACAGACCTATGCTCACCAGTCTTGACTAGAGTGATAGCATAGAGTTCGCTCGAGCAGTTCTTCATGGGTTTCTCGAGCGGTTTTCATGGTCGCTTGAATGGTGCTGCTCTTGGACGAGATGAAAACGTGATTTGTGAGTTTTCTTATTTACTTAGACTACCCTTATTCCAGGTCTATAACTAAGGAGAACATTTCCCACAGCTAGGTTAAGCCCCTTGTGAGATTTCTAAAGGGAGAAAATATATTTTCTACCTTGAAGCTTCCTACATTCCAAAATTCAAAGGCTACCACTAGATATTCCACCCAACCTCATAACTTGGTGTTGAAGATCTTGATGGTGTAGACTAAACCCATTGGTATGTGCATACCCAGGATTGTTAGCATGCTCATGATTGCTCAAGGCCTAGACGAACTGTGTAGTGGAGAGGTCCAAGTGAAGTTACACTAGATGTTGAAGGAGGGCCATTGATGGAGAGAGAACAAGTAAATGAGAGTACTTGTATTTTGACTTAGCGCGTAGTGGATTAGGCTTTGGTAAACGAAGAGGGTTCCCCGCTGTTTTTCTTGAGTAGAGTTTCAAGTTAATAAATCACTTATGTTGTTTATTGTTTATTATACACACTTGTGATTATAAGCACTGATGAGTGTGGAATATTGTGTAAAACCCGGGTAAATTTAAATTTTTTCTGAAAAAAGACAAAATGGTGATTTGCCACTATTAAGCGGGTTTAAAATGCATATTTTTATAGAGCTCGGATGGAGCAATGGACTTTACTGTTGGATTCGCATCGCGAAATCGAGCTGTCCTGTCAATTTTTTTTGAATTCTGAGATAGTTGGAATTTGCACGTATTTCGAGATGATTTGGGTGACGAATGACTTTTAAAGGTCCCCAAAAATGGAAAATTTAAAATTTCCTTATAATTGAGTTAAGTTCCAATAAAATTAATTTGGACTTAAACTGGATTAAAATGAATCGTTTCGGGACTAAAAAACGGACCCAGAAGTGATAAACGAGCGGGGCGATGTGGACCGCGGGATTAAAAGTATAAAAGGGGGTTAATATCTGAAAAGCCAGATATTTTTACACCCCATAGCTGGCTGGTTCACACGGTTAAGAGAGAAAATAGAGAAAAGAGGGAAAACAAAAATCTCAAGCTTTTCTCCTTCGATTCTCAGAGTTCCGCCGGTCGTAATCTGTCGATCCAAGAATTAAATTTGGTCTACGCGATGAGGGCTACGCGTACGTACCAAGAATGAAGATTTTCACCAAAGATCCAAAGGGGGAGATTTGTGAAATCAAGGCTTTTGGAGCTGGGAGGTGCCTAGAGGGTTCTACCTTTCTTTTACGTGTCAAGAGGTAGGGGGTTCTCCTATTTGGGTTGATTTCCAACTTAGAATGCTCTGAATGGATGGTTGGAAGTATGTAATTATATATATATGTGTGTGTTGACATATATATATATATATATATATGGTTATGGAAATGGGAAATGAGTCTAGGAAGGACTTAAATTAAACTCTAGCTTAAATATGATTTGTGGAAGTTATGTGAACCATTTCTTGGTACTTGATGATATTTGGTGTATGTGGGCAATATTACGTGATGACATGATATCCTTACCTTGAAGGTGTTTGATTAAATGCCTTAGTTAATTGAATGTTATTATTTTGATGCAAATAACATATTTGAGTTGTTGTGATATGTTGACATATGCTTATTGGTATATTGAGCATAATGATGAATTATGGAAGTTATTTGCATATGACATGAAATTCCATGAAATATGATTAATATTGCTCAAATGGAATTCATTACATTTTGGGCATGAGGTTGCATCACATTCATGGGCTTAGGCATGAGTGTGGGTGTGTATGCATGAAGTAATAAATACCACTTTTGGTAATTGATATGTAGACTCGGAGATGTTGGATCGAAGATCCCTTAGAGTCGCATGTTGCATGAGAAAAACTTGTGTTGGGTACAGTAAGTAGGGCTAGACACTCTCTCAGGTGAAAAACCCGGCCACTTGGTTCATACACTTCCCTGAGGTGAAATTTCAAAAAAGTGTAATGGCGTACGAATCCAGCGGTGCGATTCCGGAATCTGATACCCAACAAAGACACATGGTTTTGTTGTATAAAATGTTCATTGAATGGGAAACATCCAACAATGGAAGGGTTTTCAAAGCATATGAATTGTATTTCAAAATGATCATTGGATGTTTTTCATCAATGATAAAGGTTTTACACTTGCATTGCATAGTGTGGTGAGGGCCGGTGAAGGCTCGGGTTGAGGTGCGTGAATGAATCTCATTTCATTTATGGCATGACATGGGTGATTCCAACATGAATTGCATATTCTTGTATTGGAATGGATATTTGTTGTGTGTTGTTGCATGAGGTCATTGCATATGCATCTAGGAGGGGAGTAGCCTTTGTAGGAAACTTTCTGCTGAGTGTGACTCACCTTATACGGGAAATATTTTAGGTGCGGGGCATATTCTGGTGGATGACACACATTTGGGGCCTCTAAGGTGAAGAAGAAGAGCCGGATTGTGGCTCTTGAACTGAGTTTTATGTAAAACTTTTGGTTTTTTCCATTTTGGCATGTGAATTATATGGAACGGGTGGTAATAGACTTGTATGAACCACGTATAATGTAGAAAAAAATGTTATTATACATGTTTGGAGTGGTTTTGCAAAGGTTTTGAGTGGATTGGAAATGAAAAACTGAAGAGGCATAAAATTCTAGGCAAAATCTTCCGGAAGGTCACAATAACCTTTCGGAGGTCAATGCAGACTTTTGGTCAGCAGACAAAACCTTCCGGAAGGTTGAAGAAAACCTTCCGGAAGGTTAGTGTAAATTGAATTCCATTAGACAAAACCTTTCGGAAGGTCTATAAAACCTTTCGGAAGAACTTTTTCAATGAGCAAAACCTTCCGGAAGGTCTATGAAAAACCTTCCGAAAGGTTTTTCAAAAATCTGAATTTTAAAAATGCGTTGTCATGCTGTTGGGCTATGTGTTCTTTGGTTCCAATGACTCAAATGTAATTTAAATGAGACACATTAGGGTATGTTGAACCTCAATGAGATTAAATGAATTAAAGGAAATATGGATCCATGCATGGGTTGTAATCCCGGTTACAGGGATGTGATAGACGTGATGTCGAGTTATGCGACAATTACGGGTATTTTCGCGGGTTGACGGGAGGTTAACGGGACCCTTGGTTTTAGGGGCGTCACATATTGCATATTAAACATCTTCATTGCATCCATTTTAATGTGTTTTGTAGTTATTTTTTTTGGGAAATGGATTCAAATCGATAATTAATGGAGAATAACTTGATTGTAGGTGATAGGATGGAAAGGGTAGGCATAAAGTACCCCATGAAGTGATTGAGGGCAATGGAAAAGAAAGGATCACAAGACGGATGGCTCAGGAGTTCAAGGAACCAAGAATCTCAAGACAAGAAGAAGAGCTACCGGTGGAAGCCTTACGAGCTACTAGTAGCAGACCCTACTAGGAATGAGCTACAGGTAGCTCCCTGTCTAAACTACCAGTAGCAGACCTAATGGAAATGATCTACCGGTAGCTCTCTGCCTTAGCTACCTATAGCTCCCACATGTCCCTTGCTGAGTCAACAATGAAAAATGTATAGCTATCTATAGAAGCCTTACGAGCTACCGGTAACAGTTACCAAAAAAATCCAAATCCTTCTCCAAACGACTCCACCAACTATGGGGGCCCACATTTTGTCACCTAATCCATATTATGATATTTATAACACTCCATGATGATCTCCTAATCCCTACATTCATATTTTAAGCACGATGGAGTGGGGTGACCAATGCTGAGAGAAGGAGTTGTTGGAAAAGCACGGGGGGTACCATACTTCGACTATTTTTGGAAGCTTTTGTGAACAACCTATCTCCAAACACTCCAAGTTAGACACTCATGCTAAGAGAGAGGGGGATGGAAAAAAAATACACACCTCCTACATACAATTTGAGATCATCAAGCGTTTAGAGAGAGAAGGTCCAAGGTAGAAGATAAAGTTCTAGATAGAGAAAGCTAGGTTTTACATTTTCCTTCACCATTTTCATTGTAGTAAGCTCCATTTTACTTGTAATATTTCCCTCTTGCACTCTAATCTCTTTTAATCAAATTTGTAATCAAGTTGAGCTATGTCTCTTGTAGTTTATTTTCACATTTGGATTTTGTTCCTTTCAAACTTTACATTTTGGGTATGAATGGCTTTTCTCTTATAGTTTAAACCTTCTCTTACATTAATACAAGTCCATGCTTGATTTCACTATTATATTTCTCAACTTTATGTTTGTTCTTGCTTTTACCATGCATAGCTAAACTTTTAGTTGGCTAATCCAAGAGAGATTTCCTCTTGGGTATGTGAAATCGACTCTCTTTCGTTCTTTCTCGTAGTGTAAAGTGTTTGGTTTGACTAGTTTTAGTGCGGATGTAGTTGTGGGATTTTGGTACATAGTAGACTTGTCATGGGGTATGCTCTTGTCCAACACAATTACACTAGTCTCTCACTTCCTACGAATTAATCAAACACTGAGACACCATTGGTTGAATGAAATGAGTCGATGTGGCATTGATTGGAATGACCTCCATGGATTAGCCAACCTTGTTTTCTTGCATATTTTCTTAAGTCACAACCCACCAAACTTCAAATAACAAGATTTTTCAATTTTCACTTTTTCACAAATCACTGTTCAAGAACACCCGACCTCGCCTTCCCTGAGGAGACGACATTGGAATACTCATTTCAAGTGAAACATGACATTGCAAGACTCTATAGCTTGGGGAGCAATTTTGCACACACACGTCTTTGTTCATCCACACACAAAATTTTCCACTTCTTTCATTGAACTCGAGGGAGAGTGACACTCACCAATCTCTATAAGCCACACACACACACAACTGGGTTCGTGTTGGAGGATAGGGAAAACGACCAAGCAAGCACCACACGCACTATGTGTTTGTAGAAATAATTGTTTGAATATCTATCCATACATAGTTGTGCATAAGGTTTCAGATACCGTGAGATTGATTGTTGAGTAAGTTAATTGAAGATTGATTAAAATCAATCGTCATGGTTAAGTTGGGTTGTGGTGACTAAAGGGGTTCTCCCATTACTTGTTATATCTTAATGGAAAGAGTTAAGTGTCGTGGTTTAGGTTTTTATTAATAATCAATTGGACTTAAATTGAAAAAATTATTCACTCCCTCTCTAGGTAAAATATCTATAGCTCTATGTGTATAATAATTATTTCGTCGTAGAAAGTCTTTTTTGCTTTTCGGTAGTCATTGTCCAATTCTTCTTTCTCAGGCTTTTTTTAATATTTGAATTTGAAGATTTGTAAACCAAAACTCTTTAGGATCCAAGAGAATGTTTATGTTCCCTTATCTGGATTTTGATTTTTGATCAAATGCCAGGCTTTGAATCGTTTTAGTACACAACACTCCAAACAAAAGGCTTATAGTCGAACTGAGACAACAAGCGAGGGAAGATCCACCTCGATTTCTCCCTCCCGGAACCATAATTGGTATCAGAGCGTGGGATTCCCAAGTCCATAGACACTTGTAGGCAATTCTTGTTTTTGCTTACATATCTATTTTGCCTTTGAGAGATCTATTGTTGCTACTAGTTAGGCTCAAATGGATTCTCAAAAAGAAGGAGACTCTATTGCATGACCACATCTCTTTGATGGTTCTAACTTTGCTTACTGGAAAGCTTAAATGAGAGAATTTTTTAAATCAATTGATGAGAGAGTATGGTTGATAGTGTAAGTGAGTTGGAGCCCTCCCACCATCACCACACAAGTCGAAAGTGGTGAAGCGGTGATTAAAGTGAAAGTACCCAACGACTTGGTCGAGGATCGAGATTGAATTGGTGGGTGAAATTCAACAAACTTAAATGTGATATTCAAGGCCGTGACACTCAATAAGTTCAAAAATTTTGCAAATTGTGAGACTCCAAAAGAGGCATGAGATATTTGTGTAAACCCCCACATGTTTATCCTTACATAGGGATGTAATTATTTTTTAATCTTCATATATGTAATGACGTAAGAATGAACTATATGAATTTTAAGATTAGAAATACAAAAAACTTTAGGAAACATAATATGATGTGTATTAGAAGTTAGGAAGTATTCCGGATTAATCACATTTTAGGGAGAATTCAGGTAAGAAGGAAGTTGACAATACCTTAATATTTAGACCATAACTTTTTATTCCCATGTCCTTTTGATCTGAAATTTTTATAGTAGACACCAGATTTTTAGGGATACAAAAGTGCGTTTCACGAAATTTTTCAAATCGACGTTAAGCTAAAAACTGGAGTCTGTTTGAACTTGAATGGATCTGTTCAAACGACAGTTAGTCCTAGTACTTTTGTGCTTGACAGAAAATTTGATGGAAAAGCAAAAGTACTGGGAGCAAACAACGTTCGAAAGCCAATACTACGTTCAAACATCATGTTCATAGTTTGAATGTCAAGCCTCTAATCCGAACGTGCTGTTGCGATTTTGAGTATCAGGTCTGCGCCGATTACACTATTTTCTCATACTATAAATACCCAAGGACATCTTCCCTAGTCTTATTTCATTAGTACTTAACCCTAGAGAGCCTTAGAGAGCAAGAAAGAAGAGGAGAAACACAAGATTGAAGGGAATTTTCACGTTGGAACGGATCAAACACACTAGGTTTACACATAAACTACAAAATCAAGGTGGGTGATTCTTCTTGATTTCTTTCATTGAGACTTAGGGTATTATATATGTATCTTTTCAATCTTCTTGATAGTTATATGATAAATACGTATGAGTTTCTGGTTTGTTTATCATTGAAATGTAGTTTTGAACAAAATACATGTTTGGGTTCTAGGAATACTTCATGAATTTCCAAATAGTTTTCTAGATACAAGTTTGATTGTGAAAAATACATGGATTCTTGATTTCTAAATTCCTATTCTTGATTGAATCATGTTTTCATCTAATACTAGTTCTTGTTCCAAGAAATTATGAATTTTTGCAAAATCCTAGAATTTTGATATCGAAATTGTAAAGGTTTTCTTGATATGATCTCTTGCATATTTTAATTCCTTTATTACTATAGTTATATTGAGAATTATGATACTTGAGTTCTTATGATAAATTGCGATTGATTAAGATTGCGGTTGTTGAGAAAATTGTGATTTCATCTATTGTATGGTTTGGTTGTGATAGACTTGAATTGCCTTCGAGAACTGCCATAGAGTCTTAGAGGTTAGTCCATTCCAGTAGGGGTAAAATGGTTGCCTAACACTTGTAGTGAATTGTTGTTTGTGAAAGCAACTATTATTATTCACGTAGGTTCAAGGCTAAGGGATGGTATAACTTTCTTGAGAAGGATTCGTTAATACTGTAGGAGATGGTATATGTAACACCCTGACCTGACCTTATTCTGATAATATGAAATAAATACACCATATATACTTGTAGTGAAAATCTGTTTTTGAGATTTTATAGGCCATCCATGACAAAACGACACCATTGAATTCTTATACAAAAGTTTAAACACAAAAATACGTCAATCCAACACTTACTAAATATAAACATAAGGGTTACACCAAAAGCGAGCACACCTGCCCGATATTATACGAAGTAAATACAACCCAAAATATAGTTATAGTGGTTAAAGTACATCCATAACATTTAAAAGTAAAGCATATAATCCAAAAAGTTAACCACACTCAGATTCACTCATGACCCTTCCCGACTTGATCTCTGACTTTGGCAATGGACATCAAGCTGGTGAACCAAAATTACCTGGACAAGTTTAAAGAAAACTCCAGTGAGTACTCAGTTGTATCACATCAAAAAAAAAATATTCAACAAATATTATAATGTATTAACCCAACCATAGAAATACACTAACTACAGCCTCGTAATTTCTCTTAATAAAATCTATCTCGCAAACTCAGCGGCCTCACAATGAGACATCTTGTTTCGCCACTCAGGCAACATACTCACAAAATTCAATCAGTTTAAGGATGCAATTTGACATCTAGAAATTTTATTCCCCATCACTAACTTCTATATTCCGATCAAGTTGTGACTGTCGACGATTTTCATTCTTGTCTCCTAAAAAATTTGGCTGCAAAACTTAATTCATCACTTAGATATTTTAAATACTTGAACTACTTCTGGTCACTTAGATCGTTCCTCTCGATAATTAATTTTTGTCACTTAGATGATCTTATTGCGCGGATTCTTATGTCTCGTCATTTAGACGGTTTTATGTCTCGTCATTTAGATGGTTCAATGTTTCATCATTCAGATAGTTTTATGTCTCATCATTCAGACGATTTCATGTCTCGTCATTTTGGACAGAAACATTGCGTGAAAAGTTAATTCCCGTTACGTAGATGCATTGTGACACCCCAAATTCATGGGGTCCGTTAATTTCCCATCAACCCATGGAATGCCCGTGGATACCGTATAACTCGATATCACACCGTTGTGTCCCATTTACCGGGATCCATAATTTAACGAAATTCGGGCAGAGTCTCCTTTGTACGGGAAGCTCTACCCCAAAACACAATCTGTGCAATCAACATTTACATGACCCATCCGAGGTCCAATATAATACCATAACCACACAGGGTCCATTTTATACGTAAAACTTGACCACACCGGGTCCAATCATCATATTTATATCAAAATATGCAAGGTTATATTAAAACAGTCCATATATACTCTATTA
>CAUOFW020005502.1:712815-836953 GCA_963454935.2 Ilex paraguariensis
GGAACCCTACCTCTTGAAGCGTAAAGAATTTGTAGGAAGCCTCAAGAACAAGATTGAAGTCCAAAGCTTAGATTTCTCCAAAATCCTCCCTTTGAATCTTCGGTGAAAATCTTTGTTTTTGGTACCCACGCGTAGCTCTCGTCGCGTAGATCGACTTTAATTCTTGGCCCGACGAATTCCGACCGACGGAACTCCGAGAATCGGCGAAAGAAAGCTTGAAGAATTATATTTTTTTTCTTCTTTGCTCTTGGGTTTGATCCAGCCGGCCAAATGAAGAGCAAATATCTGACACTTTTATATCTTCTAAACACTTGGCCCTCGTCGCGCCAAGTGTCGTCCTTTGTCCGGGTCCGTTTTCATCCCGAAACGATTAAATTTCGTATCGATTTAAGCTCAAAATATTTTATATGAACTTTATTTAAAATATTTTTCAAATTTTCAAATTTTTATAAAAATTTCGTTTTTAGGGGTCATCGAACACCCATCACCTCGAAAAACGTAAAAAATCTGACTATCTCAGAATTCGACGAAATTTATCTAGGTAACTAGATTTCGTGAGACGAATCCAACGGTGAGGTCTGTTTCATCATCTGAGGTCTATAAAAATACCAGTTTTTTTTTAACTGCACTATAATGGCAAATTACTATTTTACCAATTTTTTTTTTTAGAAAAGGTTAAAATTTTTCCCGGGTTTCACATG
Source organism: Ilex paraguariensis (assembly GCA_963454935.2). Lineage (NCBI taxonomy): Eukaryota > Viridiplantae > Streptophyta > Magnoliopsida > Aquifoliales > Aquifoliaceae > Ilex > Ilex paraguariensis. Next base: position 713,517 of record CAUOFW020005502.1, read on the forward strand.
CATGTCACCCAAACAACTCTACTACGTATTCGAACCTCATCACGAAGACACCCGTCACTCAAACATCTCAATCACATAACCGAACACCATCATGTAGACACTTGTCACACAGACGAACTGTCACCTAACAACCAATGTTAGTCTCAAAAACAGCCCGTGTTCTAATCTATACTCTTAATTCCATTCTTTTCGTCATACGGACGGATTCCAGCTAACTAAACCACGAAGGCTCACTACATTCTTCCACAGCCTAACTAAATCATTACCTTTATGCATTAAAAATTGCAAATCAAATTTGTAACATTATCAGTCTAACAACTTATTTATCGAAATAAAAAAAGATTGTAGGATAGTTCACCTACCTCGTGCAAAGCTCTACCATGTGGACGATGCTTCTGCTGGAGACTTTTGTGCAGCCTTTCTTGCAATGTTTGTCTCTGGACCTGACACACCCGATGTCCATAATTTAATTCAAACACATAACACCAATTGAGTTCGATTCATATAATTCATTCGCATCAAGTAATATTATCTACTAAAATCGCTTTTTTGAGTCTATAATATTGTTCAAAAATATGTAGATTACCCAGAACATCGAGTAAAATTCTTTCAAATTAAACTAAGCTAACCTCTTCGAATTCATTATCGTACTATTTGTACAAACTCAAAACACCCAAAATATATATTCCTACAACATTAACATTTCCCACAAAATATACTCGACTCTACATAATTCCCTATAAAATTATAAAGTATACATATTTTCTTGTAATTTCATATACAAATGAATTCATACCTTTCAAGAAATATTTCTACACCGTTTCTAGATTACCCACTAAACCATTACCTCCCATAATTTAAATTCTACTTCTATACAACAATCTTACTTTCCTGATTTTTTTTACAACACTTTATGCTACATACCCACCTACACCTTATATCAATTTCCTTACAAAAAATCATGGTATTATACACACATAATCAAACATCATTTTAACATCTACATGCAACACACTACTATATAAATAAACAAAATTCTCAAATCTCAAGTAATTCCCAACATGCATGCTTAACTAATTTTTATACCATTTCATCAACATAATTCTCAAATCTTAAACAACACCCAATATGCATGCTTAAATTCCCAAATGTCAAAAAATGATTTCATACTATGTTTTTTTTTTCCAAGAAACAAAAAAAATAAAAAAAATGGTTCCTCGTAGCCTACCTCTTACACTACCAACACCACCCAAACTCTTTTCTTCTTCTTTTTTATTTTCCTTCCTTTCTTGGTCTTCCTTGCCTTAGCCAAAAATGGCTTTGCCTTGAAGAATTCTTCCTTTTATATTTCCCTACACATGCACAATGATGACACTCCCACTTCTTCTCTCTCCCAAACCATCACCTATATATACATATATATACTATGCACAATTTATTTATATATACATATATATCCTTGTGTACACATATACATATATATATATATATACATCCCCACTATATATGCACCTATATGTACATTCAAGGTACACACCAATATATATATATACACACACATACATATAGGTACACTAATTTATTTATTTTTTTTTATAACACTCAAATTAATATCACATGCTCACCACCCCACTTAATCTCATGTGCACTAAAATATATCAAGTAAATTAATTATGTCACATGCAATATACCCATTTAATTATCCTACACCCAATCAATGTTCCATTTTTAATTAGTAGGTGCCTATCGAGCACAGTCATATCGCATGATCATGCTCGTAATACTTATTTACGTGGTCATCATGCATACTCATACTCATAATAATTATTTATGCGGTCTTCATATATATATTCGGGTTTTACAATTTTCCCCCTCTTTTAGGATTTCGTCCTTGAAATTTAACTTATCATTTGGAAATAGATGTGGATATTTGGTTTGCATTAGTTCCTTGGTTTCCCATGTTGCACCCTTCACCGCTTGATTCCGCCATAACACCTTTACCAATGGTATCACCTTCGTTCGAATTACTTGATCCCGTTGACCCAAAATTACCACGGGTTCCTCAACATAAGTTAGATTATTTTTCAACTCCATTGGTACATGATTAACCATCAAAATTGCTATTTTATTACATTTAATAATTGGTTAATCGCATATTATTTGTGACTAAATGTGTTAAATTTCTTGATTTTCTAGTTTGATACTTTTTTATAGTTGTTTGGTTTATTTTGTAGGTAAATTGGTTGATTTAAAGTAATAATGGATTAGGCAAGTGAAACAATCACTAGAGGAAGAATCACAATTGATAAAGATTGAAGAGTCAAGATTGAGATCAGAAGATTTGAAGATATATCAGCAATTTTAATCCTTAAAAAAGTCCAAATTAGAAGAAAACTCATTTAGAGTTGGATTAGGAAAGTATTATAGAAGATAAGGATTTGACACATCTTCAGTAGTTTGGTCATACCTTTTGACTCCAATATGCGATTGATTGATTTTTGAAAGGTTGAAAAGAAGACTCCAAGGGCTACAAAAGTGTATTTCATAAAAGTTTCATGAATCAGCCTCTAAATATGCGAAATCCAAGTTTAAAGTTTGGATATATTTTGTCATCGTGCCCCAAATATTTTATACACGGAATTTAACCTTAAAAGACTTCTTTTTGGAAAGGATTTCCTTCCAAGCCAACCTGATATCCTCTACCTATACATAGGATTTATTTTAATATAAATAAGAGCTCTCACCTATTGACAGATGTGTAACGCCCCAAAATTCACCTTGGATGACATTACATTCTATAAACCATTCACATCATGAGAAAAACTAAATAAATTTATTATTAAATAAATTTCATTCATCGAATATAACATTTACAATATTCTCCCAAAAGAATAGGCCAAACATGGCCATTACATCCCAAAAGAATGTGATCGACTATGATAATTACATCCCAAAAGTATCACATTTAAACTTGCAGTGGAATAACAAAAAATTAGTCTTTTCATAATCTCAAAAGAAGTTTCCTAGTCTAGCACCTAGGAGAGTATAACTCTAGACATCCACCTCGGGATCCATAAGCCCGTCTAGTGGAGCTTCCCAATGCATCAACTCCGAGCTCCTCCTCTAGACCACAATCTGAAAAATATAGTTTGTAGGGGGTGAGCACTAAGCTTTGTAGCAACATTCCTCCCAAACTTGAACAAGGTTTAGAAAATATGTAAAACGGTTCGGTCTCATTTTTCAAAATAGCATATATAACTTGAAATAAAACAGTGACAATTTATTTGATCTCAAGTGTACGTAATTGCAATAGTTTAAATGAACAGTAAAACCAAGTTACAATTAACAACCATTTCCAACCATAAACATTTCCAATAGGTTCTTGTAGAGTCCCAAACCTCCACAAGCTCTTGTCGAAAATTGCTTCCAAACAATAACAATAATTCCATGTTCTCATTTATGTTGGTTGCTTCCCATGAATCTACACCTCGACTCTACCTCGTTCACTCCACCATAACCACACAAACTACTTTAGGAAGGGCATATACCGTCTCCCACGGCATTGACGAATCCTTCCCAGGAAAGGTATACCATCCCTCAGCCTCGAACTTACGTGAACAATAGTGGTTGCTCTCACAAACAACAAACCACTACAAGTGCTGGAAAACCATCTCACCCCCACTGGGATAGACTAATCTCTAACACTCTACGACAGTGTTAGAATGTAATTTAAGTCCATCACAACAACCATACAACAGATGTAATAACAAACATTTTATTTAACGCAAGAAAATCTAAAATTCCCAATTCTCACAATTTGTAATACAAGAGAACAATTTAAGAAAATAATCAAGAGATCATCATAACATCAATTTATTACTCAACACAAAGTACTAAGGTTTCAACGTCAAGAACAAAGGAAGAATCAAGAGGAAAATTCATCTCTTTTGAAAACTAGGGTTTTATGACAAGAAAACAAATCTCATGGTTATATAACCATAGCTTTTTTTTTTTAACATGGTAATGATTGCAAAAATCTCAAGGAATCATGATTTCATAGCATATACATATGATTAAGAGTGGAAACATACATATACATACATGCCCTAGCCTCAACGGACAAACATGGAAGGAACCCCTACCTTGCTGTTCTTGAAAAACTAGGGTTTTAATCTTCTTGAAGTGGAAATCCCCTTTGATCTTGTGTTTTTCTCTTCCGTTCTTCCTCTCTAAGGTTTTCTAGGGTTAGAGATGTTGAAATGGGGTTAAATGGGATGTCCTTAGGTATTTATAGTGGAAGGAGGACTGACTGTTCGTGACTTAAAAAATTTCTAGAATCTGTCGGCGTACCGGTACAGTATGCTCTCTGGACAGCTACCAGTACGCTTTGCCTGCTTCTGTCCAGTTTCACCTGTTTTCGATTTCAAATACATTTCTAACCTTTCCAAAGCCAACCCAAACTTATACAAAACATTTTTGAACATCAAACCTAGTTGGTACAACTTCTATTACAAACGATTTTATATTTTTATCCAGTTTTTCACAATATCATTATTTCTACGGTTATAACCTATATGGTTCATTCCTATGCCATTACATATATTACAAATACTACACAATTTATTATGATATTACTATAATCATGTGGGGGTTTACAAGATGATTTGGATGATTAGGATTGTTCTTTTCCCATCTTTTTGTTTTGGTTTTAGTCCGTCATGTCTGATTAAAAGGTTTAGCTAGGGCTAAGGGAGGATCTCTCAATGAAGTCCGATAATGTTGTTGACTTATGAGGTTAATGGTATGTGATGTTTTGTTAATTCAACTTTTGATTTCTTAGCAAAGTTTTTGCTCTGTAAAAATCCTTGAGTCATTGTGCCATGTATATTGATTGCTTGAATTTCCCTGTGAGTCAAATAAATGGTTATTCCATGCTTAAGTTGATTACCATTATTTCAAAGAATAATATAATAGGAGGATTACTCAGGCTCCTGAATAAATTTTTGATTATAAACAAATGTGTTTTCTTGGTCTTATTGCTAAATTTGGTGAACCAACCAACATTTGATTATTGTTTAAGTTTGAAAACTAAGTCTTTAATCATTATTGTATGAATTTGAGAGGGAATACCTGACGCTCTAGTATTTTTAATTATTATTTTAAAAACCAAATTAAGTTTTTTCTAAATCTCTACAACAATTTTTTTTCAAAATAATTTTATTTTAATTTTCTTTGTGTTCTAAGTTTTTCTCAATTCCTTGTGGTTCGACCTCGGACTTCTGAGTATTTTATTACTTCGCACAACCTGCACTTGGGTGATCAATTCTAAAGTTGTAGCAGTACCGTTGGCAGGATGTGGGAAGGATCATTTACATATTTTTGGAGCATTGACACATGGAACACATCATGTAGTCAAGACATGTTCGCCGGTAGCGCCAAATGATATGCCACCACTCAAACTATCTCAAGTATTTCGAATGGTCCAACATATCTTGGACTCCACTTCCCTCTTTTTCTAAATCGAATCACCCCTTTCCACTGTGAGATGCACAAAAATAATTGGTCTCCAATAGAGAATTCGAGATCTCGTCGCCTATTGTCTGCATAGCTTTTTTGTCAACTTTGCGAAATTTTAAGTCATTCTTGTATCACTTTCACTTTGTCTGTTGTTATTTGCACCAACTCCGGGCCCAAAATTTTTCTTTCCCCCACTTCAGGCCAACATACTGGCGTTCTACAACACCGACCTTACAATTCCTCGTAGGGTGCCATGCCTATACTAGATTGATAGCTATTATTGTAGGCAAACTCAATTAAAGGTAAATGATCATCCCAATTACCTTTGAACTCCAACACACAAGCTCTCAACGTATCCTCCAAGATTTGAATAAATCTTTCTGACTGTCCATCCGTTTGAGGGTGAAAAGCTGAGCTAAGTTTGAGTGTGGTACCCAATGCTTCTTGTAAACATGGCCAGAATCGAGAGGTGAACCTTGGATCTCTATCTTTTGCAATAGACACTAGCGCCCCATGTAAACGTATAATTTCATCAACATACATTTTTACATATCTTTCAAATGAAAAATTGGTCTTTACTGCAAGAAATGAGTGGACTTGGTTAAACGATCAACTATCACCCAAATGGAGTCATGTCTTCTTTGGGTTTGGGGCAAAACCTACCACAAATTCCATCGTAATGTGTTCCCATTTCCATTCTAGAATTGGGAGTGGCTGAAGTAGTCCCACAGGACGTTGATGATCTACCTTTACTTCCTGACAAACCAAGCATCTAGCCACATATTTTGCTATTTCCCGTTTCATACCTGGCCACCAATAGAACTCCCGAATATCTTGGTACATTTTGCTGCTCCCAGGATGCATGACATAACTAGAACTCTGCGCCTCTTTTAAAATCTCACCTTTTAACTTAGGGTCATTGGTTACATAAAAACAATTTCCAAACATCAATACACCATCCCCATACACTTTAAAATTAGTTTGGTGCCCGTCATTAATTTCTTTCCTCATCTTCTGTGCAAATAAATCTTGCAACTGGGCATTGCGAACCCAACTTTCAAATATAGTTTTAAATTTGATTTTCCCTAGCAACGCATCATCTCCTTTTAACTTGAGTTCTACTCCCAATACTCGCAACTTCGTTGGAGCATCCACTTGTGCACACTGCACACAAGACCTGTCAACTTTCGATTCAAGGCATCCGCCACCACATTTGCCTTCCTTGGAGGGTAATGGATGGTACAATCATAATCTTTCAACAATTCCATCCATCTTCTTTGTCTTAAATTTAACTCTTTTTGTGTAAACAAATATCTCAACCTTTGATGATCAGTATAGATTTCACATGTCTCGCCATACAAATAATGCCTTTATAATTTTAGAGCAAACACAATCGCAACCAATTCTAAATCATGAGTAGGATAATTATGCTCATGAGTTTTCAATTGCTGAGAAGCATAAGTAATCCCCCTTTAGTCTGAATTGTCAAGACAGGTGCTGAAACTAATCTTGCCTTTAATTCCTGGAAGTTTCATTCATATTTATCATCCCATTGGAATTTAACATTCTTCCTAGTGAGTTGGATTAATGACTTTGCAATAGAAGAAAACCCTTGCATAAACCTACGATAATAACCTGCTAGCCCCAAAAAAATTTCTAATTTCTGCCACATTATTCGGTTATCACCACTTTACCACCGCCTCTATTTTTTTTGGATCCACTTGAATGCCAACTCTTGACACCACATGCCCAAGAAATACCATGCTATCCATCCAAAATTGACATTTACTAAACTTGGCATATAATTGCTTTTCCCATAAAGTTTTTAGAACAATTTGCAAGTGTCGCTCATGTTCTTCCTCACTATGAGAGTACACTAAAATGTCACAAAATTCACATATAATTGCTTTTCCCATAAAGTTTGTAGAACAATTCGCAAGTGTTGCTCATGTTCTTCCTCACTATGAAAGTACACTAAAATGTCATATATGAATACAATAACAAATGAATCCAAATAGGGTCAAAACACCCTATGAATCAAATCCATAAAAATAGCTGGGCCATTTGTTAATCCAAATTTCATAACCAAAAAATCATAGTGCTCATATCTAATTGAAATGTCGTCTTTGGTACATCACTTACTCGTACCTTTAATTGATGATACCCCAATATGAAATCAATTTTGGAGTAAACCATTATCTAATGCATTGGTCAAACAAGTCATCTATTCGCGGAAAATGATATTTGTTGTGAATAGTTACCTTGTTAAGTTGTCGGTAGTCTATACATAACCGCATAGTGCCATCTTTCTTCTTTACAAATAACACTGGGGCTCCCCATGGTGACGTACTTGGTTGTATAAAACCTCGATTAAGTAAATCTTGTAACTGCTCTTTTAATTCATTGAGCTCAACTGGAGCCATCTGGTATGGAGTGATTGATAAGGGTGCAGTCCTGAGTAACACTTCAATCACAAACTCCACTTCCCAGTCCAGTGGGAACCAAAGTAGCTTCTCTAGAAATACATCAAGGAAATATTTCACAACAAAAATATCTTTTGGCCCTACTTTATCTTCACGCATAGTTCTCACATAAGCCATATACCCTTGACACCTTTTCTTGAGCAATTTTTGGGCTTTAATTACCGATATAAGGCAATTTGATGTTACTTTTTAATCCCCTTGAAATTTAAATTCAGTTTCCCCTGGCAAGTGAAAAATAACCTCTTTTCGATAACAATCAACAAAGGTGAGGGTCTAACAACTTTGAAGATATCACCACTGGATAAGTTTGATCCTCCCCAAATAAGACATATTTTAAGTTAATCGGAAGAGGTTTCAACTCTGAATTGAGAGCCATGACACTAGTTCAACATACTTTGTTCCATTGGGTAATAACACTTCAAATTTTGGAAAACATGTTCCAACAGCAGACATATCTACAACAGAATCAACATTATTTATAGAATCTAATAATGCATGTGACTCTTTGTTATTAAAAGTTTTTTCAAATAGACTTTGAGTTAATGACTCAATGTAACTCACTTCTTGCAAATCTTCCTCCTTCCTAGGTTGCTTAGCAGTATCAAACACATTTAATTCCAATGTCATGTTACTAAATGAAAGTTTCATGATTCCATTATATAAAACCTGGGTAAATTTAAATTTTGTATGAACAAGGGCAAAACAATAATTTGCCACTACGGTACGAGTACCTATCAATTTTTGTTGAATTTTGAGATATTCAAATTTTTTCGTGTTTTACGAGGCGATTAGGTGTCAGGGGACCTCATAAACGACCCCAGAAATAAAATTTTGACAATTGGAAAATAATTTAAAGCTTTTTGAAATAAAAATATTTTGAACTTGAACAGGGACAAAATTTAATCGATTCGGGTCAAAACTGGACCCGGGAAAGGATAACGTGTGGCAAAATGTGGACCAAGCATTTAAAAGGTATAAATAGGGGAGAAAATATGTTTTTATCCCCATTCTTTCTACTGGGTTACGTTGGAGAGAGGAAGAGAGGAAGAGAGGGAAAAGAGAGTTCAAGACTTCTTTCTACGATCTACGCCTTCCCGTCGCTTGAATCAACACGAGTCAAGAACAAAAGTCGATCGCTTCATCGTGGACTACACGACCATACGAAAACCGATGGATTTCACAGAAGTTTCAAAAAATGAGATTTTAGGAAAGCTTGAATTGGAGCTTGTTTCAGATTCTTGAAGCTTTCTACAGTTATTTTACGTTTGAAGAGATAGGATTTTTATCTTAACTAGGTTTATTCTCAACCTAAGTTTGTGATATGGAATGGATAGGTTGGTAGAGGTATATGACACTTGTCTATTGTTGTAAAATTGATGAAATGAGTATTAGAAATGGGTAGAATAAATTCTATCTTGAATTGAGTATGTAGAAATTAATTAATGTAATTTCTTAAGTTATATGATGAAATTGGGCAATTTATGTGACTACATGATTTGGTGCCTTGGAGGTGTTTGGTTAAATGCCTATGTGAAATTAAGTGTGTTGTTGCATAGATTATGTATAAGATGCTTGGGAAAATTGTTGTTGAATGTGAATTTTGATATATGCTTATGATATATGGGCATTGTGATGATTTATGAAAAATTATATGCTTTGGATATAATTAGCCATGGAATGTGTTGAAAAGTGGGCTCAGTACTTTCTGACCAAGGTTCGATAGAGTCGCACGGTTGCATGAAAAACTTGTGTCGAGTATAGTAAAAAGGGCTAGATATTCCCTCGGGTCAAGACCCGGTTACTGGTTTATACACTTCTGTCGGTGCAAGTCCAAAAAAGTGTAATGGTGTACGGAACTAGTGGTGAGATTCCAAAATCTGAATACCCAACAAAGACACATGGTTTATTTTTAAAAAGGCCACTGGATGTGCAACATCAATGGCAATGGCTTTGAATTACCCGCTTTATACTCATGACATTGCATATGTGAAGTGAATGAGTGAGTCTCATCTCATCTCATTTCATGGCATAACATGGTAATTTCCACCATTGAATTGCATATTCTTGATTGGAATATTGTTGCTTGTTGAATTGTGAATGTGAACATTTCATATGCATTTAGGTTGGGAAGTAGCCTCTTTAGGAGATACTCTATTGAGAATGTCTCACCTTTTATGAAAAAAATTTTTAGGTGCGGGTTATACACCGGTGGATGACTCATATTTTCAATGCAAAAGAAAAGTCAACTTGTGGCTTTTAAATCATACTTTGTAAAACTTTGATGTAATTCCGTTTTGGGCATGTAATCATATGACAATGATTGTAATGGAACTTTTATGAACCATGTTTTATTTAAAACTTCACGTTATGGGAGTTTGAGTTGGTGTTACACATGGTTGGAATGGATTGGAATCAAAAACGGATGAAATGGGGGAAACTTGGGACACACCTACTGGTAGGAAGTTGAGCTCTTTTACCGGTAGATTTGAACCCGTAGGCATTATCTACCGGTAGAACTTCACTTTTCTATTGGTAGGTTTTTCTCAAATTTTCTTAAAACAGGATTCTAGTACACAACTTCTACCATTAGGTTTTTGAACACTTCTACCCGTAGGTTTTCTTAAAACGTCAAATTTTTGATATGTTTTACCAAAATCTTGTGCAATGATTCCTTGTGCTCAAGGGGATTATATGTTACATGAATGACTATGAATTAAGATATAAAGGACCATGGATTGATAAATGATAAAGTATGTAAATGGGTTATAATCTCAGTTAAGGGGATTCTATTGGTGTGATGTCAGGTTGTGCGACAATCACGGGGACTTCTGCGGGTTAATGGATGATCAACAGTTGACAAAGGATCCCCGATTTTAGGGGCGTCATAGCTTGATATTAGAGCCTAGGTTTACGATTTATATAAGGCTTGTAGGGCATGGGTTTAGACCATTGCATCTATTGTTCATTACATGTTATGTGCTTTAAATAGTACATGTTATGTGCTATATGTTATGTGAACAATATGCATGATTGAATGTATATGGAAAACAGACACTAGGGTTAGAGAACATAACCTTGGGGGGTCAGAAAAAAAAAGAATGAACGTGATGGTTTAGGGTGTAGGTGTCTACTAGTGGGTGGCATATGCTCTACTAGTAAGACAAGGAGAGAAATCTCAAAGTTTGAACTTGATCCTTATCTTGGGATACTAATAAGTGCTCTATTTCCATTTCATATGTGTGTAGATGGCAAATAGAGGAAGAGGACGCGGTCGAGCCGGTGGGCAGAACAATAACCAAGCACTATTGGCCTTTGACGAACAAGCCTTTATGGAGGCTATTGGCACTATGATAGCTACTTGCGCACAAGATAGCGCCAATGTGGGCCAAGGAGGCTCAAGAAACCTCCAAAATTTCAAGGCACACAAACCTCTGACTTTTATGGGAGGGGCGGATCTGATGGTGGCCGACCATTGGTTCTAGCAAGTTGACAAGATCTTGGAATTGGGAAAAGGCCAAGCTACAAGGGAAAGCCCATTTGTGGTGGAATTGGGCAAAGGCCTCTAGAGACTTAGAGGCGATGACATAGGGGGAGTTCCAGGAGCTCTTCATGGGCAAGTACTTTCCATCAGCTGTTTGGCAAGCGAAAGCTAGAGAGTTCTTGAATTTGAAATAGGGGAACATGACGGTGATGAAGTATGTGGCTAAGTTCACCGAGTTAGCCCATTTTGCCGACGATTATGTGGCCACAGACATGGTGAAAGTGAGGAGGTTTGAGAATGGGTTAAAATTGTCCATTCGGGAAAAGATTATGGGCCACCGCCTACAAGACTTGGACTCGATGGTCGAAATGGCTATGACCATTAAGAGAGAGGTCGATGATGCAAGGAGCATTCGAGAATCAGGTGCTAAGGACAAGAAAAAGGACTGCCAATTGTCTTCTTTGAGTTTGGGGAAGAAGTAGAGGACTTCTGCTTTGCAAGGATATTAGGGACAGGGCCACGACTATCAAGGCCAAGGTCAATTCTCCTAAGGCGGGAGAAATCAGAGGCCTTTCTACCAGGCAGGCCAAAGGACATGTTTCATTTGCCATTAACCAGGTCACATGAAACAGGATTGTCCTGAGAGGTAGGGAGCCCAGAGTTATGGGACATCCCAGTCCCAATCATCGGTGGGGGCATACATAGAATCATTTCATTCCTCCCTACCCCACCATGGGCTAGGGAAACTAGTTTTAGTTCCAGGGTGCTACACAAACCCCTACTACTTCACGGGCGGGGACTCCGTAATCAGGACAGATGGGCTAGGGCATGGGCCAAGGCCGAGGGTAGGGCTCACAGGTCGGGACTTTGGGGACCCATAAGTGAGTCTACGCCATCACACCTCAGACTGAGCCAGTGGATCAGTCGGTCATTCAGGGTACATTTCTACTCTCTTTCTTGCGGACAAGGATATTATTTGACTCTAGTGCATCTCATTCATTTATTTCTACATAATGTGTGAGAGATTTGGACTTAGAGGTTGAGACCTTGGAAGAGCTATTACATGTGAGTTCTCCTCTAAGAGCTAGGGTGAGTATTAATCAGATATCTTAGGGTTATGAGCTAGAGATCTCAGAGATTTTACTCACCATGGACCTTCGAATTATGGACATGTTGGAGTTTGATGTCATCCTTGGGATTAATTGGTTGGCGGCACACCGAGTCGTTATTGATTGTGATTGGAAGAAGGTCACTGCCTGCACACTGGATGGTGTTTGTTTTAAATTTTAGGGGGAAAAATGTGATGTTTTACTCCAAGTAGTGTATGATTTCCATTGGCACAGATAGTTGATGGGTTGGCTTGTGAGCCTTACCCTGGAGGACAAGGCGAGACAGGAGTTGGGCCTACCTCGGGTGGTTTGTGAGTACGAGGATGTCTTTTCGGATGAACTACTGTGATTACCTCCACATCGGGACGTAGACTTCACTATTGAGTTGCACCCCAGTACATCGCCCATTTCTATGACACCGCATAGAATGACTCTTGCAAAGTTGAAATAAGTCAAGGTACAATTACAAAAATTGATGGACAAGGTCTTCATTAGATCGAGTACCTTACCTTGAGGTGCTCTCAAGAAGGACAAGGCCCGTCGGCTATGCATAGATTATCGGCAGTTGAATCGGGTTACTATCAAGAATAGATACCCTTTGCTGAGGATTGATGATTTGTTTGATCAACTAAGAGGGGCACGGGTCTACTCCAAGATAGATCTACGCACGGGTTACCATCAGTTGAGGATTAGGGAGGCAAATATCCCTAAGATGGCATTTAGGACACGGTATGGGCATTTTGAGTTCATTGTGATGCCTTTTAGGTTGACAAATACCCTAACGGCTTTCATGGATCTAATGCACAGGATGTTCCAACCCTATCTAGATCAGGTCGTCGCGGTCTTTGTTGACAACATCTTGATGTACTCCAAGTCTGAGAAGGATTGTGAGGGTCACTTGAGGGTTGTTCTTCAGACCTTGAGAGACCATCAGTTGTACGCCATGTTCAACAAATGTGAACTTTGGCTGACAGAGGTAAAATTTTTGGGACACATGGTATTGGCTTCTGGTCTATCTGTGGACCCAGAGAAGGTTGAGGTGGTTATGAGTTTGGAGAGACTGCAGTGAGTTTTTAAGATACATAGTTTCTTAGGATTTGTAGGGTATTACAGGAGGTTTATTGAGGACTTCTCCCGACTAGTTGTGCCTATGATGAGATTGACCCGAAAGGAGTTCAAGTTTCAGTGGGATGATTCATGTGAGAGGGCATTCCAAGAGTTGAAGGGGAGACTTACTTCAGTAGCTCCTATTTTGATAGTCTCGAAGAGAGGACAGAGGTACACAGTGCATTGTGATGCCTCAAAAGACGGACTTTGTTGTATTTTGATGTAGTGCGAGAGAGTAGTAGCTTATGGTTCTCAACAGTTAAAGAACCACGAGCAGAACTACCCTACGCACGACATGGAGTTGGTAACCATTTTCTTTGCCTTGAATGCTTGGCGCCACTATTTGTATAGTGAGTAATTTGAGGTATTTTCGAACCATAAGAATCTAAAGTACATCTTTACACAACGGGACCTCAATATGAGGCTACGCAGGTGGATGGAGTACTTGGAGGATTATAACTTCACTTTGTATTACCATCCCAGTAGGACAAACGTGGTGGTTAATGCACTCAGCCAGAAGTCATTGGGAGTTTTAGCTAGTGTGACTTCCCGAGAGTGGCAGATGCTCGAGGTCGTGGAACAATTTGGGATAAACTACAGGGATCTGGCTCAGGATATAGGGATCAGGTTGTATATCATAGTGGCACGAAGATGTACCATGATCTTCGTTGCCAGTACTATTGGAGTGGAATGAAGAGGCATGTCAGAGATTTTGTTAGTCGATGTCTCACATGTCAGTAGGTCAAGGTGGAGCACCAAAGACTAGCGGGGTTGCTCCAGCCTTTGGAGGTGGCTGAGTGAAAGTGGGAGCATGTCACGTTGAATTTTGTTACCCATTTACCACGGACATCGTGGGGACATGATGCACTATGGGTGATAATGGATCGACTTACAAAGTTGGCACATTTTTTGGTAGTGCAGATGACCTTCATACTTAAGGAATTCTTCCAATTGTACATACGGGAGATAGTTTAGTGGTATGGGGTGCCTGTATCTATAGTATCGGATTGGAATTCCAGGTTTATGAATCATTTTCGGAAGAGTTTTTAGCGAGCCATGGGGACACAGATGATGAGCATAACTTTTTACCCCCAGACAGACGGTCAGTTAGAGAGGACTATCTAGACTTTAGAGGATATGCTACGGTCATGCATCCTTGATCTCAAGGGTAGCTGGAAAGAGCATTTACTTTTAGTGGAGTTTGTCTACAATAATATTTATCAAGCTAGCATACAGATGACACCCTATAAGACACTTTATGGGTGTCCTTGTCATTCTTTAGTTTGCTGGACGGAGGTTGGATAGAGACCCTCTACAGGTTGAGATTTGGTTAGAGACACCTCAGAGAAGGTGGACTTAATACAGAAGCGTCTTCTCACGGCTTAGAGCCGATAGAAGAGCTACGCCAACATACGTCGACGACCTCTGGAGTTTGAGGTTGGAGATCACATCTTCTTGAAGGTAATACCTAAGAGGGGAGTGGTCTAGTTCGAGAAGTGGGGAAAATTGTCGTCGAGGTAAATCAGGCTCTTTGAAGTACTCGAGAGGGTTGGTACATTTGCTTACTAGTTGGTGTTATCACCAAATTTATCGGGTGTTTATACGGTGTTCCATGTCTCCATGCTCTGAAAGTATACTCCCGATTTGACACATGGTGAATTGGGGTGAGTTGATTGTTGATACAGATGGGG
Source organism: Ilex paraguariensis (assembly GCA_963454935.2). Classification (NCBI taxonomy): domain Eukaryota; kingdom Viridiplantae; phylum Streptophyta; class Magnoliopsida; order Aquifoliales; family Aquifoliaceae; genus Ilex; species Ilex paraguariensis. The sequence continues at coordinate 728,905 of CAUOFW020005502.1, forward strand.
CCTTCAAGAAGGGACCGTTGCGTATTATAGATACTCGAGAANTTAAGGAATTCTTCCAATTGTACATACGGGAGATAGTCTAGTGGTATGGGGTGCCTGTATCTATAGTATCGGATTGGAATTCCAGGTTTATGAATCATTTTCGGAAGAGTTTTTAGCGAGCCATGGGGACACAGATGATGAGCATAACTTTTTACCCCCAGACAGACGATCAGTTAGAGAGGACTATCTAGACTTTAGAGGATATGCTACGGTCATGCATCCTTGATCTCAAGGGTAGCTGGAAAGAGCATTTACTTTTAGTGGAGTTTGTCTACAATAATATTTATCAAGCTAGCATACAGATGACACCCTATAAGACACTTTATGGGTGTCCTTGTCATTCTTTAGTTTGCTGGACGGAGGTTGGATAGAGACCCTCTACAGGTTGAGATTTGGTTAGAGACACCTCAGAGAAGGTGGACTTAATACAGAAGCGTCTTCTCACGGCTTAGAGCCGATAGAAGAGCTACGCCAACATACGTCGACGACCTCTGGAGTTTGAGGTTGGAGATCACATCTTCTTGAAGGTAATACCTAAGAGGGGAGTGGTCTAGTTCGAGAAGTGGGGAAAATTGTCGTCGAGGTAAATCAGGCTCTTTGAAGTACTCGAGAGGGTTGGTACATTTGCTTACTAGTTGGTGTTATCACCAAATTTATCGGGTGTTTATACGGTGTTCCATGTCTCCATGCTCTGAAAGTATACTCCCGATTTGACACATGGTGAATTGGGGTGAGTTGATTGTTGATACAGATGGGGCCTTCAAGAAGGGACCGTTGCGTATTATAGATACTCGAGAACAGGTTTTGCAAGGAAACACCAAGGTGTGGAGGAGGCGACATGAGAGCATGAGGACACTGTACGTACCAGTTATCCTTTCTTATTCGAGGATGAAGGTACATTCTTATAGCCATTTAGTATTATATGACTATTGCATATGCATGTAGTTGAATGTGCATATGTGTGTGAATTTCGGGGACGAAATTCTTTTAAGGGGGGAAGAATGTAAAATTCGAGTAAGTTTAAATTTTTGTATGAAAAAGGGTAAAAAAAGTAATTTGTTAATATGGTATGATTGAAAATATGAATTTTTCTAGAACTCAGATGACAAAATAGACCTCACCGTTAGATTCATCTAGCGAAATCTGTCTACCCTATTAATTTTCGTTGAATTTTGAGATAGTCAGATTTTTTTTTATTTTACGAGACGATCGGGTGTCGGGTGACCTCATAAACGAACTCAAAAATAAAATTTAAAAAAATTAGAAAATAATTTAAAGCTTGTTGAAATAAAAATATTTTGAGCTTGAATTGGAATGAAATTTAACCGATTCGGGTCAAAACTGGACCTGGGAAAGGAGAACGTGTGGCAAAATGTGGACCAAACATTTAAAGAGAATAAAATAGGGGAGAAAATCAGATTTTCTCCCCATTCTTTCTGTTGGGTTATGTTGGAGAGAGGAATAGAGGGAATATAGAGAGTTCAAGACTTCTCTCTACGATCTACACCTTCCCATCACTCGAATCAACACTAGCCAAGAACAAAAGTCAATCTCCTCGTCGTGGGCTACATGACCATACCAAAAATGACGGATTTCACCAAAGTTTCAAAAAATGAGATTTTGGGAAAGCTTGGATTGGAGCTTGTTTCGGGTTTTTGAAGCTTCATACAGTTATTTTACCATTCAAGAGGTAGGGTTTTCATCCTAATTAGGTTTATTCTCAATCTAGGTTTGTGATATGGAATAGATAAGTTGTTAGAGGTATATTACACTTGTCTATTGTTGTAAAATTGATGAAATGAGTAGAATAAATTTTATTTTGAATTCAGTATGTGGAAATTACTTAACCTAATTTCTTAAGTTATATGATGAAATTGGGCAATTTATGTGAATACATGATTTGGTGCCTTGAAGGTGTTTGAATAAATGCCTATGTGAAATTAAGTGTGTTATTGCATATATTATGGATAACATGCTTGAGAAAATTGTTGTTGAATGTGAATGTTGATATATGCNAGATGGGGCCTTCAAGAAGGGACCGTTGCGTATTATAGATACTCGAGAACAGGTTTTGCAAGGAAACACCAAGGTGTGGAGGAGGCGACATGAGAGCATGAGGACACTGTACGTACCNGGATGGGGCCTTCAAGAAGGGACCGTTGCGTATTATAGATACTCGAGAATAGGTTTTGCGAGGAAACACCAAGGTGTGGAGGAGGCGACATGAGAGCATGAGGACACTGTACGTACCAGTTATCCTTTCTTATTCGAGGATGAAGGTACATTCTTATAGCCATTTAGTATTATATGACTATTGCATATGCATGTAGTTGAATGTGCATATGTGTGTGAATTTCGGGGACGAAATTCTTTTAAGGGGGGAAGAATGTAAAATTCGAGTAAGTTTAAATTTTTGTATGAAAAAGGGTAAAAAAAGTAATTTGTTAATATGGTATGATTGAAAATATGAATTTTTCTAGAACTCAGATGACAAAATAGACCTCACCGTTAGATTCATCTAGCGAAATCTGTCTACCCTATTAATTTTCGTTGAATTTTGAGATAGTCAGATTTTTTTTTATTTTACGAGACGATCGGGTGTCGGGTGACCTCATAAACGAACTCAAAAATAAAATTTAAAAAAATTAGAAAATAATTTAAAGCTTGTTGAAATAAAAATATTTTGAGCTTGAATTGGAATGAAATTTAACCGATTCGGGTCAAAACTGGACCTGGGAAAGGAGAACGTGTGGCAAAATGTGGACCAAACATTTAAAGAGAATAAAATAGGGGAGAAAATCAGATTTTCTCCCCATTCTTTCTGTTGGGTTATGTTGGAGAGAGGAATAGAGGGAATATAGAGAGTTCAAGACTTCTCTCTACGATCTACACCTTCCCATCACTCGAATCAACACTAGCCAAGAACAAAAGTCAATCTCCTCGTCGTGGGTTACATGACCATACCAAAAATGACGGATTTCACCAAAGTTTCAAAAAATGAGATTTTGGGAAAACTTGGATTGGAGCTTGTTTCGGGTTTTTGAAGCTTCATACAGTTATTTTACCATTCAAGAGGTAGGGTTTTCATCCTAATTAGGTTTATTCTCAATCTAGGTTTGTGATATGGAATAGATAAGTTGTTAGAGGTATATTACACTTGTCTATTGTTGTAAAATTGATGAAATGAGTAGAATAAATTTTATTTTGAATTCAGTATGTGGAAATTACTTAACCTAATTTCTTAAGTTATATGATGAAATTGGGCAATTTATGTGAATACATGATTTGGTGCCTTGAAGGTGTTTGAATAAATGCCTATGTGAAATTAAGTGTGTTATTGCATATATTATGGATAACATGCTTGAGAAAATTGTTGTTGAATGTGAATGTTGATATATGCTCATGATATATGGGCATTGTGATGATTTATGAACAATTATATGCTTTGGATATAATTAGCCATGGAATGTGTTGAAATGTGGTTGAAATAGTTCATATGACATTCATTACATATGAATATGATATTGATATTGCAATTGTTCATTACATTGCATATGCACGGAGGCATCACATTCATGGGCATTAGATATGGGTGTGGGAGTGTGCATGTCATTGAATCAAACATCACTCTTGGTGGTTGATAAGTAGGCTCAGTATCGTTGGATCAAGGTTCGATAGAGTCACACGGTTGCATGAAAAACTTGTGTCGAGTATAGTAAGAAAGGCTAGTTAGCCCCTCGGGTTCAAGACCCAATTACTGGTTTATACACTTCCGTTAGTGCAAGTCCAAAAAAGTGTAAGGATATACGGAACCGGCAGTGAGATTCCAAAATCCGAATACCCAACAAAGACACATAGTTTATTTTTAAAAAGGTCACTGAATGTGCAACATCACTAGCAAGGGCTTTGAATTGCCCGAGTTTATACTCATGACATTACATGTGTGAGAGAGTCGGTAGAGGCTCGGGTTGAAGTGCATGAGTGAGAGAGCTGGTAGAGGATTGGGTTGAAGTGCATAAATGAGTCTCATCTCATTTCATGGTATAACATGGTGATTTTCAACATTGAATTGCATATTCTTGATTGGAATGTTGTTGCTTGTTGAATTGTGCATGTGAACATTTCAGATGCATCTAGGTTGGAGAGTAGCCTCTTTAGGAGATACCATATTGAGCGTGGCTCACCCTATATGAGAAAATTTTTTAGGTGTGGGTTATACACCAGTGGACGGCTCATATTTGAAGCCTCAGTGAAAAAGAAAAGCCGACTTGTGGCTTTTAAACCATGTTTTGTAAAACCTTGATGTAATTCGATTTTGGGCATGTAATCATATTACAATGATCGTAAGGGAACTTGTATGAACCATGTTTCATGTAAAATTTCGTGTTATAGGAGTTTGGGTTGGTGTTGCTCATGGTTAAAATGGATTGAAATCGAAAACGGATGAAATGGGGGAAAACTGGGCACACCTACCGGTTGGAAGTTGAGCTCTTCTACTGGTAGGTTTTTCTCAGATTTTCTAAAGACAAGATTCCAGTACACAACTTCTACCAATAAGTTTTTGAACATTTCTGCTGATAGGTTTTCCTAAAACTTCAAATTTTTGATATGTTTTACCAAACTCTTGTGCAATGATTCCTTGTGCTCAAGGGGATTATATGTGACATGAATGACTATGAATTGAGGTATAAAGGACCATGTATTGATAAATGATAATGTAAATGGGCTATAATCCCAGTTAAGGGGATGCTATTGGCATGATTTCGGGTTGTGCGACAATCGTGGCTACTTTTACGGGTTGATGGGTGATTGGAGGTTGACAAAGGAACCCCGGTTTTAGGGGCGTCACAGATTCCTATAATTAATCAATGCATTTGATGTGGCAAGGAAATAGACACCCCAAAAATGACAGGAATTTGTATAGAGACATGCAAGACCGGCTGAGTATCCAAAACAACAAAATCCATAGAAAAATAAAACTTATCAACTGGAACAAGATCTTGTGAAGGTCACCAGGACGCACCAGACACTGTTCCTTCAACCGTTGAGCACCAGGGTCACCTCAGCCTCCCCCGGGCCTATTCCCTAGTGGCTAGAATCACCCGCACACAGAGGAATAATTTTCCTGGACTTTCAATCATGGTCCCATTCACTATCACAAAGTCTCACCATATAAACAAGTGATTGAGACACAATACTTTATAAAAGAATTTATCAAGGTAAGGAGAATCGTATGTCACAAGTATTTAGACACTTAATAAAACATTTTGTAAAGGTAGTAATGAAAAAACATTATGTATCATTTTTAAAATGTTTAGGGATACGAGAAAAATACATAGCATGCCAAACCACTGACCTCAAGTCCAAAGAGAATGATATGCTTCTTGAGTGTTGCTTGTTACCCGAAGTAGAGTGAGATGTTGTTGATGCCTTTTCTCTTTTTCTCATAATTTCCTTTGTTGAAGTGCTCTTCCTTCCTTCTTCTTTCTTTTACTCTATTCTTTATTGAAAGAGGAAGACTACTTGTGCCCTAGTATTCTTAATCTAATCCCCAAATGCACTATTTATAGGCATCCTAGGATTATTCTAAAGAATATTGACATGTGACATTTTTAGGGGAGATTCTCTAGAATATTCTACCATCTCCCATCTCCTAGATTCTTCTAGGTTTCCAACTTATTTTGCTCATGACAGTTCCACAAGTATCTAGATTCATCTATTATATTCTAAAGTCTTCTCCAACTTTTTAAATCCTTGCGAAACTTTCTAGAACATTCTGAATCCCTCTAGAACCTTCTAGTATTTCCTAGAACCTTCTAAAATATTCTAGACTTCTCTAGATTGTTCTAGAACTTTTCGGATTCTTATAGAAATTTTTTCAACATTCTAGATTTTTCTAGATTCTTCTAGACTATTATAGGTTATTCTTGAACTTTCTAGAATCTTCTAGACTATTCTACATTTTTCTAGAAACTTCTCTAATATTCTAGATTATTCTAGACTACTCTAAATTCTTCTTTAAAATTTTTTCTTATTTCTTCCAAGATAATATTCCCCAACTAGTTCCTTGCCAAAATAGAACGAGGTATTACATTCTTCCCCCCTTAAAATAATTTCATCCTTGAAATTATGTTAGTTATCCCAACAGAATAAGTGTGGCATTCCTGATGCATTTGCCCTTTTGCAAAAAATATGGCCTCAACTGTATGATTCTTTGTAACCAGTTAACCAATTGATTTGTCTTTTGTCATGAGTCTGCGTTGTTGTTGCCTTTTGTGCCACTATTAACATAGACACATGTAATATGTTACACCCGTAGCAAGTCAAGGTGATAGAGCCTCTAAATAGACTGCCACACTAACTCTATTCGAGACTTTGAAGCGTCTAATGCTACTAGACTTGACATTTCTTTAAATTGAATAACATCTCAAAGTATTGTAAAATCCAATAACCAAATTATTATCACTTCTCATTCCATAACTAGCCGATCAAAACTCAAAGCAAAACCATCTAGTTTCACAATCTTGTCAAGTTATTTCGTTGATTTCGATAAGCTATCTAAGCCTTCACTCCAACAAGCTCTTTAGATTGATATTATAGAACCAAAACTTGATTAAAAATAATGCCCATCCCATATTTGACACATTAAATAATTAAGGCATGGGTAGTCTCCGAACGGTTACTCCATAAAACCCAACTTTGGGGAAACCAAAGTAGAATGGATTTGACCACGTTAATGAAAACCCCTTTTGGAAGCAACATTACATGTCAAGGATGTCTAGAACTAAGGTTGACAATTTGTTCTTAATCATTTTTATATTCTCTCTTTCCCAAACTCTCATGATAGTGTTACTAGTCCCCACTTATTACCTTTAGAATATATCGTTAAGATGAAGCACCTCGCCATATCACAAAATAATTCATGGCTTCCAATTCATTATTTTATTGTCTACCCTAAGCCTCGCACATCAAACTCATCCATGAGTAACCTATTAATTCTTGTGCACATCAGAAAAGTAAACTTATCTGATGAAGAAAAAGAAATTGATAATTAATCATTACAAGTTGCGAACCTAAAACCACCAGCATTTGCCATCTCATATGTCTCTTTCTTCGATTGTCTTCCATTAAAGTTGTTCTCTTCCTTTACCAACTCATTTATGTATAAAACTTGACCCATCTTTCTCTCCCAGGTAACTTCCACAATGATCAGTCATACCCAAAATCTCTCTTCCTTAAAAATACTTTATTCTTCAAAATTCATAATATCTTTTCTCCTCTTAGTGAAATTAAGTAGTCCATCTTTGCAACTTTTGATGTGCATGCTTGACAGAATTCCTTGTAGTTTCCTAACCTCTAAACATCACCTTTTAGCACTTATGGATGAAGGGGAGTGTCACTCCCCTATGGGTGATGTCAAAAGAAAGGGCAAGGAGATGGGTTAAAATGAAATGATGGTAATGTGATGTGTAAATGCACAAAAATGTGTGTGTGTACAGAAAAGTGCTCCCCAAGCGCAAGGAGTCTTTTGAGTGTCATGTTTTACTTGAAAAAGTANAGTTTATGGATGAAGGGGAGTGTCACTCCCCTATGGGTGATGTCAAAAGAAAGGGCAAGGAGATGGGTTAAAATGAAATGATGGTAATGTGATGTGTAAATGCACAAAAATGTGTGTGTGTACAGAAAAGTGCTCCCCAAGCGCAAGGAGTCTTTTGTGTGTCATGTTTTACTTGAAAAAGTATTCCAAGGTCGTCTCCTCCGGGAAGGAAGGGAATCCTATTGAGGGTGATTTTGTTGAAAAAGGAAAAAAAATGTAAAATCTTGTAGTTGGTTTTGGTGAGTTTTGTTTTTAATGAAAATGCAAGAAAACAAGTNAAAAAAAAAAGTAAAATCTTGTAGTTGGTTTTGGTGAGTTTTGTTTTTAATGAAAATGCAAGAAAACAAGTGTTGGCTAATCCAAAAGAGTCATTCCAATGGGAATCCCAACTTAGCTCAAAACCTTCCTCCAATGGTGCATAGATGAACGATTGATTCGTGGGAAGCTAGGGACGAGATGGTGAGGATCCAAGTATAAATCGTGACTAGGCCTACGGAATATCAAAAACTCACAACCGCATGCACTCTCAATCCAGTCAAACCAAACCATCGTACATGGAGAGGAGAAAAGAAAATGAGTTGAAATGGAAAACCTAAGAGGAGGTCTCCCTTGGATTAACCAACTTAAAATCTAGCTACTCATGAAAGCAAAAAGAAACAAATGCATAATATAAAGAGACATAATGAAGAAATAAAGATTGAAACTTAACTTAAAGCAAGAAAACTTGAACTATAAAGAAGGAAATACAATACCCATTTTAAAGCAAGAAATGAAGAAAACTTGGAGGCAACAATGGTGGATTGAAGAACATGTAACTAAACTTAAAATATACTTGAAATAAAGGAGATTACAATGCAAGAAGTAAAGATTACAAGAGAGCTACAACTTACTGCAATGAAATGAGTGAAGAAAATGCAAAAACATAAGCTTCTATTACACTATTCATCATCTTCTTCATTGAACTACTCCTAAACTTAGGTAGCCACCCCTCAAAGCTTGTGAGTATGCTGAATATATGGTGAGAAAGCCTTGTATTTTCGTCCATTGAGGGTCCCTCTAGTTGTGTGGAAGGCCTCCCATCAATAGGGTGCTAAATGGATGGGTGGTGAAGGCTAGGACAAATCTCCCCAAGCTTCCCCCCTTCTCTCCCATCCACATTAATGCCCAAGCCTTCCAAGTCTTCAAGTAGGGTGTAGGAGGCATGTAAATGTGTAAGAGAAGTCAGGAAAAATGTGGGAGAAGTGTAGGTGGGACCCCCAAGCAAGTTGGAGATGAGCTTCAGACGTTCTGGGCATTCTGGACAATACCTACTGGTAGGTTTTTAGCAATCTACCGGTAGGTTTTGGCTACTGNCTTCAGACGTTCTGGGCATTCTGCACAATACCTACTGGTAGGTTTTTAGCAATCTACCGGTAGGTTTTGGCTACTGGAGTGAAAACTACCGATAGGTCTTTTCCGATAGGTTGCCTGCTCTGGACTAGTTTTCGTAGAATTGGTCTAACGTTTGATCCAACCGTTGGATTGAGCTGATATTTTGACACCATATAGAAGACATCCAGTTCTACAACTTTCATGGTTTGCACCTTTCCAGATTCTGAGTGGAGCACGGTCAAAATGGAGACAAAACGAGATACTTCCACCAGATGGTGCTGGTGCTAGTGCTGGTGCCTTTGTTACCAAACACCAATATCTCCTTGATTTCTTCACTTCTAAGCCTCCAAATCCTCATGTAATGTGTCCATATCTTCACCACACATCCAACATAGTTGCAAGGTTCTAAAATACATGATTTATGCTATAAATACCCGCAACATCAAAATATCAACATTATTCATAATTTCGGCTAACTCTAAGTACTTAAATGCAAAAGTTGAGTTGAAATGCATGTGATGAGGCCTTCAAACATGCAATATTTTGCACTCATCAGTGCATGCTATCAAAATATTAATAGTTATACGATTGTAGATATGTGAGCTAAATTAATATCTATTTCCCCCCCAGGATTGATTGATTAATCATCATTACTTGAAGCGGGTTTAAAAGATCAACTCTAGAGGCTCAGGACCTCCACCCTAACATTTGGTATTACCACAAGACTTGTTCCTTTTACAGAACTAAGAATTCAGAAAGAACTAACCAAAATTTCCAATATCATCCTAAGTTACCATAGTCATCTTAGAGGTTCCAAATATTGATTACATTAATCGAATCATTAGGTCAAATCAATAGATTAATATCTAAAGATAACCAATTACAATATAGACTCTGAAGTTTGCTCCATTGCTTGTTTATTCTAACCTTATGACCCAACCAATTAAGAAGTTCTTTTATAATCTGATAATTTAACACCTATGACAATCACTCAAATATTTCCAAAAGAAAATGATATTCATTTTATAATAGTAAGAGTCAACGTATTATTTTCCACCAATTACTATGAATCTCTCTGAAATAAAATTCCAGTAGTCTCAAAATTCTCTAACCATTCGATAATCAATGATCGGCCATTAAATCACTCTTTTACTCTTAAAATATCACTTTTCTAAATGTACCCACAAACCATCAATTTAAGATAGAATGACATATCTTAGAACTTTTGATTTCTTAGTGCTCCAACAATAACATCAAAAAATTCCAAGTTTCCATATTTTATTGATAAGTATGACTTTCTTTACTAGCACCTGATCAAAAACTATACTGTGCCAACTTGCTATTAATAAAGACTATGACTTAACTAATGATTGATACAACAAAAACTCATAAACAAATCAGACTTTTCATCCACATACTCAAATTCATCCACCAATCCTATGGAAATAATCCATATTGTTACCATTTTACTTCATAACTATCAAATTTTCTATAAATGCCTAACTATAAGATAGTTCAATCTCAATAAGTCCTTCCGAAGTGAAACTCCTTGTGACATCTTACTACCACTCGTCTTCAAGAATCAAAAGCAAATCTAAAAAGTTATGTTCTTAGAGTATAAACCCGTCCTTACGAAAATTTTCACTCAAATCTGTAAATGAAGAGAATTAGTTAAACTCCTCAACCAAGTCAAACATCACATCCTTAAGATATATCGACAAGTCTCCATGAATAACACTAATTTGTATACCTCTAGGCTTGATTCTTCTTCATATCAAATAGGATTTTTCTCTCCACACCATCTTGATAGTAAATGTTATCCAAAAGAAAATTCTATTTTTCACCTTGCTATCATTCTTCGTTAAGAATCAAGAACAACTCTGCAAAGTTATCTCTTATGCATTCCAAGCTCACCATAAAAGAACTCATTCATTTGTAATAAGTCAAAATCAACCAAACTCATTAACCAAATAAAGAATTACTCTAATGGTCAAAGAACCACCGTTGATCCCATACTTATCCAAGTGCCAAAAGTTCTAATGATTGGACTTCAACAATTGACTAAAACTATCCCCTTGATCTCATATCAATAGGTCAATTTCCAAATGCAAGGGATTGCGATACAAAATTTTTGATCAATTTTACTAATTTAATACAAATTTACTCGTTAACATCCAAATAACTTGTTTGATCCATTCCTAAATTTATGTCTAGCACCACATCCTTCGTGATAACACTCTAGATACTGAAAATGTTTACCAATCATATCATCCTAAATGATGTTGCACTGCCACAAATCATCATTTGATTGAATAGTCTAGTCTTAATAATGACTTCAATCAAATCTAACTAAATGTATTACCTTCAATAGTTGAGTCCCTTTCTTAACCACAAGAAAAACTCCAATAAATTCAACAAAATTTTTAAAAGTTGAATATCACCATCATTCATATCATCTATCATTATCTTCCACCATTCGGATTATCATATCTTTATCAGTCACTGTCCTAAATAATTTAGATCATCTCCCTTTACCTCTGCATCTATACTATCCTTCAACATTTGTATTATCACCTTTTCTCTATAACTGTCTTTCACTATTTGAGATTATCACCTTTTCCTACGTCATTTATTTACTAACCTCCGTCCTTTGGATAATCACCATTGACCATATCATATCAACTATTCTCAACCTTTTGGATTACCAACTTTTACAACTCTACAAGTCATTATTCCATTCCACTGGCCATGATAATAAACTCTGATGTTTTGGTGTTCTTCAAAAAACCGTGATCTAGTTAGCCCTTCACGGTGAAGTACTTGCCCCAAGACACTAAATAAATACTTTTATGTGAAAATATCCGAATCTTCCAAACACAATGGATTGCATAATAGATACCCAACCATACAATTAATTTTTCCCAAATATAAGTATAACCATTAAAATGAACTAGTAACTCCCAATTTGTTTACTTCAAAAAATTCTACCCACATAAGATCACCCCATTTCTTGTTTCGTCAAACAACAAACTCTATTAAAACCATATAGAATATTATATGATGTTATCATGACTTCAAAATCACCATATGTATCATCTAAGGTCCACAAAAGTAAGCATGGTCAACCATCACCAACTGTTCCTTTAAGCAATCTACCAATCTCAACTTTAGTGAATCATTATACTAGAAGGTGGCTCCCTTATAATATAAGCTAGTACTCTAACATAAAGGTCAAAATTTGAAACTCAAGAATCATCCGAAAACCTTTTTCTCTAAAACACCATCATAAAGAATCAGTGCACTTTGTTGCATCGATACTTAGGAGAAAAGGCTCTATTGGTTGCCAGGATCAATGCTCGTCCTTAACACTCGAATAAACATATTATCTTGTAACATCTTCACTCCACATCATCAAGTATACTTTTTCCAACTTATATGACCAAAAGGACTCAGGGAACCTTAACATCTTCTATAAAGATGACACAGCTATAAATGCCCACATGTGTGTCGCAACCTAGGCTCTAATACCACTCTTGTCACACCTCAACTCCAAGGGCATGACTGGCCGTGAACCGTAGATCCATAACCTATGGAACACGTAAGCCTAGCAACAAACTAAAAATATAGGAGCGAAAAACAATATTAACACTAAATTGATCTCATGTCAATATATCAAAGTCAACATACCTAAACCTGTTTGCCCCAATTATCCAACAAGTAAAGATAGCTATACGACATATGCTACAGATGTCACAAAACTATTAGTCCCCAATCAATTCCCTGAGTTTGCTATTGACACTCCAATCGTTTACCCAAAAAAAATNTTCTACCCACATAAGATCACCCCATTTCTTGTTTCGTCAAACAACAAACTCTATTAAAACCATATAGAATATTATATGATGTTATCATGACTTCAAAATCACCATATGTATCATCTAAGGTCCACAAAAGTAAGCATGGTCAACCATCACCAACTGTTCCTTTAAGCAATCTACCAATCTCAACTTTAGTGAATCATTATACTAGAAGGTGGCTCCCTTATAATATAAGCTAGTACTCTAACATAAAGGTCAAAATTTGAAACTCAAGAATCATCCGAAAACCTTTTTCTCTAAAACACCATCATAAAGAATCAGTGCACTTTGTTGCATCGATACTTAGGAGAAAAGGCTCTATTGGTTGCCAGGATCAATGCTCGTCCTTAACACTCGAATAAACATATTATCTTGTAACATCTTCACTCCACATCATCAAGTATACTTTTTCCAACTTATATGACCAAAAGGACTCAGGGAACCTTAACATCTTCTATAAAGATGACACAGCTATAAATGCCCACATGTGTGTCGCAACCTAGGCTCTAATACCACTCTTGTCACACCTCAACTCCAAGGGCATGACTGGCCGTGAACCGTAGATCCATAACCTATGGAACACGTAAGCCTAGCAACAAACTAAAAATATAGGAGCGAAAAACAATATTAACACTAAATTGATCTCATGTCAATATATCAAAGTCAACATACCTAAACCTGTTTGCCCCAATTATCCAACAAGTAAAGATAGCTATACGACATATGCTACAGATGTCACAAAACTATTAGTCCCCAATCAATTCCCTGAGTTTGCTATTGACACTCCAATCGTTTACCCAAAAAAAATATTATTTTGAAAACATGAGCTAAAAAGCCTACTGAATGGAAAGCCATCCATATTCAAAGTAGCTGAAAAATATTTTTGGCATACGACTTGTAAATCAAAGATTTGGAAAAATAACTTCATCAAGATAACCAATTTCTCAAGAATAACACAATCGGGTTTCAACAAAAAATCATACCACAACGGTGAATCATATCATAATGGTGGAGACTATACGATATACAATAATCGATGGGAACTAAATACCAAATACAATAACTGATAACAAGAAAATACGTATGACATACGATAGATAATCATAAACAAAGCCAGTAAAAAAATGTTGTGATAATAACAAATTATATCATCATCTCATACTGGTAAGGACTTGTACTATATCTGGGAACCATACCAAATGCCAAAAGATCTCAAAGTAGAATCCAACACCGTACTTAGGGTCACCACGGGTTGCTGCCTGGGAATTGTTCCCTAAGATTATCCGGTAAAGGTCACCAAGACGCACCAGGAACTGTTCCTTCAACCGTTAAGCACTAGGGTCACCTCAGCCTCCCCCGGGTCTGTTCCCTAGTGGCCAGGGTCACCTGCACACAGAGGAATAATTTTCCTGTAATTTTAACCAAATGCTAGAGTATATCTCAAGGTTGGATCCAACATCATTCTTAGGGTCACCATGGGTTGACGCCCGGGAACTGTTCCTTAAGACGATCTAGTGAAGGTCACCAGGACACACCAGGCACTATTCCTTTAATTTTTGAGCACCAGAGTCATCTCAGCCACCCCCGAGTCTGTTCCCTAGTGGCTAGAGTGANCAATCGTTGAGCACCAGAGTCATCTCAGCCACCCCCGAGTCTGTTCCCTAGTGGCTAGAGTGACCCGCACATAGAGGAATAATTTCCCTGGACTTTCAATCATGGTCCCATCCACTATCACAAAGTCTCACCATATAAATAAGTGATTGAGACACAATACTTTACAAAAGAATTTATCAAGGTAAGGAGAATCATATGCCACAAGTATTTAGACACTTAGTAAAACATTTTGTAAAGGTAGTAATGAACAAGCATTATGTATCATTTTTAAAATGTTTAGGGATACGAGGAAAATACATAGCATGCCAAACCACTTACCTCAAGTCCAAAGAGAATGATATGCTTCTTGGGTGTTGCTTGTTACCTGAAGTAGAGTGAGATGTTATTTATGCCTTTTCTTTTTTTCTCACAATTTCCTTTGATGAAGTGCTCTTCCTTCCTTCTTCTCTCGTTTACTCTCTATTCTTTCTTGAAAGTGGAAGACTACTTGTGCCCTAGTATCCTTAATCCAATCCCCAAATGCCCTATTTATAGGCATCCTAGGATTATTCTAGAGAATATTGACATGTGACATTTTTAGGGGAGATTTCCTAGAATATTTTACCATCTCCCATCTCCTAGATCCTTCTAGGTTTCCAACTTATTTTGCTCATGACAATTGTACAAGTATCTAGATTCATCTATAATATTCTAAAGTCTTCTCTAACCTTCTAAATCCTTCCAAAATTTTTTGGAACATTCTAAATTCCTCTAGAATCGTCTAGTATTTCCTAGAACCTTCTAAAATATTCTAGACTTCTCTAGATTGTTCTAGAAATTTTTGGATTCTTCTAGTGTAACGCCCCAACACCCACCCTAGACGACATTACAAACTAAAAATCATTCACATCATAAGAACAACTAAATAATTCATCCATAAAGAAATTTCATACATCAAAGGTAATCTTTTACAATCTCGTTCTCAAAAGAATACGTCAAAACATGACGAATATATCCCCAAAAAAATATGATCCCAAAGTAAGATAATTACATCCTAAAAGAATTAAACATAAACTCGCAGCGGAATTACATAAGAGTCTAGAATTCACAATATTTCCAAAGTAAATTTCCTATTCTAGAATAAAAGGAAGTGTCGTTCTAAGCGTCCACCTCTGGATCAACATGNTAAGAGTCTAGACTTCACAATATTTCCAAAGTAAATTTCCTATTCTAGAATAAAAGGAAGTGTCGTTCTAAGCGTCCACCTCTGGATCAACATGCCCGTCTACGGGAATCTCCCAGTGTGCTGGTTCCTCAATTCCCAAATCCTCCTCTAGTACATAATCTAAAAAATCTAGTTTGTAGGGGGGTGAGCACAAAGTTCTGTAGTAACATTCCTCCCAAACTCGAACAAGGTTTAGAAAAGCATATAAAAATGGTCGGTCACCATTCACAAATAGAATGTATGAATTTTGAAAGAAAATTGGGACATTTAAATAGATTTCAATTTTAAGCAACATTAATAATTTAATGCATAAGTGAAACCAATATACAACTAATAATCTATTCCACCATAAATCGTTTCTCACAAGTTCTTGCGGAATCCCATACTTCCCAAAATTTTTGTAGAAACTATTTCTAGTACAATGAAAAATAACCCACCACTATATTCGTATCTCTGGTATAAAGTAAGACCTCGCATGGATACCATCGAAAATATCATGGCCCACGTACAATCCACACAAATTCTCGCAAGGATATCCAACCTTTAGGAAGGGCGTATGCCCACACCATGGCAGTGACGTATCCAACCAAAGAGTAGTATACTAACCCCTTTTTCCACAGTAACCTGTAAGCGATAATGGTTTAGTCCTCGCAAGGCACTAACCCCATTACGAGTGGTAGAAAAAGTTCTAACCCACACGGAGTAAGAAGGCGTCTACACACTCCAAGATACCCGGTCAATAGTAGCCCATGTTTATCCAACAACCACACAAGAGATACAATACCAACAATTTCCTCAAATAATACACAATTCATAAATCCCCAATTTCACATGTAGAATTTTAATAGAGCACGTGAAGAAAATGCAAGAGATCGTCATCAATATCATTTTAGTACTCAACTCAAAGCACTAAATTTTTTTAAACTACATTTAAGTGAATGTAGAGGGAGTAACCCATATTTTCCCAAAAACTAGGGTTTTAAAGCAAGAAATGGGTGTTCAACCCTAACTTGTGTAAAACATGATAATAATTGCAAGAAGACCAATAAAAGATGATTTTATAGCAAATATATAAGATTTAGAGTCAAATAATACATATATATTAGCCCTAGCATCAATGGACAAGAATGGAAGAAAATCCCCTACCTTGATGTTCTTAAAAAAACTAGGTTTTGATCTTCTTGAAGTTGAAATTCCCTTTGATCTTGTGTTTTTGCTCTTCCTTTACTCCTCTCTAAGGTCTCCTAGGTTTTTGAGTGTTGAAATGGAGCTAAAGGGGTTATCCTTAAGTATTTATAGTGAAAGGAAAGCTGGCTATTCGCGACTTAAAATTTTTAGATTTTTCGAAGACCTTCCAGAAGGTTTTTTGTCGACCTTCCAGAAGGTTTTCCTATTTGACAAACCATTTTCATTAACCTTCCGGAAGGTTTTGTCTACTAGACAATCATCTTCCTTGACCTTCCGGAAGGTTTATCTTCTGGACAAATATTTTCATCAACCTTCCAGAAGGTTTGCCTATTAGGCCAACTTTTCCAGAGACCTTCTGGAAGGTTTTGCCTACTAGTTAAATCTTTTACCTTAACCTTCCGAAAGGTTTTTCATCGACCTTCTGGAAGGTTTTGTCTATTTTTCTATAAAACCTACTTTTTTCATTTTCAAACCTTTCCAATTCCAACCCAAGCTTCTTCAACATGCTTGCGTATATCAAACCTAGTTGGTACAAGTTCTATTACAACCATTTCATATATTTGCAAATTTAAAACTAAGTTTTAACTACTATTTCCTCGAATTTCCATATGAACATTTCTAAAAGAGATAATAACTTTCTACATAAACCTACATACATATATAAAGATAAAAGGGTGTGGTTTACATCTAGAAACTTCTTCAACATTCTAGATTCTTCTAGATTGTTCTAGACTATTCTAGGTTATTCTTGAACTTTCTAGAATCTTTTAGACTATTCTACATTTTTCTAGAAATTTCTCCAATATTCTAGATTATTCTAGACTACTCTAAATTTTTCTTTAAAATTTTTTCTTATTTCTTCCAAGATAATATTCCCCAACTAGTTCCTTGCCAAAATGGAACGAGGTATTACAAAAATATCTTTCCATTAACTGTGCAAACTCTAATCTTGGAGTTGAAGCCGTTACCATCCAACCTCGAATATGCATTCTTAGGGGAGCACAAGACCTTCTTGGTGGTAATAAGCTCAAATTTGGAGGCAAGACAAGAAGAGGATTTGTTGTGTGTATTGAGGAGGCACAAGGGAGCCATCGGGTGGACCATAGTTGACATTAAGGGGATTAGTCCCCTCATTTGTACTCATAGGATTTACTTAGAAAAAGACTCCAAATTGTCCCGACAACCACAAAGGATGTGGTAAGGAATGAGGTACTCAAACTACTTGATGTGGGCATCATCTTTCCAATTGTCGACAATAAATGGGTTAGTCCCACTTAAGTTGTGCCAAAGAAATCGGGGTCACCGTAGTTGAAAATGAGGAGAATGAGTTGACTCTGACGAGAGTGGTCATCAGATGGAGGGTGTATATTGACTTTTGAAAACTCAGTTCGTGCACAAGAAAATACCACTTCCCCTGGCCGTTCCTCGACCAAGTGTTGAAAAGGTTAGCTGGGCATCTATTCTACTAGTTCTTAGATGGCTACTCCGAGTACAATCAGATAGAGATAGCATTGGAGGAAAAAAAAAAGACTACCTTCACTTGCCCCTTCGATACCTTTGCCTACCAACGCATGTCATTTTGGTTGTGCAATGCCCCAGCGACCTTTCAAAGATGCATGATAGGGATCTTTAGTGACATGGTGGAGAAGATTGTGGAAGTTTTTATGGATGATTTATCGGTGTTTGGGGATTCCTTCAATGGTTGGTTGGAGAACTTGGATAGAGTACTTGAGAGATGTGAGGAGAAAAATTTGGTTCTCAACTAGGAGAAGTGTCACTTCATGGTGATACAAAGGATAATGCTCAGGCACATTGTTTTGGAGAAAGGGATCGAAGTTGACAAATCCATGGTGGAAGCAATTTCCAGCCTCCCTACTCTACAAGTCATCAAGTACATTAGGTCGTTTCTTGGCCATGCTGATTTCTATCGTGATTTTATAAAATATTTTAGTGCTTTGGAAAGACCATTTACCAATTTTCTTTCAAAAGACGTACCATTTGTGTGGTCAGATGATTTTTAGGCATCATTTAAAAAATTCAAAAACATGCTCACTTCAACTCCAATCATGAGACCACCCAAGTGAGACTTACCATTTGAGCTTATGTGTGATGCGAGTGATTATGTAGTTGGCGTAGTGCTCAGTCAAAGGTAAGAAAAGAGACCTTATGTAATATATTATTCTAGTAAAACTAATAATGAAGTACAAATGAACTACGCTACAGCTGAAAAAGATTTGCTAGTAGTAGTATTTGCATTGGATAAATTTTGGTCATACTTCATTGGTTCGCGTATTGTAGTCTACACTAATCATTCTACTTTGAAGTATCTTTTGTCTAAGCAGGATGCAAAACCAAGACTCATTAGGTGGATCCCCCTCCTTCAAGAATTCAATTTGATTATTAAAGATAAGAAAGGCGTTGAGAACATGGTGGCAGACCATCTCTCGTGACTTGTGGTTCAAGATGCCGAAGAGTATATTCCTATCCCTGACTATTTTCCTGATGAGCATTTATTTTTCATTCATTCTATTTGTCCTTGGTATGCTAACATTTGCAATTATCTTGCTATAGGACAAATTCCATCGCACTAGAGCCCGAAGGATAGACAGAGATTTATGGAGGATGTGAAGTACTTTTACTTTGACAACCCGTATTTGTTCAAATACTGACCTGACCAAGTCATGAGGAGGTGCATTCCTTAAAATGGACAATGTAACATCCTTGTATTCTGCCATTCTGAAGTGTGTGGTGGACACTTTTCTTCCAAAAAGACTTCGGCTAAGGTTTTGTAATTTGGTTTTTATTGGCCTTCATTAATTAAAGATTATGTTTCCTTTTGCAAACAATGTGATAGGTGCCAATGGATGGGTAGTGTGACCTATAGGAATATGATGCCACTTGTTCCCTGTGTTAGTAATTGAGATATTCGATTGTTGGGACATTGACTTCATGGGTCCATTTCGTATGTCTTTTGGCTACTTCTATATTTTATTGGTAGTGGACTACGTGTCCAAGTGGGTAGAGGCTATCCCAACCAAGACCAATGACCACCGGGTCGTGGTCAAGTTTTTCAAAGAAAATATTTTTTTGAGGTTCGGAATACCTCGAGCAATGATAAGTGACAGTGGTTCTCATTTTTGCAATAGGTCATTTGCATCCTTAATGCATAAGTATGGTGTTACACACAAGGTGTCCACCACTTATCACCCACAAAATAAAGAACATCCTAGAGAAAATGGTGAACCCTAATATGAAGGATTGGTCACCTAGGTTGACTGATGCCTTGTGGGCTTACCGCATTGCTTACAAGACCATTCTAGGTATGTCACCCTATAGGCTAGTCTATGACAAGGCTTGTCATTTGCCGGTAGAAATGGAAGACAAAGCATATTAGGCCATCAAGATCTTGAACTTTAACTTGAGAATAGTCAGTGAGAATAGGAAGTTGGAGTTGAATGAATTAGAAAAGATCCATAGAGATGCTTATGAGAGCTCAAAAACTTCCAAAGAAGGGGCTAAGATTTTTTATGATAAATCAATTGTAAGGAAGACATTCGAGCCCTGACAAAAAATACTATTGTATAATTCTCAACTCTCTATCTTTCAAGGGCAACTCCGATCTCATTGGGATGACTCCTATCTTGTCAAGTTGGCCAACCCCAATGGAGCCATGTAAATCACAAACCCTGAGGATGGAAAAACATTCATGGTCAATGGCCAAAGACTTAAGCCATTCTTCGAGGGTTTTTAGGTGCAAATGGTGGAAGAAGAGTTTGTGGATCTAACGTACCCGGAACTTTGGGAGGAATAACTGTTCATGTAGATTTTAGTGTACAGTTTCTTTCTTTTATCAATTACTTTCCAAGTTATTTTGCTTACTTACTTTCATCTTTGTGTAGTTTTCTTTCTTTAAATGTGTAGATTACGGTGTTTTTTTTGTCAAAGGTCCTTGCGAGGTGTTATCTAACCCTACTTATCTTTTTAAGTCCATCATTGCATAGCATATCTTTTTTGTTGCATTGGGGACAATGCATGAATCAAGTTGAGGGGTGAGGTGCACCATTTGTATGATACACCAATTTTTTTTTGTGAAAATTTTTGTTGGTAATACCATTTTGTGATGGAATTCACCATTCACATGTTCTAAAGATTTTTGTTTACAATAGTTGACAAACATGTGAAACTTTTGAAATTTTTTTGTGGAAAATATCTAATATTGAAATATATTTCCCTATCCTAATTGTTATGGGAGTTATGATTGCTTGATCTTCATTTTGAACTTTGAACAAATGAGTACACCATAGAAGTTTATCTTATGCTTGAGTATCACATATGTGTTTTCTTTTGAACTCAACCATAAGTGCACCATGAACGTGTAATTTTAGCAATTTATGAATTGGATTCCCATTTAGTGCTTAAGATGAATAGTGGAGATGAGTAAGGACCTATGAGAGCTTTAGTGTCAATCCTTGTTGGAGGGAACTTACATTTATTCAAAAGAATAATTTTTCAAATTCAGATCTGTTCAATAATCTCATTATGCTTGCTTTGGTTAGAGTGCATTTGGGTAGTTGATTGACTTTCTCTTGAAATGCAATATGCTCTCCCATGCTTATATAGAAATGATCTTAGGTCATCTTTGACTTACTTTGAGCCTTAGCCTTTTTCTTGTGAAACAATTATCCCTAGTGCCGTGATTGAGCCTTGTTGAAAATTCATTTCCATGCCACAAAATTGACCAAGCTAATGCAAAATGGCAAAAAAATTACCACACTTTGGTTGTTCCGAGACTGACTATGAGAGAACATATAGAGAAGGAGTAATGGTACGAAAACCCAACAAAAAGGGATAAAGGATGCGATTTCAAAATTGTTGAATCAAAAAGAATGAAAAATCCAAGAAAAAGGGATAAAAGAAGAAAAGAATGAGAAAATAAAAAGAAAAATGTTAAGGAAATAAAGGTCTTTCACTTGGAATAACCCTTGTTGTTATCCTTTATCCTTCATTTCACTTACGTCAATATCACCCAAGGCCTCATTACAACCCTTGAAAGTCCTAAATGATCTAGGGAAAACATACTTTTAAAAAAAAGGAAAGGTTGATTTAGCTATCTAGTTCCCTAACATTCCATTCATGAGATTATGCCAAAGTTGTTTCAATTTTATGCTTGTACTTCATTTTTGGATTATATGTGAGCATACTTCAATTTGTGCACAAGATTGTATCTTACATATACACATGGAGTGCATGCCAGGATAATCATAGTGTGATTTATTGTTGAGATAAACCCTTGGTGAGTTTTGCATTGAAGCTGAATTTGGATAGCCGAGTGAATGTGAATTCCGTTGGATAAATGCTTAAATTACATGTTCATTTCACATGCACATGAGTTTTAAAATGAATTTGTAGGTGCATACTCTAGAATAATATTTAAAGCCATGGTGATGCTTATGTGTACTTAGTTTGGGTATTTGGACAATGTCGTCATGCAGCCCTATGCTTGTGGGATATGGGAATATTGCTCAATTTTTTGATGTTTTATTTGAGATAGGAATACCTTTACCCTATGAATTTGTGTTTTACATTTTGGGTATTCATTCTGGTAGTTAAATGTAGCAATCCATGCCTTGTGTGTTGAAAGCATCGATATTTTAAATCATATTGCAATTTCGGAATTGACTTGGGGCATGGTCACTCAATTGTGGTTCACAAGCGTAACTGATGTTTTTGGAAGAGGAGAGGTCATAAATAGGGTGTTAGAATGTGTAGGGGTTGATATAGATTGGAGTAGAAGTGAGAATGGGGGCACATGGGTTTTTTGCAAACAAGCTAAAACCTACTGATAGTTTTAGGCCAAAACTTATCGGTAGGTATTTTTCCAGTACACAAAACCAATGGTAGTTTTTGATCATTCTATCACTAGGTTTTTCCCAAAAGGCTAAAAACGAGGGTTTTAAGTTCATTTTTTCGGGAACTGTTCATACCCTCCATAACTTTTGAACTCCCAAGCATTTCTCTTTCCCTTAAATCTTCTCAAGGCTTCAAAAATCCTCACCCAAACCATCCAATTTTCCATATTTCCCCACTAGGAGTGATTATTACTTGAATTCTACCGAAT
This sequence comes from Ilex paraguariensis, assembly GCA_963454935.2. NCBI lineage: Eukaryota > Viridiplantae > Streptophyta > Magnoliopsida > Aquifoliales > Aquifoliaceae > Ilex > Ilex paraguariensis. Next base: position 751,896 of record CAUOFW020005502.1, read on the forward strand.
TTTGTTGAAATTCTCTAACAAACCCTAGTTTTCACCTTTTTCCCCCAAAATCCATTTTCTCTTAGGGTTTCTCCAAATTTTGAAATTCATGGCAATGGCTTGCATTGGTAAACTCTTCCTAGACTCTTTTGATCCTCTTGAGCTACTATGGATATGGTTGTTGTCTTTTGTGGCATTTGGGGCACTGTTGATTCTCATAGCCTGAATGAAATGACTAGGGTCGGGTTCCCCACAACCTGCGGGAACTAGTTCTTGCAAAAGGAAAGAGGAGAGTCCTAGTGAAGAGAGGGGGAAAAGAGAAAGAAGGCACAGAACGATGCTCCGAACAAGAGCATTTAGGAGAAAAATGTTACTTTTGAGAGTCATGTGGACATGCTCATTCTTTGGCCGAATCATGAGGTGGTTAAAGTGATTGAGAGCATAAGATTGGGATTTGGTTCAAGCTGGTTAGTGGGTAGCACCTGGAAATGTGCAGGAAGTTTTATAAAAGGTTGAATGTGGTGGACGGGGATAGGTATATTCTCAGGATGAATGTGAGGGGGAAGGTTTTTGATGTGACCTTGGACTTGATTGCGAGCTTGATAAAGTACTAGAGAACCCCCCCCCCAATACCTCGGTGTATCCACACAACATTCAAGGGGTAAAATCAATCCCTGAGTATGTGTAGCTGACCTATAAGGACCCGACCTAATTCAAAGGGAAAATTCAAGTCGGGGGCCTCAAGCACTCATACAGGATCATGAATAAGGTCTTCCATTTCAATTTGATCTCTCGGGATGCAGAGAAGAACCCAAATGTGGAAAAGCTTGCCCTTCTCCATGCATTCATGATTGGGAAGAGTATGGATGTGGCTTTATTGTTCAAGGAGTCCATGAAGAAGTTCGCTCAAGCTAGAAAGCCAAAGGCGAATCTTCTATTAGCCAATCTAGTCACGAGGATGTGCTATTATAGTAAGGTGAAGACCTATGTCTCCAATGTGCTACTACCCCCTAAATTTGGTGCTATCAGGAAATCAAGTAGCAGTAAGAGGACATCAATGAGTAAAGGTGAAAGAGCTAGAGCCCCAAGAAATGAGCCATCCTCTGTTGGTTCATCTACTTCTGGGCCTTTAACCTCTGTTTCGGTCCATACAGTTTTCACAAATGCTTAGATGCTTTGGAGGGGATGATGCATGGGCTTTCACTGATCCTGACCAGGACATTTGAGCATATATGTACCCCAAAAACCACATTGGACGGCATTACAATTTAAAACCATTCATATCATGAGAGCACTAATATAATTCATAAATAAATGGCACTTCATTCATCTTCCATAAAATATTTACAACATTACCTATATTAATATGTCGAACTNCAAGATTGGGATTTGGTTCAAGCTGGTTAGTGGGTAGCACCTCGAAATGTGCAGGAAGTTTTATAAAAGGTTGAATGTGGTGGAGGGGGATAGGTATATTCTCAGGATGAATGTGAGGGGGAAGGTTTTTGATGTGACCTTGGACTTGATTGCGAGCTTGATAAAGTACTAGAGAACCCCCCCCCCCAATACCTCGGTGTATCCACACAACATTCAAGGGGTAAAATCAATCCCTGAGTATGTGTAGCTGACCTATAAGGACCCGACCTAATTCAAAGGGAAAATTCAAGTCGGGGGCCTCAAGCACTCATACAGGATCATGAATAAGGTCTTCCATTTCAATTTGATCTCTCGGGATGCAGAGAAGAACCCAAATGTGGAAAAGCTTGCCCTTCTCCATGCATTCATGATTGGGAAGAGTATGGATGTGGCTTTATTGTTCAAGGAGTCCATGAAGAAGTTCGCTCAAGCTAGAAAGCCAAAGGCGAATCTTCTATTAGCCAATCTAGTCACGAGGATGTGCTATTATAGTAAGGTGAAGACCTATGTCTCCAATGTGCTACTACCCCCTAAATTTGGTGCTATCAGGAAATCAAGTAGCAGTAAGAGGACATCAATGAGTAAAGGTGAAAGAGCTAGAGCCCCAAGAAATGAGCCATCCTCTGTTGGTTCATCTACTTCTGGGCCTTTAACCTCTGTTTCGGTCCATACAGTTTTCACAAATGCTTAGATGCTTTGGAGGGGATGATGCATGGGCTTTCACTGATCCTGACCAGGACATTTGAGCATATATGTACCCCAAAAACCACATTGGACGGCATTACAATTTAAAACCATTCATATCATGAGAGCACTAATATAATTCATAAATAAATGGGACTTCATTCATCTTCCATAAAATATTTACAACATTACCTATATTAATATGTCGAACTATGACATTTACATCCCAAAAATTTAACTATCATAACGTAGCGGAATTACAAAAGAAAGCTAGACTTCACAATGTTTCAAAAATGAATTTCCTAGTCTAGAACAAAGATAATATTGCTCTAAGCGTCCACCTCGGGATCCACGTTCCCTTCTATAGGAGTCTCCCAGTGTGCCGGTTCGTCCACTCCCAACTCCTCCTCTAGGACATAATCTGAAAAATATTATTTGTAGGGGGTGAGCACTAAGCTCTGTAGCAACATTTCTCCCATACTTGAACAAGGTTTAGAAAAGCATATAAAAACGGTCGGTCACTTTTCACAAATAGCATATATGAATTTTGAAATAAAAAAGGGACAATTAAACAGATCTCAAGTTTAAGCAATAGCAATAATTTAATGCATAAGTGAAACCAATATACAACTAATAATCCATTCCACCATAAATCATTTCTCTCAAGTTCTTGTGGAATCCCATACTTCCCAAGATTCTTGTAGAAACTATTTCTGGTACAAAGAACAATAACCCACCACTGTATTCGTATCTCAAGTATGAAGTAAGATCTAGCATGGTCACCATCGAAAGCATCATATCCCACATATCCACAAACATAAATCCTCGCAAGGATATCCAACCTTTGGAAAGGGCGTGTGCCAACACCATGGCAGTGACGAATCCAACCCAGGCATTAGTATACTAATCCTCTGACATAGCACCCGTGAGCTAATAGTAGTTTGATCCTCGCAAGGCACCAACCCCACTACAAGTGGTAGGAAATGTTCAAACCCGCAAGGAGTAAGAAGACGTCTACCCACTCCATGATACCTGGTCAACCGTAGCCCATGTTTATCCAAACAACCACACAAGAGATACAATACCAACAATTTCATCAATAACAAAAAATTTCCAAAACCCCTAATTCCATGGGTATTTCCAAGAGCACAAGTAATTTCAACAATCCCCAATTTTCACATGTATCATTTCAATAGGACATTGAAGAAAATGTAAGAGATCATCATCAATATCATTTTATTACTTAACACAAATCACTAAGGTTTTGAAATCAAGAACCAAGGAAGAATCAAAAGGAAAATCCATCACTCTTGAAAACTAGGGTTTTAAATCAAGAAAAAGAGATTTCATAGGTATTCAACCCTAACTTTGTTTAAAACATGATAATAATTGCAAGAAGGCCAAGAAACAAAGAACCCATAACAAATACATAAGATTTAGAGTCAAAGAATACATATATATTAGCCCTAACATCAATGGACAAGAATGGAAGAAAACCCCTACCTTGTAATCAAGAATTTCAAATCAAAAGCCCAAGCTTTGAAAACCTTCTACCTCCCTTTTCTTTCTCTCTTTATCTTTTCCAAGGATTCTAAGAGGTGTGGGGTGGGAGTGGAATGAAAGAATGGGACAAATGGGGCTTAGAATGGTGTTTTAAAACATAAAAATCTCAATTTTTTTACTGTTCATCAAGCTTTAAATAAAGCATACTGGTACGCAGTATCGGTACTGTTTAGCCTCTGGAGTTGGGCGTACCGGTACTGCATAACGGTACGGTTTGACTGACAGATTTTTGCTCCAACTTCCAGTGAAGTTTTGGCCCATTTAGAGGTCGAATTGGAAATATTTCTTGAAATACACTTTTGTCGCCCTAGAAATCTACTATCTCCTGTCAAAATATCAGATCAAATGGACTGCAGAATAAAAAGTTATAACCAAAATACTATGCAGTGTCCAAGATCCTTTTTACCCAAATTCTCTCTAAAGTGTGCTTTAACTCCGGAACACTTTCTAACTTCTAATACACCCCATATTACTTCTGCCAAGGTTTCTCAACCTTCTGGATTCAATGTAAATCTTATTTTGAGCTAAAAATATTTTGAACTTACCTAGCAACCTCTTCCAAGCTTAAATACCTTCGCAACTTAAACTTCACAATCAATTTGTCTCCCAAATATTTATATCTACTGTTATAATCTATGTCGTTTATTCTTACATCATTACATATATTAGAATTACTAAAAAAAATTATATCAGTATATTAATATAAACATGTGAGGGTTTACAATATATTTCTGGGCAAGCCAATTCCCGTTGTACCTCCGCCTCCTCCGACCAGACGTTCTACCTCTACACCTATGGCTTCTACTGTCATCGAGGTGGAGGGTTCTGACGATGATGAATCTGGTGACAAGGAGGAGGAAAGTGATTATGAGAGTGATGAGGAGGAGATTGGAAAGGAGGACGATGAGTAGGGTGTTGTTTTGTTTTGTTCTTTTTATTTTAGTTTGTACACATATAGGATTAGAATTGTTGGCCTAGTAGAAGAGTCTCTAGGATTTTTTGGCCCGTTTTGTTTTTGAATTATAAATCCTTGTACTACAATTTTGGAAATGATTGATGAAAAGAACCACAATTGTTTTGTTTTATCTTGCCCAAGTCTATTTCTTTAATTGTATTGTGATTTTTGCATTTTGATTGTTTGGTGATTTACGTGTGTAAATGGATTGTTGTAGTTTTTTTCTTTGTGGTTTGAAAATAAAGTTTTCTAGGGACTAGCAAAACTCAAGTCGGGGGGTGTGATTAGCAAAAAGTATTACACATCGTGGATGAATTTGCACCCATTTTATACTTGCTTTTGTGTTGAAAATGGGAGAAAATGAAATTAATCTAACAAATAATGATGTTTCTGTGTGATTTTAGGTAAAGAGTAGGAAATGGTTTGAGTTAAGCCCCCATCATAGTGCTTAAAGACAATAGAGAAGAAGGGGAGGCTGAATGGGAGGCTTGGAAGGTGAAGAGATCAAGAAAAGGGCAAATCAAGTGAAAACCTACCGGTAGGTTTGCTAATAGTTTTACTGGTAAGTTTTGCACACTGGAATTAACCTACTGCATCATCTGCCAAAACCTACCGGAAGGTTTTACTTACTGGAAAAAACCTATTTCATCGACCTACCGGTAGGTTTTGCTGACAAAATGCCAGAACCTGCAACTCAGACTCTACCTAGTTGAGGGGCCCACCTTTGCTTCTCCCACACATCCCCTAACATATTCTACATAAAAGCATGCCTCCCTATGCCTAGAATCTAACTTTGGTAGAAATAGAATGGAAAAGGAAGAGAGAGAAAGAGGGAGGCATGGTGGGTTGCAGGCTTGGCTTGCCCTTGCCAATGCAAGTGTCAAATAACTTCCCATTGATGGGAAGTTTACTCGCACAGGCCATAGGGGGAATGATGGACAAAAATGAAATATTCTCTACACTATTATTTAGCTAGAGAGCTTTAGAGAAAGAAGTTCCAAGGAAGAAGACATAGTTTTAGAGAGACAGAGCTTTATTTTTGCATTTCTTACCCATTTCACTTGTATTAAACTGTATTTCACTTCTAATCTTTACTTTTTGCACTTTAATCTCATTTATTTCAAGTGTATTTCAAGTTTAGTTACATATTCTTGAATCTACCATGTTTACATTTGAGTTTTGCTTTTCAAGCTTTGTAGTTGGGTATGAGATGAACTTTCTTTTGCAGTTTAACTTTTTCAAGCATTAATACAAGTTCTATGTTCCATTCTATTAGGGGATAATCTATCATTGATCTCATCGGAGGATCAATAGGGAGATTATTTGCTTCATTTCTTAGAGGGAAAAAATGCATTTGGGGGTTTGGCATTTGAGGGTTTTGCACTCCCCCCGCCCCTTGGATTATTGGCACCATTATCCCCAAAATTGCCTCTGGCATCCTCGGGTGGGTCCTGGTCTATATTCATATTTGGTTTTAGGGCACGTTTCATTAGTCTATTTTGATTTATCACATCCCCACATGCAAAAACACTACTTTCAATTGAAAAAAAAAGTATACACAAATATGCACAAAGGAGCAACGTAGCTTGGCCCGTGATGAGAATCATGGGACTTACCTTTGTTGTCTCCAAATCACCTTCAAATTTGACGCTTCGCCTTCCCCTGCAACAGTGTCAAACATGCTTGATCATTTTCCCTAATCTCCAACCCTCGAACCTGAATTTTATGTATAGATAGCTTTTGTTGTATAGCGAGTGTCAATCTCCCTCGGGTTCAATGCGAGAAATGGGTCAAATCATGTGTGAATGAACAAAAACATGAGTGTGTGCAAAAGATCTACCCAAGCATTGAGAGACTTGCAATGTTGTGCTTTACTTGGAATGGGTATTCCAAGGTCGTCTCCTAAAGGAAGGCAAATTCGGTGTTTTAAAGGGTGATTTGTGCAAAGTGAAAATTGGAAAATCTTTGTGATTTGAAGTTTGGTGAGTTGTGATTTGTAAAATATGCAAGAAAGCAAGTTTGGCTAGTCCATATAGGTCATTCCAGTGAGAATACCAAATCGACTCATTTCATTCAACCAATGGCGTCTTCGTGTTTGATTGATTTGTAGGAAGTGAAGGACTAATGTGATTGTGCTGCACAAAAGCATACCCCGTGACAAGTCTACGGTGTATCAAGAGCCCACAACTACGTCCGCACTCAACCTAGTGAAACCAAAAATTTTACACTACGAGAAGAATAAAGGAGAGTCGATTTCACATACCCAAGAGGAAATTCCTCTTGGATTAGCCAAGTACAGGTTTAGTTACTCATAATAAAGGCAACAACAAACAAGATGTAAAGAAACATGGTAGTGAAATCAACTGTAAAACTGGTATAAATGTAAGAAAAGGTTTAAACTACAAGAGTAAATCCATTCATACCCAAAATGCAAAGTTTGAAGATAAAATACCCAAACGTAGAAATGAAAATACAAGAATACTTAACTAATCTAGCTTACAACTTGAAAAAATGAGATTAGAGTGTAAGAAGGACATATAACAAGTAAAATAGAGCTTACTACAATGAAAATGGTGAAGGAAATGTAAAAACTTAGCTTCTCTCACTAAAACACCAACTTTAACCCTGGAGCTTCTCTCTCTAAAAGTCTATGAAATATGAATAATGTTGTACGAACTCTCTAATTTTCATCCATCCTCCCTCCCTTAGCATTTTTGTTTGAATTAGAATGATTGGATAGAGGTTGTCCACTTAAACAAGAAATTTCAGTCCAAGCATGGTCCTTCCATCCTTTTTCAACCACCCCCTTCTCTCTCTTGATTCTCCCCTCTCTCCTACTTTAAATCTGACTTTAGCGGTTAGAAGAGCATTATGGGGTGTCAAACATGTTAGGGTATGGTTTAGAGGACAAGAGGTGGGCCCCCACAGTTGGTGGAGTCGTGTGAAGAGGTGTCTAGTAGGTCTGGGCATGTTTTACCGGTAGAACGTAGAAAACCTACCGGTTGGTTTTTTGAAGTAAGTTTTTCTACCAGCAGGTTGTTGCATGACAAAGGTAGAAAATTTCCAATGGCATTTTCTACCGGTAGGTCTTAAGTCTTCTACCAGTAGGTCTTGAATGACTTCTACGAGTAGGTATTGATTGTCTTCTACCAGAAGATTTTATCCTGCCATGGGATTTCCTTGGTTTCTTGAGGTCCTGAGCCATCCACTAAGCGGTCCCTTCTTCCCCATTGACCATTTCCCCCAAATTACATCACAAAATAGAGATGCATGGTGTGCAATATTCTATATTCATCAGAGGTATTTAGGTAGGTCTTGTTATTTTCATCACGAGCCGAGGTGCATATATATGACTTATATTGATAGGTGAGTGTCACTCTCCTTCGAGTTCAATGCAAGAAATGGAGAAATTTTTGTGTGGATGTACAAAGACATGTGTCTTTATAAAAGTGCTCCCCAAGCGTAGAGAGATTTGCAATGTCATGTTTTACTTTGAATGAGTATTCCAAGTTCGTCTCCTCAGGGAAGGCAAGGTCGGGTGTTTGAAGAGTGATTTGTAAAAAAATGAATATAGAAAAATCTTGTGATTTGAAGTTTGGTGAGTTGTGAGTTAAGAAATAAGCAAGAAAGCAAGGTTGGCTAATCCATAGAGGTCATTCCAATGAAAATGCCAAATCTATTCATTTCATTCAACTAATGGTGTCTTGGTGTTTGATTGATTCGTAGGAAGTGAGGGACTAATGTAGTTGTGTTGGGCAAGAGCATACCCTATGACAAGTCTATGGTGTATCAAAAGCCCACAACCACGTCCGTATTCAACCTAGTCAAACCAAACATTTTACACTACGAGGAAGAATAGAAGAGAGTCAATTTCACATACCCAAGAAAAAATCGCTCTTGGATTAGCCAACTAAAAGTTTAGCTATGCATGCTAAAAATAAGAACAAACATGAAGTAGAGAAACATGGTAGTGAAATCAAACATACATTTGTATTAATATAAAAGAAAGTTTAAACTACAAAAGAAAAGCTATTCATTACCAAAATGTAAAGCTTAAAGGAAATACGACCCAAATGTACAAATAAACCACAAGAAACATAGCATACTACAATGAAAATGGTGAAGATTAGATGTGAAATGTAGCATACTACAATGAAAATGGTGAAGGAAAATGTAAAATCCATCTTTCTCTCTCTAGAACTTCATCTTCTACCTTAGACCTTCTGTCTGTAAAATTATGATAATCTGAAATTGTGTGTAGGAACTCTCCATTTTCTTCCATCCCATGCTCTTAGCATGAACGACTAATTTGGAGTGATTGGAGAGAGATTGTCTACAAAATTTTTCAAAAGCAGTTAAAGCATGGTCCTCCCATGCTTTTCCAACCACTCTCTCTCTCTCCCTTGGCTACTCTCTCCCTCATGCTTCAAATCTGAATGTAGGGGTTAGGAAATCATCATGGGGTGTTAGAGATGTTATAGCATGGGTTAGATGATAAAAGGTGTGCTCCCATAGTTGGTGGAGTCATTTGGAGAAAGTTCTAGGCTTTCTGGGCATCATCTATCGGACCTCATAGGTGACCTACCGGTAGGGTATGCGACCGGTTGGTCTTGCAAGGGGCACTGGTAGTGCCTTTCCAGTAGGCTTTTCTACCAATAGCTCTCAAGTCTTCTACCGATAGGTCTTGCATGGCTTCTACTGGTTGGTCTTCCCTTGTCTTGGAATTCTTGGTTCCTTGAGCTCTCGAGCCATCCTTCATGAGGTCCTTTCTTCCCCATTGACCTCGATCACTTGATGAGATGCTTTATGCATTCCTTTTCCTACCTATCACCTGCAATCATGCCAATCTCCATTAATTATCAATTTGAATCCATTTCCCTAAGAATTCATTACAAAATTAGTTAAATTGGATGCAATGAAGATGCTTAATATACAATGTTCCACACTCATCACACCCCCCCCAACTTCAGCTTTGTTAGTCCCTGGTAAACGTTATTTCAAAATTATACTACATGTACAACAATTCCATTCATGTTAAACAATTTATGGATCAAAAAGATACTCAAATCATATTGAAATTATCTAAATGAACTTGGGGCATAATGAAACAAAAACTAAGGTTCTTTCATTCATAAATGTGTGAGATTCTTTACAAAGTAGTCAAGACAAAATGACCTATATTTCTAGGGTTTTGCCTATGGGGTCAAACTCAGCCGGGATGCAAGGAAGGTTTACCCTCGGATTTGTAGCCTGGGTGTAGTCCTTCATCACATACTAGATCATCAAGGCTACGTCTATCCTGGTGCTAGCCATGAACATATAGAGGAGGGCTAGTTTCTCCTCCCTTGGTGTCTTCTTTATACCCTGAGACAAAAGATTATAATGAAGTACTTTAGGAATGCTTGAATGCCCTTACTTGAATTTTCCCATTGAATTGTGCAGGGTCCTTATATATCAGGCTTGCATACTCTTGGAGTGATTTCCTCTCTTAGGTGTTATAGGGAAAGATAGGGGTGTTGGCAGCAGGCCTTTGATACTGCAATGCCTTAGTGATAACTGTTGGAGAGACCACAATCACCATCCCCCTCACATTCGTCTTCAATAGAAACAAATCTTTATCCACCACCCCCAACCTCTGATAAAATTCCCAACAAATGGGAAACATATACCCTTCCACCACCCGGAACCAAAAGTCTAGGCCATGGTCCTCAATCGCTTGGACCACGTCATCGTGTGGCCCGAGGGTGGGCCTATCCACTTGCCTCTTGCACATCATAGTCTTGGCTTTAATGCTCTCCATACCAGACCTAGTTCCTACTTGGGGCGGTGAGACAGGGCCCAGTTGTTTAGTGCGGCCCATCAAAATAAAAAATGTCCCTAGGGAGAAGCACGGTAACAACCAACCTCAAAATAACTCAACAATANCAGACCTAGTTCCTACTTGGGGCGGTGAGACAGGGCCCAGTTGTTTAGTGCGGCCCATCAAAATCAAAAATGTCCCTAGGGAGAAGCACGGTAACAACCAACCTCAAAATAACTCAACAATACCAAGAGATGAAGATGGAGACTTACCCATTCTAGCCATTGTTCAAAAATCCAAACCTTGAGTGAAAATCATGGCATTTGATGGATTGGGTGATGTTTTGTGGAGAAGAGAGGATGTTTGAGGTATTTGAGAGAAAATAAGTTTGGGAAGTGAAAAGAAATAAAGGGGAATCAAAACTTTGAGGGAGAAAATTGATGGATTTGGAGGATGCCCAATGTTTTTTTGAATGTTTCAAGAATTTTGAGAGAGGAAACACTCTTTTTGAAAGGGAGATCAATGAGGGAGATGAAGGGTTTTCCTAAAAAATTGGGTTTAAAACCCTCTTTTTTGAGATTATGGGCACAAGCTACCGGTAGCTCATGAGTGACCTACCGGTAGAAGACCCTTCTGGAAACCTGCTACCAGTAGGTCATGCTTATTCTACAGGTAGCTTCCCCTTCTGTTGTTCTAGCCATTCTGCCACGAGCTACCGGTAGGTTATAAGTCTTCTACCGGTAGCTTGTTCAATTTCTACAAAAACTTCCTATTTTCTCTTCCTCATTCCCACTACAAGTTTATTCAAATCCAAAGCATTCTAATGAACTATTTCCTAACTCAACTACCCTAAAACATGATCCATGCTAGTAAACCACGATGTATGACTATGCCCAATTTCATTTATGAAATTGTGATACGATTTGAGTCTTGATGCATTCAAAACACATCATGAAATTCTAAATTAAACGAAATGAATGCCCATAAATTAAAGCACAACATAAAGTAAAAGGAATTCGAAATTCTTCCACATATCTAAAATTTGAGACATATTCCCTTATCTTACTAACTCTAGGTTGTCAAAAACAACTTTCTCCAAACACCAGAACTCATCACACATGAATTTCATCTTAACTTTACATGATATTCTAGAGTATACACCTACACTTTTCCTTTCAAAACTCATGTGTGTGAAATGAATATGCAATTTAAACCTTTACTCAACAGAATCTACATTCATTTGGCTATCCAAATTCAGCTTTGATGCAATTCTTACCAAGGGTTTCCCTAAAAAATGAATAACTCAATAATTATACCGACTGCTCTCAATGTGTATATATGAGATGAAATCTTGTGCACAAACTAAAATATACTCAGATATAATCCAAGATATGACGTGCATGCATAATAATTGAAATGACCTTGGCATAATCTCATGAATGGAATGTTAGGGCACTAGATAGCAAAACCAACTTTTCTTTTCATTTAAAGTGTGCTTTTATCATGCTTTCTCTAGATCATTTAGGGCTTTCATGGGTTGTAATAAGGCCTTGGGGGTGATATTTGGGTTGAGTGAAATGAAGGGTAAAGGGAGACACAAAGGATTATTCCAAGGACATTACATTTATTATCAAAAATCTTCTTTTTGTGGAATTTTTAGCTTTACACCTTCACTTCACTTTTATGTCTCTTTTTTTTTTCTTTCCTCAACATTTTTATTCTCTTTTTCTTTTCTTTTCATTTCTTTTATGTTTTTTTCAACCCCCTTTTTCTCCTTTTTCTTGGATTTTTTTCTTTTCTTTTTCATTCAAAATTTGAATTCAACGCCATTCATCCTTTTTTGGGTTTCCTCACCATATTTCCCTTTCTTCATGATTAATCACGATCAATCTCAAAAAAACCAAGGTGTGGTAACTGTAATCATTTTACACTGGCTTGGTAAAACATGTGGCATGGAAACGAATTTTCAATTAAGGCTCAACCACGACACTATGGATAAATTTTTCACAAGAAAAAGGCCAAGGCTCAATGCACTCTAACCAAAGCAAACATACTGAGATTGTTGAACAGATTTTGAATTTGAAAAATTGTTCCTTTGAGTAAATGTAAGTTCCCTCCAATAAGGATTGGCATTAAACTCACATGGGTACTTACTTCATCTCCACTCTATATGTCCAGCTCTCAAATGTGGATCCAATCAGTAAATTGCCAAACATTACACATAAAAGGTGCACTATGATTGAGTTTGAAAGAACACATATGTGACACTCAGGCATAGGATAAACTTATATGGGGTATTGCTTGATTGTTTTCCATGACATCTAACTCGAACCCAATTGTGTGTATGGCTTATAGAGATTGGTGAGTGTCACTCTCCCTCTAGTTCAATGCAAGAAGTGGGAAAATTGTGTGTGGATGAAAAAAAATGTGTGTGTGTGCAAAATTGCTCCCTAAACGTAGAGAGAGTCTTACGATGTCGTGTTTTACTTTGAATGAGTATTCCAATGTTGTCTACTCTGGGAAGGCGATGTCAAATGTATTTGAAGGGTGATTTTTGAAAACGTGAAAATTGAAATATCGTGTGATTTGAAGTTTGGTGAGTTGTGAGTAAAGAAATAAGCAAGAAANCGAAAGAACACGTATGTGACACTCAGGCATAGGATAAACTTATATGGGGTATTGCTTGATTGTTTTCCACGACATCTAACTCGAACCCAATTGTGTGTATGGCTTATAGAGATTGGTGAGTGTCACTCTCCCTCTAGTTCAATGCAAGAAGTGGGAAAATTGTGTGTGGATGAAAAAAAATGTGTGTGTGTGCAAAATTGCTCCCTAAACGTAGAGAGAGTCTTACGATGTCGTGTTTTACTTTGAATGAGTATTCCAATGTTGTCTACTCTGGGAAGGCGATGTCAAATGTATTTGAAGGGTGATTTTTGAAAACGTGAAAATTGAAATATCGTGTGATTTGAAGTTTGGTGAGTTGTGAGTAAAGAAATAAGCAAGAAAGCAAGGTTGGCTAATCCATAGAGGTCATTCCAATGGGAATGCCAAAGCAACTCATTTCATTCAACCAATGGTGTCTTGGTATTTGATAGATTCTTAGTAAGTGTGGGACTAATATAGTTGTGTTGGGCACAAGCATACCCCGTGACAAGTCTCCAGTATATCAAAAGCCCACAACTACTTTCAAACTCAACCTAGTCAAACCAAACACTTTACACTACGATGAAGAATGAAAGAGAATTGGTTTCACATACCCAATAGGAAATCCCTCTTGGATTGGCCAACTAAAAGTTTAGCTATGCATGATAATAGCAAGAACAAACATGAAAGAGAAAGACAATGTGATGAAATCCAACAAGACTTGTACAAATGTAGAAGAAAATTTAAACTACAAAAGAAATGACATCCATACTCAAAATGCAAAGTTTGAAGAGAAAATTACCCAAATGTTAAAATGAAATACAATGACACTTAGCTAAACTTGATTACAACTTAAATAAAAGAGATTAGAGTGCAAAAGGGAAATACTACAAGTTAAATGGAGCTTACTACAATGAAAATGGTGAAGGACAATGTAAAAACCCAACTTCTCTCTCTAAAACTTAATCTTCTACCTTTGAGTTTCTTTCTCTAAAAGTCTTCTAAACTGAAATTGTGTGTAGCATCCTCATTTTCGTCCATCCTCTCTCTCCATAGCATGAGTGACTAATTTGGAGTGATTGGAGAGAGGTTGTCCACTCAAAGAAGCAAAATCAGTCAAGGCATGGACCTCTCATGCTTTTCCAACCACTCCCTTTCTCTCCCTAGGCTCTCCACTCCCTTATTCTCGCAATCTAAATGTAGGGGTTAGGAGATCATCATGGGGTGTTAAAAAATTCAAGTTGTGGTTTAGAGGACCAAATGTGGGTCCCTCGTAGTTGGTGAAGTCATGTGGAGGAGTGGTTGAGCTTTCTGGTCAACTCCTACTGGGAAGTGATTAGAACAAAAACATGACATTTATTTTATGCTAATATGCCTTTTATACTTGTTTTTGTCATGAAATTAGGGACAAATGCGTTTAATCTTTGTTTTGATGAAGTTTTGTGTGAACGTAGGTAAAATGATGTAAATAAGATGAGTTAAACCCCCATTGAAGTGTTTGAAGTCAATGAAGAGGAGGGGGTAGCTTAAAGGAAGGTTTGGAGGGGGGGAAGAAACCAAAAAAATTCAAATTGGTTGAAAACCATCCGGAAGGTTTTGGTAAAAACCTTCCAGAAAGTTTGGGTAAAAATCTTCCGGAAGGTTTTGACTTGGATTTCTTTTTCACTGCCAAAACCTTTCAGAAGGTTTTGCCTACTAGAATGAAACCTTCCGGAAAGTTTTTCTTATTGGTTTCTTCATTTAACTGTTCCTGCACAAACCTTTCGGAAGGTTTCTGTTGACCTTTTGAAAGGTTTTGCCCAGATTGTCCAGACAACTTGCAACCCAATTCTACAACTTGGGGGCCCCACCTACACTTCTCCAACTAATACCTGACATCCCTTACACTTTCACAGGCCTCCCCTCACCTTTACTTGTCATTGGAAGGTCGTGCCATTAATGGGGAGGAGAGAGAAGAAGCATAGCAAGAGGGAATGTTTTACCTGCACCAACCCATCCCTTTCAGCTCCTATGATGGGAAGGACATCACACAGGCTTGGGGGACACTCCATGGATGGTTTTGGAAGCAAAAAACTCCATTATTCAGCATTATGGAATATACATTGTAATATAGAGAGAGAAAGAGAGAGAGAGAGTCCAAGGTAGAAGATGAATAGTGCTAGAGAGAGAAGTTGATATTTTTGTATTTTCTTCCATACATTGTCTTGGAATCTCTTTTGAGAACCTTGTAAGCTTTATTTTAATGTATTTAATGCTATTTAGTGGAAGTTTATTTCAAGTTTAATCCTTCATTTTAGCTTTCACCATTAATGATTTCAAGTTCTTCATTTTCAAGCTTTAAGATGGGTATTAAATGCATTCTCCTATAGTTACGTTTTCTTGCATTAACTTAGCTTCAATCTTCATTTCTCTACAATGTCTTTCCATTAAATAAATGTTTTTGACTCCACTATGAGTAGCTAAGTTTTTAAGTTGGCTAATCCAATGGAGACCTTCTCTTGGGTATGCCATTTCAACTCATCTTCTTTCCTCCTATCGGTGTACGATGGTTCCATTTGACTGGGTTGGGTGTGGATGTGGTTGTGAGTCTTTGATATCCCATAGACTTCTCACGGGTTATTCTTGGATCCTCACTTCCATCTCGTCCCTATATTTTCACGAATCAATCAAACATCTACGCACCATTGGAGGAAGGTTTCGAGTTGACTTGGCATTCGCATTGGAGTGAACCCTTTGAATTAGCCAACACTTGTTTTCCATTACAATTCCATCAAGACACAAACAAACCAAACTCAAACAACAAAAGAATTTTTACACCTTTTCTTTTGCCAAAATCACTTTCAACAAAATTCACCTCCTTCCCTGAGGAGATGACCTTGGAATACGATTTCCAAGTAAAACACGACACACAAAAATCTCTACGCTTGGGGAGCATGTTTGTTCACACACACACACACATTTTACACTTCATTCCACCATTATTCCATTGCCCTTTCTTTTGACATCATTTCAAGGGAGAATGACACTTCCCTTCACACATACATTATACACATTGAGGGATGATGTTAGGAGATTTGGATACTACAACGGAAACAACCAAGCATTTTTGGCACCATTGTCGGGGAAGGCAAGTGTTGAACTGAGAAGGTAATTTTCGGACAACGGAGGTAAGACCCATGATGTTCATCATGGGCTAAAGTGTGTTGATCCTTGTATATACTTTTGTTGTTACATTTTTATTTGTAGATAGTTTTGTTATATATGGGGACGGGACGAACAAAACCGACTAGTTAGACAACCCTTAGGCCCCAATATGAACATTGACCAAGACCCACCCGAGGATGCGGGTGACAGTTTTGAGAATGTAGGTGCCAATCCAAACATGCACAGGGGTAGGGGAGGACAAGAACCTAGAATGCCCAATCTACGAATGCAATTTCCCTTTCCCGTGAATGAAGGGAACAACATCCACATTGATCCTTCAATGAGGTTAATGAGGGATTTCCTTCAACCCACACAAAGCACCACACCCTCATGTATTCTCCTTCCAGTCCAAGCTCACCTCTTCCTAGTTAAGTCAGGGATGTTGCAACTGCTTCCCACATTCCACGAAATTGAGAAGGAGAACCCCTATTTTCACATAAAGGATTTCAAGGAAATAGTTGCGACCTTCCTCACCAATCATGGTATGGAAGACATAGCTAGGCTGAAATTGTTCCCCTTTTCCCTGAGAGATAACGTAAAAACATGGCTTCATTCCTTGAGACCTCGATCCATAACATTTTGGAACCAAATGTTGTCTGAGTTTTTAAACAAATTTTTTCCAGTGCACAAAATCACCCCTCTTAAAAAACAAATTCAAAACTTCTCGGAGAAGTCCAATGAGGAATTCTACCAATGTTGGGATTGGTACAAGGAACTGCTACAATCCATTCCACACCATGGCTTTGAACCATGGCAATTGGTGAGTTTCTTCTATGAAGGAATCGAAACGGGTCATCGACAATTTATCGACATGATGTGTAATGGGGAGTTTTTGAACAAAGACCCCTATGAGGTCTTAGATTACTNGAAACGGGTCATCGACAATTTATTGACATGATGTGTAATGGGGAGTTTTTGAACAAAGACCCCTATGAGGTCTTAGATTACTTTGATACTTTTGCACAGAATGCACAATCATTGGACATTATGGATCCCACCGAGGTGGGATTTATGACTTGAGAGACCGGGAAGACTTGCCTTCCAAAATTGCTAAACTGTCAAGGAAAGTGGAGAGTTTTGAAGTCAATAAGAGACATGAGGTGTCTAATGTTTCAAAGATCGAGGTGTCTAATATATCAAAGATCGATGAGTTTTGCTCAATTTGTGAGAGTATGGAGCATTCTATATCGAAGTGCCCCATCATTCTGGCACTTAAGGAAGTGTATCATGAGCAAGTACATGCATTCAATCAAATGAGGCAACATACTCCCCTTATTCAAACATATACAATTCGGATTGGATTAATCACCCGAACTTTAGTTGGAGAAATGATAATCCCACTCCTCATGGTTCAAATGCATACACACCTTTCGTGCCTCCTAGGCAAAATTAATTTCAATTCCAAGGTCAAGCGTCTAGCTCTCAATACCCCCGGTCTAATCCACAGGGGTATTCACAAAAAATGCCACCATAGAATTTCTCCCAAGGTCCACCTCCACAAAATTTTAATCAACAAGGCCCATTCCTTTCAGCTCCTATGATGGGAAGGACATCACACAGGCTTGGGGGACACTCCATGGACGGTTTTGGAAGCAAAAAACTCCATTATTCAGCATTATGGAATATACATTGCAATATAGAGAAAGTCCAAGGTAGAAGATGAATAGTGCTAGAGAGAGAAGTTGATATTTTTGAATTTTCTTCCATACATTGTCTTGGAATCTCTTATAAGAACCTGCAAGTTTATTTCAAGTTTACTCCTTCATGTTAGCTTTCACCATTAATGCTTTCAAGTTCTTCATTTTCAAGCTTTAAGATGGATATTAAATTCACTCTACTATAGTTACGTTTTCTTGCATTAATTTTGCTTCAATCTTCATTTTTCTACAATCTCTTTCCATTACATAATTGTTTTTGACTCCACTATGAGTAGCTAAGTTTTTAACTTGGCTAATCCAAGGGAGACCTCCTCTTGGGTATGTCATTTCAACTCATCTTCTTTTCTTCTCTCGATATACGATGGTTCAGTTTGACTGGGTTGGGTGTGGATGTGGTTGTGAGTCTTTGATATCCCGTAGACTTGTCACGAGTTATGCTTGGATCCTCACTTCCATCTCGTCTCTATTTTCCCACGAATCAATCAAACATCTACGCACCATTGGAGGAGGGTTTCGATTTGACTTGGCATTCGCATTGGAGTGAACCCTATAGATTATCCAACACTTGTTTTCCATTACAATTCCATCAAGACACAAACAAACCAAACTCAAACAACAAAAGAATTTTTACACCTTTTCTTTTACCAAAATCACTTTCAACACAATTCACCTCCTTCCCTGAGGAGACGACCTTGGAATACAATTTCCAAGTAAAACACAACACACAAAAGTCTTTCTGCGCTTGGGGAGCATTTTTGTTCACACAGACACACATTTTACACTTCTTTCCACCATTATTCCGTTGCCCTTTCTTTTAACATCATTCCAAGGGAGAGTGACTCCACACATACACTATACACATTGAGGGGATGATGTTAGGAGATTAGGATACTACAACGGAAACAACCAAGCAGTAGGTCGCAGGGATTTTACTGGTAGGTCAATTCCAGTAAGGTATGCTACCAGTAGCTCGCAAGGGTTATACCGGTAGGTCATGCAGTGGAGGCACTTATGCTGCTTTCTAGTAGGCTCTTCTACCGGTAGGTCTCATCCTTGTCTTGAAATTCTTTGCTCCTTGAGCTCCTGAGCCTTCTGTCATGAGGTCTCTTCCTTCCCATTCACCATGATCACTCGATGATGTGCTTAATGCATGCCCTTTCCAACCCATTTCCTAAAATCAAACAAATCTCCATTAATTATCAATTCGGATCCATTTTCCCACAAATTCACTACAAAACAAGTTGAATTTGATGAAACGAAGATGTATAATATGAAATATTCCACACTCATCATATACTCATGTATTCAAACTTGTGAATTAAGATTAAGCAATCATTGACCCCATAACAATTTGAATAGGGGAATATGGTTCAACATTCTGATATGTTCCACAAAAAATTTAAAATTTTCAAAATTTTTCACATATTTCCAACTATTCTCTACAAAAATTGGTGTATCATACAAATGGTGCACCTCACCCCTCAATTTGAACTATGCNGGGGAATATGGTTCAACATTCTGATATGTTCCACAAAAAATTTAAAATTTTCAAAATTTTTCACATATTTCCAACTATTCTGTACAAAAATTGGTGTATCATACAAATGGTGCACCTCACCCCTCAATTTGAACTATGCATTTTCCTCAATGCAACAAAAAGACATGCAATGAGATAATGGAATTTAAAAGACAAGAAGGGTATGAGAACACCTCGCAATAAGCTATAACAAAAACACTACTATCTGTACACATGAAGAAAGAACACTATGTACAGATGAAAGTAAGTAAAAAATTTAACTTGTAAAGTAAAGGAAAAATCAAAACAACTATACACTAATGCCTACTTGAACAGTTATGCCTCAACAACATCCAAATAGATCGGATCCACCAACTCCTCTTTCACTCCTTGAATTTCAAAATCCTCGAAGAATGGTTTAAGTCTTTGGCCATTGACCTTGACTGTTTTACCATCTTCGGGGTTTTCTATGTCCATGGCTCCATGTGGGTAGACCACCTTAACAATGTAGGGGACATCCCATCTTGATCAGATTTTTCCTTAAAAAATAGACAGGCGAGAATTATACAACACTTTTTGGCCGGGCTTGAATGTTTTTATCAAAATGGATTTGTTATGGAAAATTTTGGCCTTTTCCTTGTGAATTCTTGAGCTTTCATATGCATCTCTACAAATTTTCTCCAATTCATTTAACTCCAACTTCCTATGTTCCCCAGCTAATCTTAGGTTGAAATTCAAGGTTTTTATGGCCCAATATGTCTTGTGCTCCATTTCCACCGACAAGTGACAAGCCTTACCGTAGATTAGCCGATAGGGTGACATACCAAGAATGATCTTATAAACAGTGTGGTAAGCCCACAAGGCATCGGTCAACCTGAGTGACTAATCTTTTCTATTCAGGTTAACCGTTTTCTCAAGTATGCTCTTTATCTCCCTATTGACCAACTCGGCATGGCCATTAGTCTGTGGGTGATAAGTGATGGTCACCTTGTGTGTTACGCCATAATTATGCATTAAAGACGCAAATGGTATATTGCAAAAATGTGAGTCACCATCGCTTATAATCGCACAAGGCATCCCAAACTTAGAAAAAATGTTTTCTTTTAAAAGCTTAACTATTATTGAAGATGATCATTGGTCTTGGTCGGGATTGGCTCTACCCACTTGGACATGTAGTCCACTACCAACATGATATAAAGGTAGCCAAATGACATAGAGAATGGACCCATGAAATCGATGCCCCAACAATCAAAACATTCAATGACAAGCACAGGGGAGAAGGGCATCATGTTTTACGGGTTACATTTCCCAACCTTTGGCACCTATCACATTGCTTACAAAATGAGACACAATCTTTAATCAGTGAAAGCCAATAAAAACCACTTTGTAAAATCTTAGCTGAATTTTTCTTAGAAGGGAAGAGCCCACCACACACTTCGGAATGACAGAAAGAGAGGGCAACCCGTAGTTCATTTTTCGGTACACACCTCATGACTTGATCAAGGCAATATTTGCAAATATTAGCATACCATAGAAAAAATGAATGGATAGAAAATAGATGCTCATTAGGGAAAGAATCAGGGATAGGGATGTACTCTTCGGCGTCTTGGACAACAAGCCATGACAAATGGTTTGTCACTACATTCTCGACTCCTTTTTTGTCCTTGATTATTAGGTTGAATTCTTGAAGGAGGGAAATCCACCTAATGAGTCTCGTTTAGTGTCCTGCTTAGACAACAAATACTTCAAAGGTATAGTGATTAGTGTAGACTACAATAGGTGAACCAATGATGTATGACCAAAATTTATCCAATGCAAATACTACAACTAGCAACTCTTTTTCAATAGTGGTGTAATTTATTTGTACTTCATTTAGAGTTTTAATAACATAGTATATTACATATGGCCTTTTATCTTCCCTATACCCTAGCACTATGCCGATTGCGTAATCACTCGTATCGCGCATGAACTCAAATGAGAGTTCCCTCTTGGGTGGTTGCATGATTGGAGGTGAGGTAAGCATAATTTTAAGTTCTTTGAAAGATGCCTCATAATCATCCGACGACACGATTAGGACATCCTTTGCTAATAAATTCGTCAGAGGTATTGCAAATGCACTAACATCCTTAATGAAATAGCAATAAAAACTTGCATGGCCAAGAAATGACCTGATGTCCTTGACTAGCCTTGGAGTGGGTAGGTTGGAAATCACTTCCACTTTAGACTTGTCCACTTTGATTCCCTTTGCGGACACAATGTGTCCGAGCACAATCCCTTATGTTTCCATGAAGTGGCACTTCTTCCAGTTAAGCACCAAAGTCTTCTCTTTGCATCTCTCTAACACTTTATCCAAGTTCTCCAAATATCCTTCAAAGGAGTCTCCAAACAAAGAGAAGTTGTCCATGAACACCTCCAAAATCTTTTCCACCATATCATTGAATATCCCTATCATACATCCTTGAAAAAATTTTGGGGCATTGCACAAGCCAAATAATTATAAAATGATAGGCACATGTTCCAAAGGGGCATGTGAATGTGGTCTTCTCTTGATCTTCTAGGGCAATCTCCATCTGATTATGGCCTGAGTAGCTGTCTAAGAAGCAATAGAAAAGATGTACGACTAGTCTCTCCAACACTTGATTAAGGAATGGTAGGGGAAAGTGATCCTTTTGAGTGCATGAGTTAAGCTTTTGGTAATCAATGCAAATTCTCCAACTGATGACCACCCTTGTCGGAATCAACTCATTTTCCTTATTTGCCACTACAGTCACTTCCGACTTCTTTGGTACCACTTCTGTGGGACTAACCCATTTATTGTCGACAATTGCAAAGATAATGCCTACGTCAAGTAGCTTGAGCACTTCATCTCTAACCACATCTTTCATCACGGGATTAAGCCTTCTTTGTGGTTGTCGGGATGGCTTGGTGTCTTCTTCAAGATAGAACCTATGAGCGCAAATGAGAGGGCTAATTTCCTTGATGTAGGCATTGGTCCGACCAATGGCTCCTTTATGGTTTCTCAAAGCTTGCAATAATTCTTCCTCTTACTTTGGTTCTAATAACGAGCTTAACACCACTGGAAATGTTTGGTGCTCCCCCAAGAATGCATATTTTCAGTGTGGATGGTAATGGCTTCAACTTCAAAGTGGGCGGTTGCACGATTGATGGAAAAATTTTCTTTTCTTGGGGTAGTAGTTTTTCAAATGTTAGGGTCCAAGTTCCCACCCCTTGCACAGTCTTTGGCTCCACGTCCTTAATACATTCCTCCTCCTCCAACTTGGTATTGCACTGACAATTCATCTGATGCTTCATCAAAGTGTCAATCCTATTGACTTCAAGAACCTCCTTATCATCCCCCAATTGCTTTCAAATGTTGAGCACATTGAGATTCATTGTCATGTTTCCAAATGCAAGCTTCATTAGACCATTTCAATAATTTATCATGGCATTATAAGTAGCAGGGAAAGACCAACCTAATATGACAGGAATCTGTGAATTAGGATTAGCAACGGGTGCGTATCGAACACAATGAAATCAACGGGAAAATAAAATTTGTCCACTTGGACCAAAACATCCTCAACTACTCTCCTTGTTGTTCTCACACTTCAATCTGCTAGTTGAAGAGTGATAGGGGTTGGCTTCAACTCCTCAAGCTGTAGTTGTTGATACACCGAGAAGGGTAGGGGGTTGACACTTGTTCCCAAGTCTAGCAATGCTTGCCCCATGTTGCAATTCCCAATGGTGATGACAATGGTAGGGCAATTGGGACCCTTGAATTTGGTTGGGCGGTTATCCTCAAGATGAAGCGCACTTGCTCGGTGACGAAGTCTTTCTTGTGCATATCAACTTCCTCTTCATGGTACATAAGTCCTTCAATATTTTTGCACAAGAGGGGATTTGCTTGATAAGATCAAGTAGAGGAATGTTGATCATTACCTGCTGAAACAATTCAAGGATATCAAAATAGTAAGCAATTCGAGCCGGTGATTTCAAACGTTAGGGAAAGGGAGTTGGGATAGGACAATCACGCACATTCAAATCAACAATCTTTGGCTTCTCAAGTGTTTCACCCTCTTCGGAGTTACCCTTAGTCTCTTTCATTTTTCAAAGTGGCTTTGGGTAAGACGTTAGGTAAGATGATTTTATCTATTTCCTTCCCACTCCTAAGGGTGGTGATATCCATGAGTTGCTCACAACTCTCTTTGGTAGTATCGAATGATTCAATCACATGTTGACCCCTTGGGTTTTCTTAGGGTTGAGTGGGAAATTTTTATTTATCTTGTTGGGAAGACCCTATAACATTGATCAACTTAGTGATTTGTGTCCCAATTTCATTAAAAGTGGCAGCATTTTGAGTGTTTATTGTGGTTTGGATCTGAATGAATTGATGCATGACATCGTCCAAATTTCTCTTGTGAGGAGGTTGGTATGTAGGCAGATTAGGTGGTCCATGATGACCAAACCCTTATTGAGGTGGGTTTTGTGAAAACCCTTGTGGATTGAACTGTGGGTATGGAGTTGTCATTATTCTAACTAAAGTTTGGGTGGGAGCTCCATCCCAGATTGTATATGTTAGAGTGTGCAGAGTATGACTACCTACTTTGGTTAAATGCATTTATTTGCTCATGGTTTACTTCCTTAAGTGCCAGAATGTTTGGACACTCTGCAATAGAGTGCTCAACACTCTCACATTCAGAGCAAGATTCCTCAACACTTGTGAAATTCGACACATCATGCCTCCTATTCATCTCTAAGCTCTCTAAGTTACGGGACAATTTTGTTATCTTAGCAAGAAAAAATTCTTGGCCACGCAAGTTATACCTCCTTTCTCCACTTCGTTGACTTCCCGGAGAAGACCTTGACGCATTGGTGGAATCCATGATATCCCAATATTGCGCATTTTCAGCCAATGTGTCAAAGTAATCGAAAGCCTCATCGGGATCCTGACTCAAAAAATCTCTATTGCACATCATGTCAATAAATTGCCAGTGGCCCGGTGTAATTCCTTCGTAGAAGAAACTAACAAATTTCCATGGCTCGAATCCTTGATGTGGAATGGAGCGCAACAAGTCCTTGTATCTGTCCCAACACTGATAGAACTGCTCATTTGGTTTTTTTGAAAAACTTTGAATTTGTTTCTTTAGAGCAGTTTTCTTGGGCACCAAAAAAAATTTGTTTGGAAATTCGAATAACATTTGTGCCCAAGAACTTATCGAGTGGGGTTTCAAAAAGTTCAACCAAGTTTTTGCTTTGTCCTTGAGGGAGAAGGGAAATAATTTCATGCGTGTCATGTCTTCCATGGCAAGATTTGTAATAAATGTTCCAACTATTTCCTCAAATTCCTTAATGTGTAGGTAAGGATTTTCTCGTTTCACACCATGGAATTGAGGAAGTAATTGCAACATGCCCAATTTAACTAGGAAGCCATGAACTTACACAGTTAGAAGTATACATGAGGAGATGGTGTTTTGGGTGGGTTGGAGATAATCTCTCAATGGTCTTGTCGGAACATCAATAGGTGATTATTTCCTTCATTTCTCGAAGGGGGAATTGCATTCGGGGGTTCAATATTTGGGGGTTTTGCACTCTCCTGCCCCTAGGATTATTAGCACCATCATCCCCAAAATTGTCTCGGACATCCTCGAATAGGTCTTGGTCTATATTCATATTTGGTCCTTAGGCACATCTTACTAGTCTATTTTAAATATCATGTCCCGACATGCAAAAACACTAATTATAATTGAAAATGAATACACAAATATGTACAAAGGAGCAACGTACCTCAGTCCCTGATGAGAATCACAGGACTTACCTCCGTTGTCCCCAAATCACCATCAAATTCAAAGCTTAGCAATCCCCGGCAATGACGTCAAAAATGCTTGAAGTCATTTTTTCTAACCTCCAACTCGAACCCGATTGTGTGTATATGGATTATAGAGATTGCTAAGTGTCACTCTCCCTCGAGTTCAATGCAAGAAGTGAGAATTTGTGTGTGGATAAACAAAAACGTGTGTGTGCAAAAGTGTTCCCTAAGCGTAGAGACACTTGCAATATCGTGTTTTACTTGGAATGAGTATTCCAAGGTCGTCTCCTTAGGGAAGGCAAGGTTAGGTGTTTGTAGAGTGATTTGTGAAAAAATAAAAATTAAAAAATCTTGTTATTTGAAGTTTGGTGAGTTGTGAGTTTAAAAATATGCAAGAAAGCAAGGTTGGCTAATCTATAGAGGTTGTGACGCTCCTAAAACTAGGGTTTTTTGTCAACCAGTTGGTCACCCATTAACCCGCAGAAATATCCTTAAATGCCATATAACCCGACACCACGGCACAATATCCTCTTTACTGGGATCACAAAAAAAAACACAAAGTTTGGGCAGAGTCTCCCTTGTACTGGGCACTCCCAAACGCACAACCTGTGTACACATCGATCACATGATCAATCAGAGTTTCAATATACAACAATTTATCCTCATTTAATGTCCATTTATATCGTTTGAATAAAAGAAACCAAGACCTATAGGCCTAGCAAAATATTTCAAAATTTGAGATTTTAACAAAACCTACCAGTAGAAGATGTGAAAAATCTACCGATTGAAAAGGCTACTAAAAAATTTCTACCAGTAGGTTTAGTCCATTGGAAAAGCTCTACCACAAAACATGAAGTTCTACCGGTAGGTTTAATCTAGTGGACAAGTTCTATCGGTAGAAGAGCTCGTCGTTCTACCTGTAGGTTTTACCAAATTTCATTCGTTTCTATCTTTTTTCAATTTCAATTCATTCCAATCTTGTACAACACCAACCCAAATCATATAACATGACATGTTAAACAAAATATAGTTCATAAAAGTTTGATTCAACCCTTTACATATAATTAATGTCCAAAAAACTAGATAACATCTTAGTTTTACAAAAATATGACTTAAAGCCACATTCAGCTCTTCTTCATCAATGAGGGCCTAAGTGAGAGCCATCCATCGGCACATATCCCACACCTAAAAGGTTGTCCCCATAAAGGGTGAGCCATGCTTAATAGGGTATCTCCTAAAGAGGCTACTCCCCAACCTAGATGCATAGAAAATGTTCACATGCAAATTCAACAAACAACAATCATCCATTCAAAAATATGCAATTCAATGATGGATCCTTTATCCCATGCCATATTATGAGATGAGACTCACACGTGCAACTCAACCCGAGCCTTTACCGACTCCCATCATCCATGCAATGCCATGAGTATAAAATCGGGCATTCTAAGCCCTTGCCATTGATGTTGCACAACCAAATGCCTTTTTTTTTTAAATAAACGATGTGTCTTTGCTGGGTAGCGGGATTTTGGTGTCTCACCACCGGTTCCACACACAGATACACTTTTTTGGACTTTCACCGCGGGAGTGTATGAACCATTAACTGGGTCTTCCACCCGAGGGAGTATCTAGCCCTTCTTGATATACCCGATATAAGTTTCTCATGCAACCGTACAACTCTGTCGAACCTTAGTTCGATTATACCGAGCCCACTAATCAACCACTAAGGATAGTGTTTGATCCAGCAACACGCACACACACCCACACTCATGCAAATGCCCACGAATGCGATGTTTCCCGTGCTTATGTAGATGTATATGTACAATTTGCAATTCTCATCATTATGTAACTAAGATCACAATTGCAATTTTAACAACATGTTCCATATGTCATGTACACAATATGAACATTTCAATAACCATCAATAATCACAATGTCAATATATCATAAGCATATACCAACAACAATCTCAAGCATGTTATTCCATAATCTATGCTAATAACACACTTAATTCACAAAGGCACAATATAAACACATAGCATGCCCACATGACACTATTCTCCATGAAATTACAAGCTAGCAATTTCTACACACCAATTTAAGTTGGAATTGATTTTACACATTTCCAATACTCATTTCATCAATTTAACAACAATAGGTAAGTGTTATACACCTCTAACACCCTACACATTCCATATAATCACCCTAGGTTGGAAACAAATATAATTAGGGAGAAAACCCTACCTCTTGAATCGTAGACGATGTTAGGAAGCTCTAAGAACCACAAATTATGCCTAAACCCTTGATTTCTCCAAGTCTCATTTTTGGAACTTCACCCAAATCTATGCTTTTTGATATGGTTGTGTAACCCTCGATGAGTAGAACAACTTTTGTTCTTGGCTTGAGTCAATTTGAGCGACGAAACTCTGTATATTGTAGAGAGAATGTAGAGAGAACTTGGACTTCCCTCTCTTCTTCTATTTTTCAGAAATCTGGGTATAGAATGTGGAGAAATGTGATTTTGTCCCATTTTTATACTCCTTTAATGTTTGGTTCTCATTTTGCCACACGTTCTCCATTCTCGAGTCTGATTTTGTCCCGAAACGATTAAATTTCGTCCCGGTTCAAGTTCAAAATATTTTTATATGAACTTCCTTTAAATTATTTTTCAAATTTCAAAATTTAATTTCATATCTTCTTTTTAAGTCACGCGACACCCGATCGCCTCGTAAAACGCAAAAAATAAATTTCTTAGAATTCGACGAAAATTGTCTAGGTAACTAGATTTTGTGAGACGAATCCAATGGTGAGGTTCATTTCATCTGAGCTGTTGAAAATATAGGTTTTCAACCCGCACTAAAGTAGCAAATTATTGTTTTGCCATTTTTCACAAAAATTTAAATTTACCCAGGTTTTACAAAGGTCATTCAAATGGGAATGCCAAATTGACTCATTTCATTAACCAATGGTGTCTCAGTTTTTGATTGATTCATAAGAAGTGAGGGACTAATGTAGTTGTGTTGGACAAGAGCATACCCTGTGACAAGTCAACGATGTATCAAAAGGCCACAACCACGTCTGCACTTAACCTAATCAAACCAAATAATTTATACTACAATGACAAATGGTAGATAATCGATTTCACATACCCAAGAGGAAATCCCTCTTGCATTATCCAACTAAAAGTTTAGTTATGCATAGTAAAAGCAAGAAAAAACATGAGGTAGAGAAACATAGTAGTGAAATCAAACATAGACTTGTATTAATGTAAAAGAAAGTTTAAACTACAAAAGAAAAGCTATTCATTTCCAAAATATAAAGCTTGAAGGAAATATTACCCAAATGTAGAAATGAACCACAAGAAACTTAGCTAAGCTTAATTACAACTTGAATAAAAGAGATTAAAGTGCAAAAGAGAAAGATTAGATGTGAAATGGAGCTTACTACAATGAAAATGGTGAAGAAACATGTAACCCTCTCTAGAACTTTATCTTCTACCTTGGACAGTCTCTCTCTAAAAGTATGATAATATGAAATTGTGTGTAGCAACTCTCCATTTTCATCCATCCCCCTCTCTCCTTCAGCATGAGTTGCTGACTTGGAGTGGTTAGAGAGAGATTGTCCACAAAAAATTTCCAAAAGCAGTCAAAGCATGGTCCTCACAAGCTTTTCCCACCACTCCCTATCTTTCCCTTGCCTCCCACTCCCTTATGCTTCAAATCTGAATGTAAGGGTGAAAGATGTCAG
This sequence comes from Ilex paraguariensis, assembly GCA_963454935.2. NCBI lineage: Eukaryota > Viridiplantae > Streptophyta > Magnoliopsida > Aquifoliales > Aquifoliaceae > Ilex > Ilex paraguariensis. The sequence continues at coordinate 780,864 of CAUOFW020005502.1, forward strand.
AAAATAGGTTAGATGACAAAAGGTGGGCCCCCGTAGTTGGTGGATTCTTTTGGAGAAGGGTCTGGGCTTTTTGAGAATCATCTACCAGTAGCTCGTAGGTAACCTACTGGTAGTTCATTTCTAGTAGGTGATTTGACTTGTTTCATGATCTGTTTCACATCATACACCCAAGTATAAGTGGTTAGATTATAGTTTTCTCGATTTAAGTCCAAGATCAATCCCAAGAAGAGTTTTAAGAAATGAAATTTAAAATAAGAAAAGTGAAGTTGTTGTTAAAGCAGTGTGACATAAGATAGCTTGTGATGTGAGCTTAGATTGATAACTAGTCTAAGTAATTTAAATATGTAAGTAAACTATTAAAAGACAATAATATTAAAGGTACCCTTCAGTTTAAGGATCACATATGCTTTATATTGGTTACGTATTGCAAATGCCATTTTACAACATTTAACTTCCATATTACTGGAAAGTCAATTGGTAAGTCTGATGTATATTAAATCATAACACAATATATTGGTTACGTATTGCAAATGCCATTTTACAACATTTAACTTCCACATTACTAGAAAGTCAATTGGTAAGTCTGATGTATATTAAACCATAACACAACAACTTCTTAGGTTACCTGGTCGTATATGGGACAATTAACTAATCCAAGTAAACCAGAAGGTCAAGTCATTCATGAGGATCACTTGAATTATTCAATTGGCAATATTATATTATGTATCAGTTAAACAACCCTAGTAATCCAGAAGGTCAAACCATTCAGGAGGATCACTTAGGCTATTAATCTGACAACTTTTATATCATGTATCAGTTAAAAAACCCTAGTAATCCAGAAGGACCACTTAGGTTATTAATCTGACAATTTCTATATGTATCAATTAAGCAACCCTAGTAATCCAGAAGGACAAGCTATTCAGGAGTATCACTTAGGTTATTAATCTCACAAATCTGTACCATGCAACAATTAAATATCCTCAATGCACCAGAAGGTCAAGCCATTCAAATGGAACACTTTAAATATTTCACCAACAGGTTGATGATTCACTGATGACATAATTTCAGGCTACGTATTGAACTGAAAGCATTGGATATGTTGAGACTTAACTCGTCTATAACCAATCAATCAACTTTTACGTAACACCCAATTCGTACATCACTGTATCATGCATGAAGTACACAATAGTAGATAGTATAGAATATTAAGTACCAGTTGGTGTTCATAACCGTGAGCATATTATAAATATAAATATATTAATAAAGCATAATAAAACATCAGCATTTCCATAACTTAACCAATAATATACATATGTTTACCCCCTCACTGAAGGGTATAAGTAAACTACTCACACTCCATTTCGATAAACAAACAATAAGTGTGAGTAATTCGCATTACAATTCTAAATAAAATACAGGCACTGACACTTCTTTCCCAATGAATAATTGAAATACAACCATCCTTAGTATCAGTTAAGACACAAAGGTGGCGGAAGTTCAACTCTCCAAGTAGAAAGACATAATAGAAATGTAGAAATAATAGAATTATGGTTGGAGAGTAGGTTGGACAGGATCCTCCTTTGGATTCTTTAATTTTTCTATGACTTTCTCTCTTTTTCTCTCCTTGGATTCTCCTTGTTCTCCCCAAAGCTCTCTCTTAAATGTCTCTCCCGATTGAAGGAGTCTGCATGGCCAATTTATAAGTAGAAAGTGAAAATAGGAGGTGGAGGATAGAGTTGAACCGCCAAGAGCCACCATTCGGAAGCCACCACCACTACCTGGACAGTGCTGGTTTGCTAGAATTTTGGTGAGGGTCCTCTCTTTCTTTTGGTGGTTTCTTGATAATATTACACTTTCTTTCCTTGTTAGTTCAAGCTTTGATAGATTGTTCCACTTAATTTTCAGTAATTCCGCACAGAAACCCTGAAATTTCAGACATAACACACATAAATCCCTAGTTTACACACAAACCCTAATTAACAATTTTTAATTGTTTAATCTTACAAAATTAACTTATTTAATTATATAAATTTACATACTAATTAGGGTTAATTACACTCCCCAACCTAAAATTTACTAGTCCCTAGTAAAAAAAAATATTAACAAAATAGAATCACTTTCGTAGATTATCATACTTGCATTTAGCATATGCAACAAGCCGTTAAACCCCTAGGTGATCCCTAGTGGATGAGTTTTGTCTCGTAAAAGTTTTCAGTGAAGCTACCTACAAACTTTAGTAGCTAGAAATTCATAATTCATATTTCTCACAAATAAATTTAAATCAATATTCCTTTGCATTGCTAGAATACTTCCTTCTCTGATCACTATAAGAGTAACACACGTTAATTGTTACATTATCTATATATTTTTAGAAAAACTTGTGTGTGTGTGTGCGCGATGATTTCTTTACCTTCAAAAATTACTCAGGAAATATTACCATCTTTCATGGTAATCTTGATGTCAATCCTCTCATGGAATACACTCAGCAAATAATAAACATTGTTATAGTGACTTGTTCACTCAAAAATTGCATGTGATTGAAATATTGTTAACAAAGCAAATAGTTTCACTTGTAATCAATCAAAAGAGCTGTTATTTGAATAAAATTGGAATTTGACATAATCTCATGAAAGAATATTAATACTATATTAAACATATTATCAACATTCTCCCTCTTTGGATTGATAGGATTAATACACATGTATGACTTCTGGTCGATGGTAATGTGGTCAATGGTTTAGGGTTTAAGAAACAACGTTAATGGGATTCAAAAGTTATCCTTTCTTAATATTGTGGCACACATCTTCTTATTTTTCTAAGACTTGCACATTTTTTTCATTTCATTTTTTTCACTTTCTTGGCTCTTTTCTTTCTTTTATTTTCCTTTCAAATTTCTTTCATAGATTTTTTATTAATCACCCTTTTCTTTTCCTTTCCTCTTTTCTACCTTTTCTTCTTCTTCTTCTACTGTTCTATATCCTGTTGATGTAGAAGAGAGTGCAAGAAAATTAGATAGCAAATGTAGGTTTAATATATTTTCATATGGCTCAAGTATTTTTTGGGTTTCATGAAAAGAATTTATATTATGTTAGGCTCAATCATGGCTAACTAAGGATATAATTTTGTAAAAGAAATGGTCAAGGCTCAAGATTAATCAAAAATGACATGAGATCATTTTCTAGAAATCATATACCTGTATAATCTCTAAATAAAAATTTCACTACAAATGCTAACAATACAATTTAATGAGTGTTAATCAAAACAAAACTAATGAGATTATTCAAAGAAAATTTATCGATGAATCAAAGATTTTTATTTGAGTAGATGTAGAATATCTCTCCAAGAAAGATTAGCTCAAAATCTGCAATAGGTGTGACACCCCTAAAACTAGGGGTCATTTGTTAACCGTTGACCACTCGTCAACCTGCGAAATTACCCGTGATTATCGCACATCTCGACATCACGTCAAAAACATCCCCTTAACCAGGATTATAACTCACACGTGAGACCCGTGTGCATTTTACTCTTTAGTCCAACCGTGGTCTAATATACCACATTTCATCATCCATTATTGTCCATTTACATCATAGGAACTAAAGGATACCTAGCCCAAAGGCCTAGTAAAACAATTTAAAAAAAATTTCAAAATTTTGGGGAGAGTATCGGTACGGTGAGCCTACTGGAAAATCCATACCGGTATGTTGTACTCGTACGCTTTGCCTTTTGGACCAAGCTGTACTGGTACACTTTGCCCAGTTTTTCCTATTTCACCTGTTTTCTATTTCCAATTCATTCAAGATCATTCCAACACCATCTAAAACATGTATGGTGATGTTTATCCCATAAAACTTGACATGTACAAGTTCTATTACTATCCATTTACACAATTACATGCTCGAAACATAATTTTTTTACAAAGATTACACAAAATGTTCTACAAAAGACACAAGTCAGCTTTTCTTCATCTTTGAGGTCTCGAATGAGAGCCATCCACCCGAGTGTATCTCGCACCTGAAATGTTTTCCCGTATAGGTTGAGCCACGCCTAGTAGAGTATTTCCTACAGAGGCTACTCCCCCAACCTTAGTGCATATGAAATGTTCATGCAACAATCAACAAGCATCATCCATTCCAATTAAGAATATGCTATTTAATGTTGGAATCTAACATGTCATACCATGAAATAAGATGATACTCATTCATGCATCTTAACCCGAGTCCTTACCGACTCTCACCACACAATGCAATGCCAATGTGTAATAATTCCGTCATTAATGAATTTCATCCAATGATCATTTTGAAGTAACGGTCATGTGTTTATAAAACCATATCATTATTGGATGATACACATCGAATAACCATTTCGTAAAATAAAATCATGTGTCTTTGTTGGGTATCGGATTTTGGAATCACACCTCTGGCTCCGTACGCCATTACACTTTTCTAGAATTTCACCACAAGGGAGTATATGAACCAAGTAACCGGGCCTTGCACCTGAGGGAGAATCTATCCCTTCTTGCTATACCTAACACAAGTTTTCCTTTCATGCAACCATGCGACTTAGTCGGATCTTCAGTCTAACTTTCCCAAGCCCACCCATCAATCACCAAATATGGTGTTTGATCCAACCATGCACACACACATCCACACTCGTGCCCATGGATGTGGTTCCCCTATTCAAACGCAATGTAGTGCACCATTGCAATATCAATGTCATGCTCCATATGTAATGAATGTCATATGAGCAACTAAACCTCATATCCACAATTTCCATGGTAATTTATATCATAAGCATATAATTACCACAATTCATCATGATGTTAACATATTAACAATATATACCAATTCATTCAACAATTCAAAAGCTTGTCATAGATAATCCATGCTATAACAACTTAATTTCCACATAGGCATTTACCTTTAAGGCACAAATCATGTTATCACACAAGATTTCCCACATCATTCACATGGCATAATATAAGTACATAGCATCCCCAATAATATCAAATTCTAAGAATTTTCACATGAGACATTTCAAGATCAAATTCAAACTAGAACTTGATGTAGGCCATTTTCATATCCATTTCCACAACAATAGGCAAATGACCTATGTTGTTCCTCACACTTACCCATCCCATAGGACATCCTAGGAAAGAAATAAATCAAGGTAAGAAGGAACCCTACCTCTTGAAGCGTAAATGAAAGGTAGAAAGCTTCAAGACACCTACCTAGTCCCAAAACCCCTTGATTTTCCAAATCTTCTCTTTGGATCTTTGGTGGAATCCTTCATTCTTGGTACATAGATGTAGCCCTCGTCGCGTAGACCAACTTTAACACTTGACTCGACGAATTTTGACCGATAGAACTCTGTGGATCGTGGAGAGAAGGTAGAATTTCTATTTTTCACCCTCTCCTTTCTCTCTTTCTCTTCTAATGTGTGAATTCAGATGGAATAGGGAGAGAAATATTTCACCCCTATTTATACTTTTAAATTGCACGGTCCACATCGCCCCGCATGTTTCCTACTTTCGGGCCTGTTTTTGTCTGAAAACGACTTCATTTTATCCCAGTTTAAATTCAATTTATTTGAAATTAGAAATTTCCTTTAATTATAAGGAAATTTTATAAATTTCATTTTTGGGGACGTTTGTGAGTTCATTCGTCACCCAATTATCTCGTAAAATGTAAAAATTTGACTATCTCAGAATTCGATGAAAATTGACAGTGTAGCTTGATTTCACGATACGAATTCAACAGTGAGGTTTGTTGTGTCATCCAAGCTCTAGAAAAATTTGAATTTTAATTCCACATTATAGTGACAAATTATCATTTTACCCTTTTTTAAAAAAAGTTCAAATTTGCCTGGGTTTTACAATAGGTCTTACGTCTCCACTATATGTGCAAAGAGTGTAATACTTCAAGAGGTTTTCAACAATAAAGAAATCTATTTGTGCTCAAAAGAATAAGTTTAACTAAAAATATTAAGACAATACACAACTAAAATATGAAAATCCCACGTGATCAGATTAAAAACTATCCTTGCAAAGCAGTAAAATAATAACTTAATTTAACCATGATTCATATGAAATAGTCTTTCGAACTTAAAAACATAAGTTTCATATTAACTAACAAAAACAAATTTACTAACACAAACAAGTTTAAAAACCAACAAGTTCAAAACATAGAGTAAGTTCAAGTGCATAAAATAAAAGATGCGTGAAAGATAGCAAAACTTTGTAGAATGTCTAGTATTTAAGAACTAGATGGGCCTCCACCAAAACACTCTCTCAGTAACCTCACAAATTTAACTTGATTCTNGGCCTTGCACCTGAGGGAGAATCTATCCCTTCTTGCTATACCTAACACAAGTTTTCCTTTCATGCAACCATGCGACTTAGTCGGATCTTCAGTCTAACTTTCCCAAGCCCACCCATCAATCACCAAATATGGTGTTTGATCCAACCATGCACACACACATCCACACTCGTGCCCATGGATGTGGTTCCCCTATTCAAACGCAATGTAGTGCACCATTGCAATATCAATGTCATGCTCCATATGTAATGAATGTCATATGAGCAACTAAACCTCATATCCACAATTTCCATGGTAATTTATATCATAAGCATATAATTACCACAATTCATCATGATGTTAACATATTAACAATATATACCAATTCATTCAACAATTCAAAAGCTTGTCATAGATAATCCATGCTATAACAACTTAATTTCCACATAGGCATTTACCTTTAAGGCACAAATCATGTTATCACACAAGATTTCCCACATCATTCACATGGCATAATATAAGTACATAGCATCCCCAATAATATCAAATTCTAAGAATTTTCACATGAGACATTTCAAGATCAAATTCAAACTAGAACTTGATGTAGGCCATTTTCATATCCATTTCCACAACAATAGGCAAATGACCTATGTTGTTCCTCACACTTACCCATCCCATAGGACATCCTAGGAAAGAAATAAATCAAGGTAAGAAGGAACCCTACCTCTTGAAGCGTAAATGAAAGGTAGAAAGCTTCAAGACACCTACCTAGTCCCAAAACCCCTTGATTTTCCAAATCTTCTCTTTGGATCTTTGGTGGAATCCTTCATTCTTGGTACATAGATGTAGCCCTCGTCGCGTAGACCAACTTTAACACTTGACTCGACGAATTTTGACCGATAGAACTCTGTGGATCGTGGAGAGAAGGTAGAATTTCTATTTTTCACCCTCTCCTTTCTCTCTTTCTCTTCTAATGTGTGAATTCAGATGGAATAGGGAGAGAAATATTTCACCCCTATTTATACTTTTAAATTGCACGGTCCACATCGCCCCGCATGTTTCCTACTTTCGGGCCTGTTTTTGTCTGAAAACGACTTCATTTTATCCCAGTTTAAATTCAATTTATTTGAAATTAGAAATTTCCTTTAATTATAAGGAAATTTTATAAATTTCATTTTTGGGGACGTTTGTGAGTTCATTCGTCACCCAATTATCTCATAAAATGTAAAAATTTGACTATCTCAAAATTCGATGAAAATTGACAGTGTAGCTTGATTTCACGATACGAATTCAACAGTGAGGTTTGTTGTGTCATCCAAGCTCTAGAAAAATTTGAATTTTAATTCCACATTATAGTGACAAATTATCATTTTACCCTTTTTTAAAAAAAGTTCAAATTTGCCTGGGTTTTACAATAGGTCTTACGTCTCCACTATATGTGCAAAGAGTGTAATACTTCAAGAGGTTTTCAACAATAAAGAAATCTATTTGTGCTCAAAAGAATAAGTTTAACTAAAAATATTAAGACAATACACAACTAAAATATGAAAATCCCACGTGATCAGATTAAAAACTATCCTTGCAAAGCAGTAAAATAATAACTTAATTTAACCATGATTCATATGAAATAGTCTTTCGAACTTAAAAACATAAGTTTCATATTAACTAACAAAAACAAATTTACTAACACAAACAAGTTTAAAAACCAACAAGTTCAAAACATAGAGTAAGTTCAAGTGCATAAAATAAAAGATGAGTGAAAGATAGCAAAACTTTGTAGAATGTCTAGTATTTAAGAAGTAGATGGGCCTCCACCAAAACACTCTCTCAGTAACCTCACAAATTTAACTTGATTCTNGTAAAATGTAAAAATTTGACTATCTCAGAATTCGATGAAAATTGACAGTGTAGCTTGATTTCACGATACGAATTCAACAGTGAGGTTTGTTGTGTCATCCAAGCTCTAGAAAAATTTGAATTTTAATTCCACATTATAGTGACAAATTATCATTTTACCCTTTTTTAAAAAAAGTTCAAATTTGCCTGGGTTTTACAATAGGTCTTACGTCTCCACTATATGTGCAAAGAGTGTAATACTTCAAGAGGTTTTCAACAATAAAGAAATCTATTTGTGCTCAAAAGAATAAGTTTAACTAAAAATATTAAGACAATACACAACTAAAATATGAAAATCCCACGTGATCAGATTAAAAACTATCCTTGCAAAGCAGTAAAATAATAACTTAATTTAACCATGATTCATATGAAATAGTCTTTCGAACTTAAAAACATAAGTTTCATATTAACTAACAAAAACAAATTTACTAACACAAACAAGTTTAAAAACCAACAAGTTCAAAACATAGAGTAAGTTCAAGTGCATAAAATAAAAGATGAGTGAAAGATAGCAAAACTTTGTAGAATGTCTAGTATTTAAGAACTAGATGGGCCTCCACCAAAACACTCTCTCAGTAACCTCACAAATTTAACTTGATTCTGCTCATAATCAGTCATGCGTTGATTAATATGTGTGATGCTGGTCCTAAGTTGGGTAACAGTGGTCTCCAATCCCAGTAAAATTTGATTATCAGTCCTATCATCCACTGGTATGTATGGCTAATCTTCTTGTAGTGGAGGCTATTGTGGCAAAAAACATTCTTCAGGTACTTGGAATGGCTCCTCTTGTGGTGCTGGTGGTTCTTCTGGTTGATCTTCAGGCTGAATTTCATGGCTCTTCTTCAAAGATGTCTTGTCCAATGCTGCAAAAGGCTCCACCATTTTCCATGATGGATCTACAATCACTCCCTTTTCCTTGCATGATTGTGAAACTAACATAGCAGATAGGAGTGAGGGTTTCTTTCTTTCCATAGTAAGCAACATTTGATCCATGATGAGGTTCTGAAGATCAATTGTGTGTCCCATCCCAAAGGCATATAAGAAGTAGGCCTGCTCAGTATATATCTAATTTTTTTGGGCTCGGGGTAACAAACTATTTATTGTAATTAAATTTAAAATTCGGTACTTGTCCGTTAAATCCCTTTGCTTTATGTATTTATGTGGCTTCCCCCAAACGTAATATGGATTACTTGTCAACTTTATCCCTACATCGATTAAATCAAGCAATTGAGTGTAAGGATATTGTGGGTTGGGTGGTCTTTGCATGGGCTGATTTTTTTNATATGTGCAAAGAGTGTAATACTTCAAGAGGTTTTCAACAATAAAGAAATCTATTTGTGCTCAAAAGAATAAGTTTAACTAAAAATATTAAGACAATACACAACTAAAATATGAAAATCCCACGTGATCAGATTAAAAACTATCCTTGCAAAGCAGTAAAATAATAACTTAATTTAACCATGATTCATATGAAATAGTCTTTCGAACTTAAAAACATAAGTTTCATATTAACTAACAAAAACAAATTTACTAACACAAACAAGTTTAAAAACCAACAAGTTCAAAACATAGAGTAAGTTCAAGTGCATAAAATAAAAGATGCGTGAAAGATAGCAAAACTTTGTAGAATGTCTAGTATTTAAGAAGTAGATGGGCCTCCACCAAAACACTCTCTCAGTAACCTCACAAATTTAACTTGATTCTGCTCATAATCAGTCATGCGTTGATTAATATGTGTGATGCTGGTCCTAAGTTGGGTAACAGTGGTCTCCAATCCCAGTAAAATTTGATTATCAGTCCTATCATCCACTGGTATGTATGGCTAATCTTCTTGTAGTGGAGGCTATTGTGGCAAAAAACATTCTTCAGCTACTTGGAATGGCTCCTCTTGTGGTGCTGGTGGTTCTTCTGGTTGATCTTCAGGCTGAATTTCATGGCTCTTCTTCAAAGATGTCTTGTCCAATGCTGCAAAAGGCTCCACCATTTTCCATGATGGATCTACAATCACTCCCTTTTCCTTGCATGATTGTGAAACTAACATAGCAGATAGGAGTGAGGGTTTCTTTCTTTCTATAGTAAGCAACATTTGATCCATGATGAGGTTCTGAAGATCAATTGTGTGTCCCATCCCAAAGGCATATAAGAAGTAGGCCTGCTCAGTATATATCTAATTTTTTTGGGCTCGGGGTAACAAACTATTTATTGTAATTAAATTTAAAATTCGGTACTTGTCCGTTAAATCCCTTTGCTTTATGTATTTATGTGGCTTCCCCCAAACGTAATATGGATTACTTGTCAACTTTATCCCTACATCGATTAAATCAAGCAATTGAGTGTAAGGATATTGTGGGTTGGGTGGTCTTTGCATGGGCTGATTTTTTTAAAAAAAATTTCTAACAAATCTAGCTTTTTGCATGATTAGTGAATGTATATCTTTTGGAAATTGGCGCAGTAAAATTAAATTTAACCAAAACAGTTTCTCATCCATTGTGCAATTATTTCCAAAAATTTTTGAAAACGACTCAAAAAATTATTGAAAATTGATTCACTATCCAGTTCTTTAACGTCTGCCAATCACAAAGGCAAAATTGTTAAAAACAAACAAACATAAACACAAACATAATTAATTTCCTCCCCCCAACCTAAAACATTGCCTTGAATATATAAGACAGTGAAAATAAAGACATGTTAATTAGATATAGAAGTAAGAAATAGTTATAATATAAAATCTAACAAACAACAATCAATTACTAATATTTACAATTAAACAGCACTGTAAACTTTTCAAAATACATAGACTGGATCTAACAACTGTATGGAAGTTACATCTTGAGTGAATCCATCATAATAGAGTTTAAGCCTTTGACCATTCACTTTAAAAACATTCGCAATTAACGGATTCTTAATTTCAATCGCTCCATAGTCAAAAACTTGCTTGACAATATAAGGGTCTGTCCATCTAGATCTTAACTTTCTAGGAAATAAACGAAGCTTGGAATTATATAACAAAAATTTCTGAGAAGGTTCAAAAGATTTTTGCATGATATTTTTGTCATGAAAAAATTTGGTTCTCAATTTAGCAATCTTTATATTTTCATATGCTTCATTTCTTAACTCCTCCAATTCATTAATTTGAAGTTTGTGATATACTCCAGCTTTATCCATATCTAAATTTGTCATTTTGATTGCCCAATATGCTCGATGTTCTAATTCTATAGGCAAGTGACATAGTTTACCATAAACTAACCGATAAGGAGACATCCCTAAAATAGTTTTATATGCAGTGCAGTAAGTCCAAAGCGCATCAGTTAATCTTGAAGACCAGTCTTTACGATCTGGATTCACTGTTTTTTCTTAGATATAATTTATCTCCCTATTAGCTAATTCAACTTGTCCACTTGTCTGAGGATGATACGAAAATGATATTTTATAAGAAATTGAGTATTTTTTCTTAAGATTTTTAAAAAATTTATTGCAAAAATGTAATCCATCATCACTAATAATGGTTCAAGGAATTCCAAATCTGGATAAAATATTTTTTTTAAAAACTTGACCATTATTCTGTGATCATTATTTCTATATAGAATTGTCTCTACCCATTTAGAGACATAATCGACTGCAACCAAAATGTATAGCTAACCAAAGGATGGGGGAAATGGTCTCATAAAATCGATGCCCCAACACTAAAAAATTTTAACAATTAAAATAGGGTTAAAAGGCATCATATATCTTTTTGAAATATCTCCCACTCTTTGACATCTATCACAATTTAAACAAAAGTTATGTACGCCTTTAAAAAAAGTTGGCCAATAAAATTCACACTGCAAAAATTTAGTAGTGATTTTCTTTGAAGCAAAATGACCTCCGCAAGCTTTAGAGTGACAAAACTGAATTACCTGACCTATTTCATGATTAGGTATACAACGCCTTATTATTTGATCTTTACAATATTTAAACAAATAAGGATCTTCCCAGAAAAAATTACGTACCTCACTTAGAAAGTTGTTTCTATCTGACCAGGTAAAATGAGAAGGAATAGTACCAATGACTAAATAATTGGCTATATCTACATACAATGGTACTTCTATTATTGCAAACAGTTGTTCATCTGGAAAGGTTTCTCTAATTGGAATTGATTCTTCCTTTATATCATAATTTATCCTTGACAAGTGATCTGCTACCACATTCTCAACTCTTTTCTTATCTTTAATGATAAGATCAAATTCTTGAAGTAACAATATCCGTCGTAGCAGACATGGTTTAGCATCTTTCTTAGTAAATAAATATTTTAAAGCAGCATGATCTATAATTACAAAAATTGACGATCCAACCAGATATGAACGAAATTTATTTAATGCAAAAACAACAGCAGGTAGTTCTTTCTCTGTAGTTGAATAATTCATTTGTGTATTATTTAAAGTTTTGCTTGCATAGTAAATAACATAAGATTTTTTATCCTTTCTTTGACCTAAAAACAACAGCAGGTAGTCCTACTGCATAATCACCTGCATCACATATTAATTCAAAAGGTAAAGACCAATCAGGAGGTTGCATAATAGGTGCAAAAGTAAGCATGTTTTTGTAAAACCCGGGTAAATTTAAACTTTTATGAAAAAGGGCAAAATGGTGATTTGCCGCTATAGTACAGGTTTTAAACCTGAAATTTTCTACAACTTGGATGACGAAACGGACCTCACCGTTGAATTTGTCTCACAAAATCTAGTTATCCCGTCAAATTTCATCGAATTCTAGGATAGTTAAATTTTTGTATTTTACGAGGCAGTTGAGTCTCGGGTGACCCAAAAACGGAAAAATTTTTATATATTAAATTTTAAAAGTTAGAAAATAATTTAATTTAATTTAAAATAAAAATATTTTGAACTTAAATCAGGACGAAATTTAATCGTTTTTGGGCTAAAACGGACCCGGGAAAAAAGAGGGTTGTGTGACCAAGTGTGGGCCAAGTATTCTAAGATTATAAACAGGGAGAAAAATCAGATTTTTTCTCATTCTTCAGCCGGTCTTCAACGTTGAGAGAAAGAGAGGGAAAGTGAGGAAAAACTTCACCTTCTTTCTACAATCTAGCAAGCTTGAGTGCTCAAATTCACTCGGACCACCAGTTAAAGTCGGTCTTCTCGTCGAGGGCTACGCCTACGTACCAAAAATGAAGGCTTTCACCAAAGTTTCAAAATCGAGCTTGTTGGAATCAAGGATTTTGGGAGAAAATTGGGGTCTTGAAGGCTTCTACCAAGTGGGTTTACGCTTTAAGAGGTAGGGTTCCTTCCATTAGGTTTATTTAACAACCTAGGGTGTAATATGTAATGGGTATGTTGACAGAAAGATTATATCATTACCTATGTTGTGGAAATGGATGAAATGAGTATGGAAATTGGGTAGAATGACTTTTACCTTGAATTGGGTTGTGAATTTGATTCAATGTGATCCATGAAAATGGGTGCTATGTGGGCATGTTAAGTGTTTAAATTATGCCTTGATGAATGAAGTGTGTTACTAGCACATATTATGTGATAACATGCTTGTGAATGATTGTTGGATATGAAAATGTTGATGTATGCTCATAGATATATCGACATTGTGATGAAATTGGTAATTTTATGTTTTGAGATATAAATTGCCATGGAATATGTGTAAATGTGGTTAAATTTTGCCCATGTGGCATTCTTTACATATGAGCATGATATTGAAATAACAATGATGTATTATATTGCATTTGCATGGGAGAAACACATCCATAGCCACGAGTGTGGGTGTGTGTGTGTGCATGGTTAACATCAAACACCAAATAGGTGAATGATAGTGGGCTCAGGATAGTTGGATCAAAATTCTGACTTAGTCGCATGGTATTATGGATAATGAATTGGGTCGGGGTAGCAAGAAAGGCTAGACTATCTCTCTGGTGAGAAATCCAGTGATCGGATATGCACTCCGTTGGTATAAGAGCTCATAAAGTGTGTCGGTGTACGCGGAACCATTGGTGGAAGTCCATAAATCTCGTGTCGATTAGGTGCTGTTGGTGTAAGTTCATAAATGCCCACCCCAAAGAAAGACCTAGAGAATTTTAAATTAGTCATTAGGTGTGCAATGCCAATGGCGGGGCTTGGAGAGCCGATTTTGTACTCATGACATACATGGGGAAAAAGGAGTGGGGGAGGGCTCTAGTTGAGTTGCATGAGTAAGTCTCAACTCATTTCATGACATGATATGCAAAGATTTCAACGTTGAATAATACATTGTGGTTGAGATGTTGTTCGTGGTAAAGTGTTGCATGAACATTCATATGCACTTAGGTTGGGAAATAGCCTCGGTTAGGAAATACTCTACTAGGCGTGGTTCACCCTATATGGGAACACATTTCAGGTGCGAGGTTTGTACCGGTCGAGGACTCGCATTCAGGGCCTCAACGATGAAGAAAAGTCGGGTTGTGACTTTTGAAAACAAGTCTTTGTAAAAATTTTTGTTAAAACTACGTTTTGGCATGTAAATTGTTGAAATGGACTTGCATGAATGAGGTTTTATGTGGAAAACTCCATTATGCATGTTTTGGATGAAAATGGGATGGTTTGGAATGCATTGGAAATCAAAAAGGGGTGAAACAGACAAAATTGGACAAAGAGTACCGGTACTGTGTACCAATACAGTTGGGTCCAGAGAACAGAGAGTACCAGTACGCAGTACCGGTACTGTCTGTCCATAAGGCAAATCGTATCAGTACACAGTACCGATACTGTCCCCAAAAATTTGAAATTTTAAAACTAAAGTACCATGTTTTTGGACTTTGTTTTCCTTGGTTCCAATGATACAAATGGATATTAAATGAGACACATTGGGGTATGTTGAACCTTGGTTGGAGTTAATGATTAAAGGAACATATGTTACATGTGTGAGTAATAATCCCAAGTAAAGGGATACTAATTGCATCATGTCGGATTTTGCGGCACTCACGGGCATTTTCGCGGGTTGACAGGTGGTCAATGGTTAATAAATGACCACCGGTTTTAGGGGCATCACAGTTTTTCAATTTATCAAATGCTAATTGACATGCATCATTTCATTCAAATAATACATCATGATGCAAAAGATTACATATAGATCTAGATATTGAACTAAAAGTTTTTATAAATATTCTATAAAATCTTGCATGACCTAGAAAAGAGCAAACATCTTTTACAGTTTTTGGAGGAGGAATATTAGTTATCAAATCAATTTTAGATTTATCAGCTTCGATTCCTTTTTCAGACACTACATGACCTAAAACAATACCTTGTGTAGCCATGAAATGACATTTTTTCCAATTTAAGACAAAATTTGTTTCTTCACATCGAATAAGATTTTTTTCAAGATTTTCTAAACATAATTCAAATGAATCACCAAATACCGAAAAATCGTCCATAAAAACTTCTAAATATATTTCTACCATATCACTAAAAATACTTAACATGCAACATTGAAAGGTAGCTGGAGCATTACATAATCCAAAATTCATCCTTTTATATGCAAAAGTACCAAAGGGACATGTAAATATAATTTTTTCTTGATCATCTATTTCAATTTCAATCTAATTATAACCAGAATATCCATCTAATAACAATAATATGCATGATCAGCTATTCTTTCCAATACTTGATCTGGGAAAGGCAATAGAAAATGATCTTTTCTGGTGAGGGAATTTAACTTTCAATAATCAGTACACACACGCCAACCTGTGACTGTACGCATAGGAACTAATTCATTCTCTTGATTTTGTATTACAATGACACCAGAATTTTTAGGGACTACTTGTGTAGAACTAACTCATTTACTATCAGATATAGGATAGATAATATTAGCATCTAATAGTTTATGTACTTCATTGCGAACTACCTCTTTCAGGTGTGGGTTTAATCTTCTTTGCATCTAACGAGATGGTTTAGCATTTTCTTCCAAATGTATACAATGAGTACACAGAAGTGGGCTTATACCTTTTATATTTGGTATTGTCCATCCAATAACACTTTAGTATTTTTTAATACTTTTGTTAATTCTTTTTCTTGACTTTCAGATAAATTCGATGATATTATCATGGGATGAATTTCATCTTTTTCTAATAAAAAATATTTTAAATTAGTTGGGAGAGGTTTTAAATCTAGCTTAAAAATTTTGACATTGGATTCTATAGACGTAGACAACAATTTTTCATTTTTTGGATTCCATAATGATATATCTTCAAACTCCTCATTAGATATAGATTTTAATGTATATAATTCTTGTTCCATATAAGCATTTTCAAATAAACTCTGAGTTAGCAACTCAACACAATTAACTTCATGCAACTCTTCTTCTCTGGGTTGTTTTGCCATGTTAAAAATATTTAATTCCAAAGTCATATTTCCAAATGAAAGTTTCATGACTCCATTCCTACAATTAATCATTACATTTGATGTAGTTAGGAATGGTAGACCCAAAATAACAGGTATGTATGCAGATTCATGAAAAATTAGTTGTGTATCTAAAACAATAAAATCTACTGAAAAATAGAATTGATCAACTTGGACAAGAACATCTTCCACAATTCCTCATAGAGTTTTTATAGATCGGTCTACTAATTGTAATGTGACATTGGTGGGTTTCAACTCACCCAACCCTAATTGTGTATATAACGAATATGACATTAAATTAACATTTGCTCCAAGATCTAACAAAGCTTGTTTAATTCAAAAATTTCTAATGATGCATGAGAATGTAGGACTTCCCGGATCTTTGTACTTAAGAAGAGAGATATGCTAATTATAACACTAAGTTGTTCAGTTAAAAATGCTTTATTTCGTACATTGGTTTTTCTTTTTACCGTGCAAAGATCTTTTAAAAACTTGGCATAAGCAGGTACTTGTTTAATTGCATCCACAAAGGAATGTTAATCTTAACCAGTTTAAACAACTCAAAAAATTTAGAATGATCTTTTATAGATGAAGGATTATTGACCCTTTGAGGGAAAGGTAAAGGAATAGGACACGGATGATCTTCCACATTTTGTAGTTTTGGTTGTTTTTTGACTGAAGGTTCAGGTTCAAGTGGTTCATTAATAGGAATTGACTTACGTATTTTCTTGGAAATTTTAGGTTTAATAGTTTTGTCAATCACCTTACCACTTTTTAGTGTTGTGATTGCTTGTACTTGACTTGGAGAAGGTTCAGAGGACACATAATTAGCTTTACTTTGACTTTGTAGAGGTTTAGGCTAAGATGAGAATTTTTCCTTCTCTCACATACTTAGAGATTGAGTCAACTTAGCTAGATGACTCTTGATATCTTCAATACTCTGAGAAGTTTGAGTTTTAAAATCATTAAATGCTTGAGTTGTCTGAGTATTAAAATTCATTTGACTTTGAATAAATTGATTCATAGTATCTTCCAGAGTTCGTCTGTGGCTGTAGTGGACCTTGTGATTGATTTATAGGTTGTGTATTTCTCCAACTAAAATTTGGATGATTCCTCCATCCTAGATTGTAAGTTTTAGAATATGGGTTTGAATATGGCTTATTATAAGTTGGAGTAGCATTAGATTGTTCAATTAAAACTTCTTTAAATGTTGTTATTGTTGGACATTCTGCTACAAGATGTCCTGAAAACACACAAATTTCACATATTTGATCAGTAGAAGAAACAACAGACATTTGCTTAATCTTTTCATTTCTAAAGCTTCTAGTTTTTGAGATAAATTAGTCATTTTAGCTCTTAAATCATCATTTTCTTTTAACACATATTTTTCGCTTTCATATGCAGATGGCTTAGTTTCCACTATATTTGAAGAAGTTGAGTTGCACATTTGGGAACTCTTAATAATAGAATCAAAAAATTAGAACGCTTGTTCATGATTTTTACTCATAAATTCCCCCTGGGCCATCATTTCAACAAACTGTCACATTGCATGTGGAAGAGCATCATAAAAAAACCAACTAAAGCCCAATTTTCAAATTCATGATGTGGACAAGATTGGAGAATATCTTTAAATCTTTCCCAACATTGATAAAAAATTTCTCCTTCTTTTACAGAAAAATTCATTATTTGACATCTTAATGTATTAGTACGATGCACAGGAAAATTTTTTTTAAAAAAATCAGTTTGCAAAGCTTGCAAATTTGTGATAGAATTAGCTCTTAAATAATTAAGCCATTGTTTTGCTTTATCTTTTAACAAAAAAGGAAAAAGTTTTAATCGAGCCATTTTAGAGTTATCCTGCAAAGTTCCATAGACTTCTTCAAAATCTTTCATATGCACATAAGGATTTTCAGTTTCTAAACCATTGAACTGTGGTAATAACTGTATTATACCTGGCTTAATATTAAGATTTGAAGCGTCTGTTGGAAAAGCAAAACATGATGGGACATTAATTTGTGTAGGATGTAAATATTCTCTTAATGGTCGGACATTTTGAACTACTTCTTGCTCTCTAGGATCTTATTCCCTAGGTACGTTTTGAGCCATACTTAATTCAAATAATGCTTGTGTAGATGAAGACGAAGGAGATGACTGGTTTACAGAACCTACTGATGAATGAACAACCATAAACTATTAAAAAGAAAACAAAAAATTTATAAACATATAATATAGATAAACAACTTCCCTATTCAATTTTAAATTACCGTAACTTCCCGGCAACGGTGCCAAAAACTTGATTCAACTTATTTCGTGACCTGTTTTACATTATACACTCAAGTATAAGTGGTCAAATTGTAATTTTCTCGGTTTAAGTCTAAGATCAATCCCACGAAGAGTTTTAATAATTATAATTTAAAATAAGAACAGTGAAGTTGTTGTTAAAGTTGTGTGACATAAGATAGCTTGTGTTGTGAGCTTAGATTGATAACTAGTCTAAGTAATTTAAATATAAGTAAACTGTTAAAAGACAATAATATTAAAGGTACCCTTCTGTTTAAGGATCACATATGCTTTATATTGGTTACGTATTGGAAATGCCATTTTATAACATTTAACTTCCATATTACTGGAAAGTCAATCGGTAAGTCTGATGTATATTAAACCATAACACAACAACTTCTTAGGTTACCTGGTCGTATATGTGACAATTAACTAATCCAAGTAAACCAGAAGGTCAAGCCATTCATGAAGATCACTTGAATTATTCAATTGACAATATTATATTATGTATCAGTTAAACAACCCTAGTAATCTAGAAGGTCAAGTCATTCAGGAGGATCACTTAGGTTATTAATCTGAAAAATTTTATATCATGTATCAGTTAAATAACCCTAGTAATCTAGAAGGACAAGCAATTTAAGAGGATCACTTAGGTTATTAATCTGACAAATTTAATATGCATCAATTAAACAACCCTAGTAATCCAGAAGGACAAGCCATTCAGGAGGATCACTTAGGTTATTAATTTGACAACTCTATACCATGCAACAGTTAAATATCCTTAGTGCACCAGAAGGTCAAGCCATTCAAATGGAACACTTTAGATATTTCACTGGCAGGTTGATGATTCACAGATGACATAAGTTTGGGCTACTTATTGAACTGAAAGCATTGGATATGCCGAGACTTAACCTGTCTATAACCAATCAATCGACTTTTATGTAACATCCAATTGCGTACATCATTGTATCTTGCATGAAGTATAGAATATTAAGTACCCCTTAGTGTTCATAACCGTGAGCATATCATAGTTATATATATATTAATAAAGCATAAGAAAACAGTGATATTTTCCATAACTTAACCAGAAATATACATATGTTTACCCCTCACTAAAGGGTATAAGTAAACTACTCACACTCCGATGCTATAAACAAGAAATAAGTGCGGGTAATTCGCATTACAATACTAAATAAAATACAGACCCTGACTCTCCTTTCCCATGGAATGATTAAAATACAACCATCCTTAGTATCAGCTAAGACACAAAGGTGGTGGAAGTTCAACTCTCCAAGTAGAAAGACATAACAAAAATGTAGAAATAACAAAATTTTGGTTGGAGAGTAGGTTGGACAGGATCCTCCTTTGGATTCTTGAATTTTTCTATGACTTTCTCTCCTTTTCTCTCCTTGGATTCTCCTTGTTCTACCCAAAGCTCTCTCTCAAATCTCTCTTCTGGTTGAAGAAGGCTGCATGGCCTATTTATAGGCAGAAGGTGGAAGTAGTAGGTGGAGGATAGTTGAACCGCAAAGAGCCACCGTCCGGATGCCACCACCACCGCCCGGACAGTGCTGGCTTGCTGGAATTTTGGTGCTGATCCTCTCTTTCTTCTAGTGGTTTCTTGATAACATTACACTTTCTTCCCTTGTTAGTTCAAGCTTTGACAGATTGTTCCTCTTAATTTTCAGCAATTTCGCACAGAAACCCTGAAATTTGAAACAAAACACACATAAATCCCTAGTTTATGCACAAACCCTAATTTATAGTTTTTAATTGTTTAATCTTACAAAATTAACTTATTTAATTATATTAATTTACATACTAATTAGGGTTAATTAGTAGGGTATGCTACCGGTAGGTCTTCCAAGGGACACTAGTAGCTGCTTTCCAATAGGCTTTTCTACCGGTAGCTATCAAGTCTTCTACTGGTAGGTCTTGCATGGCTTCTACTAGTAGGTCTTCCCTTGTCTTGGAATTCATGATTACTTGAGCTCTTGAGCCATCTGTCATGAGGTCCTTTCTTCCCAATTGGCCTCAATCACTTGATGGGGTGCTTTATGCCTGCCCCTTCCAACCTATTACTTGCAATCAAGCCAATCTCCATTAATTATCAATTTGAATTGATTTCCCAAAAATTAATTAAAAAACTAGTTAAATTGGATGCAATAAAGATGCTTCATATGCAATGTTCCACACTCATCATTAATTATCAACTTCTTGCTTTCTTAAAATTTTTATTTTTAGGTTTTATAGATTTGCATGCGGTGTAGAAACCAAGTAGACCGACTTGTTAGACTTAGAAAAGACTTAGTACCAGTTTTAGGTATGGATGCTCATAATAATATTGATGACATTTTGCCAACAGGGGGTAATGGTGGGAATAGTCGAGTTATAGTTCCACCTGGTCGAACTGTGAAGGATTATCTTCAATCTACCCGCTCTTCCTCACCATCGTGCACTGTACTACCAGTGCAAGCACACCAATTTATTGTTAAATCAGGGATGCTCCAATTGCTTCCTTGATTCCATGGAATGGCCAATGAAAATTGTTATCTCTATCTCAAGAAATTCAAGGAAGTAATTAGTTCATTCTTTAAATAGAACGTGCGAGAAGAAATGCCTAGAATGAAACTCTTCCCTTTCTTACTCAAAGATAAAACAAAGACTTGGCTAAGTTCCTTAAAGCCACAAATGATCTCTAGTTGGGATCAAATGCAAAAAGAATTTTTGACTAAAATTTTTTCCCATTCATAAAACTACTACTTTGAAAAAATAAATTCAAAATATTGTTGATATGCTAAATGAGAAGTTTTATGAATATTGGGAAAGATTTAAAGAGCTCTTAAATTCTATTCTACATTATGGCTTTGAACCGTGATAGATGGTAACTTTCGTTTATGAGGAATTACCCATGCACATTGTCAGTTCATCAACATGATGTGCAGTGTAGAGTTTCTACATAAAGAACCAGAGGAGGCTCTTGATTATTTTGATTGTTTGGTAGAGAATGCCCAGTCATAGGACATCTCGGACCCTGCTGAACTATCAACATCATCAGCAACCCCTTAATCGTATAGTGGAGGGAAATTTTTTTTGAGAGATCAAGATGATCTCGTCGCCACGATTGCTAAAATTTCAACGAGGTAACCAGCGTGCCCAAGGCTGATGGGCCCTGCTTTATTTGTGAATCCATTGATTACCCTACAAATAAGTGCCCAACTATTCCAATGTGTAGGGATATGCATGGGTAAGTTAATGCATTTAATCAAACAAAGCAGTCATTTTCTTCATTCTCCAATACCTATAATTCGGGATGGAGACACTATCCCAACATTATTTGGAGATTTGAAAACACTATCCAACATCAACAATATCCTTCTACAAACATCAGTCATCAATGAACTATGTCGGTCCTGTATTGCTCAACAGGTCCCTCCACAAGGACCTCCACAATACGGGTTTGTACATAACCTAACACCACCACCACAACCACAAGCTCAAGGGTCTTGACATCAAAGTTAGCCAATAGTACCTCTTTACCAATCACCCCACAAAAGAAGCACAAATGAATTTTTATAGCAATACATTCTGAACCAGAATAACATCAACAATCAAAATTCTTAGGCTCTGAATAAAATTAGGTCACAAATCACAAAGATTAACACAACCTTAGAGGCAATGTAACAAGAGAAAGGAAAATTCTTTTCTAAACCCCAAAAGAACCCCAAGGGTCAACACATGATTGAGACATCTGAGAAAGTTGAACAGTTGAAGTCCATTACTATTCTTAGGAGTGGTAAAGAAGTAGATAAGACTATCCCACCCAAGGTCTCTAAGCCTACAGAAAAAAAAAAGCTCAAGTGATCTTGAGGAGACTAAGTTGTCTGATATTGCTGATAATAGTTGTCCTATCCCTACTCCTTACCCTCATAGACTGTGTATGCCTGCTTAGTTGTCTAAGACATCTAAAATACTTGAGACTTTTAAGCAGGTGAAAATTAATATTCCTCTTTTGGATACATTTAAATAGATATCATCTTATGCCAAGTTCTTGAAGGAATTATTATAGTGAAAAGAAAAATCCATGTGCAAAAAAAGGTTTTCCTCACAAAGCAGGAAAGCTCCATCTTAAGGAAAAATACTCTGCCCAAATACAAAGACACCCATTATCCCACCATCTCCATTACCATTGGAGAATGTTGTGTAGAGCAAGCACTGCTAGATTTGGGTTCAAGGGTGAACCTCGTACCCTATTTTGCAAATATACAGCTTTAGAATAGGAGGATTGAAGCCAAAATTCATCACACTCCAGTTGGTCGACAGAAATATAAAGATGCCACAAAAAATAATGGAGAATGTTTTATTCCAAGTGGAGAAATTTTACTTTCTAGTTGATTTTATTTATCTAGATACTTGTCATGTTGCTAACCCGTCTATTCAAATCCCTATTATTTTGGGATGACCATCCCTTGCATTTTCTAATGCCATAATTAATTGCAGGAATGAAATCATGAAGCTTACCTTCGGGAATATGATCTTGGAGTTGAACATGTTCAACATTAGAAGGTAGCCCAAGGATGATGGAGAGATACATCAGATCAATTGCATTGACACCATCATGGAGCAGTAGGAAAAGGATTCAACTGGAAGATACTTGGATATCATGCTAGAGGAAATAGTTGTTCAAGAAAAAGAAGCTTTTGTTCTAGGCTCGTGGGAACCTAAGTTTGAAGAATTACCACCCATGGGGAAGCATGCTCTACCATCGATTATTCAACCACCCAAATCTGATATGAAGCCACTCTCATTTACTTTGAAAAATGCTTATCTGGGGAGTGATGATATTTTTCCAGTGGTGATCAATTCATCCTTGCTACCAAAGCAAGAATCAAGGCTACTAAAATTATTAAAGGCGCGCAGGGAGCCATTAGGTGGACATTAGTAGATTTAAAGGGTATCAACCCTCTAATATACACCCATAAGATCTACTTGAAAAAAGATGCAAAACCTTCCTACCAACTACAGCAGCGATTGAATCCTATATTGAAGGATGTTATAAGAGCTAAAGTGTTAAAACTACTTGATGTAGGAATTATCTTTCTCAATGCTGATAGCAAGTGGATGAGTCCTATATAGGTAGTTCCTAAAAAGTCGAGAGTCACCATGGTTGCTAATGAGAAGAATAAGTTGATTCCAACAAGGACAATGACCGAGTGAGGGTTTGCATCGATTATAGAAAGTTGAATTCATATGCTAGAAAAGACCATTTTTCAATGCTATTCCTTGACCAAGTCTTAGAACGGGTTATAGGGTATACGTTCTACTACTTTTTAGATGGGTATTCAAGCAATAACCAGATCAATATAGCCCTTGAAAATCAAAAAAAAAAAAAAAACACAACCAGCATGTGCCCCTTTGGAATGTTTGCCCACAAAATTATTTCATTTGGCCTTTGCAATGACCTAGGCACGTTTCAAAGGTGTATGATGAGGATTTTTAGGGAAATGGTAGAGAAAATCATCGAGTTTTTATGGACAATTTTTTTTATTTGTGGTGATTCATTTAAGGGTTTTTTAGAAAATTTGGATTTGTTACTTCAAAGGTGTGAAGATAAAAAATTGGTGCTTAACTAGGAAAAGTGTCATTTTATGGTGACTCAGGGGATAGTCCTTGGTCACATTGTGTCAAAGAAAGGGACAGAGATGGATATGGCTAAGGTTGAGTTGATTTCTAACCTTCCTACTCCCAAGACTGTTAAAAATGTCTGATAATTCCTTGGTCATGCTAGGTTGTAAAGGCAATTCATAAAGGGTTTTAGTGCCTTGGCATAACCTTTATCTCATCTACTACGCCAGCAAGACCTTGAATGAAGCTCAGATGAACTACAATACCATTGAAAAGGAATTGCTAGTAGTAGTTTTTGCACTTGATAAATTTAGTTCATATATTATAGGGTCACCTATTGTTGTTTGTACTAACTATGTTGCTTTGAAGTATTTGATGACTATGTAAGATGCCAAGCCAAGGTTGATTAGGTGGATCATTCTCCTTTAAGAGTTCCACATCATTATCAAAGACAAGAAAGGAGTAAAGATTGTAGTGGCAGATCATTTGTCCAGGCTTATGATTGAAGATACAGGTGCTGACATTCCTATCCTTGAATTTTTCCCTGATGAGCATTTATTTGTTTTAAATAAAACTATGCAATGGTTGCTTGATGTTGTCTGTTGTACTATCCTAATCTCTTAACATCTTCCCTCAATGTGTATGTATGATGTGTGTGTGAAGGGGAATGTCACTCTCCTTTGGAATAATGTCAAAAGAAAGGGCAAGGGAATGGTAGAAAATGAAATGTACAAGTGAGCAAAAATGCTTCCCAAGAGTAAGAAGACTTTCGCGTGTCATGTTTTACTTGGAGGTATTCCAAGGTTGTTTCCTCGGGGAAGGATGTGTAAGTGATTTCGGTGAAAAAAGGTGTAAAATCTTTTGTAGTTGAAGTTTGGTTTGTGAGTTGTATTTTGATGAAAATGAATTGGAAAACAAGTGTTGGCTAATTCGAAGGGTTCACTCCGATGGGAATACCGAGTCAACTCAAAACCTTCCTCCAATAGTGCGTAAATGAACGATTGATTCATGGGAAATGAGGGACAAAATGGAAGTGAGGATCCAAGCATAACCCGTGACAATGCCTATAGGATATCAAAGACTCACAAACCGATCCACACTGAACCCAGTCAAACCGTAACACCATACACCGAGGGGAGGAAAGGGGATGAGTTGAGATAACATACCTAAGAGGAGGTCTCCCTTGGATAAGCCAACTTAAGGATTTAGCTGTTCATGCTTAGAAGAAGGACAACAATGGAAATGGAAAACATTCTAAAGCAATACAAGATTGTAGCTAAGATAATGCAAGAAAACTTAAACTAAAAGAGAATGCATTTAATACCCATTTACAGCTAAGAAATTGAAGAACATAGAAGCATTAATGGTAGAAACTTTAATGGAAGACTAAACTTGAGAACAACTAGAAATTAACGACATTCAAAGCATTAAAGGAAGCTTAGAATATTCTTACATGAAATTAGAAGACAATGCATGGAAGAAAATGTAAAAATCTCTACTTCTCTCTCTAACACTATTCATCTTCTTCCTAGAGCTTCTCTCACTATATTACAATGTGTCTATTGTAAAACGAATAATGGAGAGCTCTCTTCCTTGTCAAAAACTTCCATGGAGTGAAGCCCAAGTCTTCTTATGTGATCTCCATCCATAGGGCTGCACAGGGTGGTGCAGGCATAGCCTGCACACCCAGCACATTCTCTCTCTTCTTTCCTCATTTATGATCCAAGCTCCAAAATTTAATGAAGAGGTGCATTAGGGCATTAGGGATGTTCATTGTGTAAAACATGTCAAGAATAGGTAAGAGGGTGACTAGTGGGACCCTCAAAATGGCAGAGCCTGATATACAAAATCTGGGTTGTTTCAGTAGAGCATACTGATATGGCGAACACTAGTAGCTAAAGTATACCAGTATAACATGCCGGTACGGCGAACACCAGTAGCTAAAGCAGACCATTACGGCATACCGGTATGGTTTCTCCTATTTTTGCTGATTCTTTGGTTTCCTCACCTCCTGAGCTATCTTCAAGCCATCCCTTCATTATCATTCACCTCAAATCATAAGCAGAGGCTTTAAGAAACACCATTTATCACCTTTTATCTGCAATTACCACAAATCTTCATTAATAGCACAAATCCACTCATTTAATCTCCAAAAACAAGTGAGAAAGGAATATATTAGCCCATGAAATATGCATTATTTTGTGCTAATCACACCCCCCAACTTGAGTCTTGCTAGTCCCTAGCAAAATTTATCTTTAAAAACAAAGTAACAAGTATAACATACAATCATCCATTTAAATAAGTAATTAACCCAAACAATAAAAATACATAAATCATAATGCAATTGTAGAAATAAACTTGGACAAATAGAAACAAAAATTGTGGTATTCCATTAATGTGTTTCAAAGTTGGATTACATGGAGTCGGACATCAAAAAGAGACAAAATGGCATACGACCTATAGGTTCTTCTACTAGGTCAATGACTCCAACCTAGCTATGTCCTCTCGGGATGGGTCTTTCTGGAAATGTGTGCACGAACAGTTCCTTCACCATTAACGAAATTCCATGCACCGGCACCTCTAACCCATGCATTGTCATCTCTAAAGCATACTGGTACACTGAGGGATCGAGCGTGGTGGTGTAGTTATGGATGGCCCAGCAAAAGAGGATCCCAGGATGGAAAGCTCCGCAGCTGGGGCAGATGAGGATGGTCAAGGCACTTCAGAATTAGAGCCCAAAGTCCTAGCTCGCTCCCCCTGACTCATCACCCTCCTCTTCTAACTACTGGCCTTGCCAATGGCCCCAATCTCAAGGAGAGTGAGCTTATCAAAGGCATAGGCCTTCACCTTGAAGTGCCGGCACATCCGAGTCACCTAACTCCCGAATGGAAACTTGATCATAGGCTTCTGTGTCACGGAAAAATCTCTCATTACCTCCCTTATGAAAAGGGCAAAGTTGACCGTCTGCCCAGACATGACAGCGTCCAACAAACCTAGCTTTTCAAGATTTGATTTCTTTTCTGCACCCCTCGATACGAGATTGTAATGGAGAAGTTTATTCAAAAGACCGTACGAGTGCTTTAACCCTCTACTTTGAACAGTTCCCTTGAATTGCATAGGATTATCGTACATCAAAGCCACAAGCTCAATAATGGTTTTGGCTCGGGTGACATTGTGACGATAAACTGGGGGAAGGAGGGTGGTCTCTCATATTTCCCTAGGAAGGTGGCAATGACATCAGGGATCACTTCGAACATCCTACCCCGAACATTTGTTCTCAAGACTTCCACCTCGTTCACCTTTACCACCCTCAATGTTTGGTAGAATTCCCTACACATCGAAAACTTGTACCCATCAACTGGTTCAAACCAAAACCTCATTTCATGGGCACAAATAAGCTTGACCACCTCGTTCCTTGGGCCTAGCAAAATATGATCTAAGTACTGCTCACATGTCACATTCTTCCCTTGAATCAATTGGAATCGTGCCTCATTTTTGGCTTTTTTTTCTCTACCCATTGGGGTCCCCGCTTGATTCCTCACCACTCCTCTTGCGACTACTGGGCTCCTCGGGTTGAGAGGAGCTAGAGCTGACTCATTTTGGGCCATGCAATACAACAGTGCCCCTATAGACAATAATGCAAAATAAATCAAGAGAACACATCAATCGAGTCTATAGCCCAATGAACGACCTCAAAGTGACGAGCCATTGAGAACTTCTTGAAGGGTTTGGAAAGATTGAAGGAAGTAGAGAGGATTTGAACTTATAGGATTTTCGGCAATTAGGGTTTCAAAGGGCTGAATGGCACTAAATCATAGAATGAGGAATAGAGATTTGAGGGATTTGAAGGAGGAGGAGGTGATTTGGAAACCTAGGAAGCTTTTTGAGTGAGAGAGAAGTTTTAGGTCTGTAAGTTAAGAGGTAAATGAAGGGTTCCCCGAAAAAAAATCGATGAAAAGCCCTAATTTTTGGCATTCCAGGCGAACCATACCGGTATGTCGAACTCCAGTGGCCAAGGCATACCGGTATACTTTGCCTTGTTTGCAAATTATTCATGTTGAGCAAATCTCCTCCACTCATTTCCAATTCATGACCTACCCTATACATTCTACCACTCTCTTTATGACCTCTACTCCACCCTGAACATATACTCCACTTGTAAACCACAATTTGAACCATCATGCCCAATTCATTTCCAAAATTACAATGTGATTTAACATTTTGATTCATTCAACGAACAAAGAATGGATTTCTATCTTTAACTATCAAAATGAACACCCAAAATGCAAGTCACATAATTAAAAACACGGGCATTCCTACTTCATTTCAAATATCAAAAACTTGAACAATATTCCCCCGTTCTGTAAGCATGGAGCTATATAACACATTTCTCAGATGATTGAACTAAGCACACATGAGTAAGACCATAGCCTCAAATACTAGTCTAAAGTATGCACCTACACATTTAATTTCAAACTCGTGTGTGTGTGAATTGGACAAGTAATTTGAACACTTACACGACAGAATTCACATTCGAGTGGCTAGCCAAAATGCAGCTTTAATGCAAGATTCACCAAAGATCCCTCTTAACAATGAAATACACTCTAGATATCTTGACATGCACTCCATGTGTACATGTGAGATAGATTCTTGTGCACAAAAACAAAGTATGCTCACATGTAATCCAAAAATGAAGTTCATGTATGAAAATGAAGCGACTTTGGCATAATCTCATGAAAAGAATGCTAGGGCATTTAGATAGCAAAATCAACTTCTTGTTCTTTAAAAGTATGTTTCCCCTATGCTTTCTCTAGGGGTCCATTTGGTTAGGAAGAAAAAAAGGATGGAAAGTGAAAATGATAGAAAGTGAAGTGAAAAAAAAGAAACTGATAGAAAATATATTTCCATACATGTATTTGGTTAGAATGAAAAATTTACTATAAAGTTTTAAAAAAATTCCATTGTATTGTTTGAAAGAAAGAAAAGTTATGAAATTTTTTTTATAATTGTCTAAATTACCCTTAACTATATTAAATCGGTCTAAAAAATAAAAANTGATGGAAAGTGAAAATGATAGAAAGTGAAGTGAAAAAAAAGAAACGGATAGAAAATATATTTCCATACATGTATTTGGTTAGAATGAAAAATTTACTATAAAGTTTTAAAAAAATTCCATTGTATTGTTTGAAAGAAAGAAAAGTTATGAAATTTTTTTTATAATTGTCTAAATTACCCTTAACTATATTAAATCGGTCTAAAAAATAAAAAAAATATGTAATTATAATTAAACGTTAATTATTTTTTTTAAAAAAAAGCTTGAAACTTAATTTTAAGACAATCAAAAATACAAAGGTCTTTGGACCAAATTATATGATTAATTAAATTCATACCAAAATTGTTTAGAATTCATAACCAATAAAATATTTTAAGAAAAATAAGGGTAAAATAAGAAGTTAGTTATAGATCACAATTGCATTTCCTTGTGTTTTTTACAAGAAAAAAAAGTCGGCTATTTGTGAGAAAATTCAAGCATGAAGGAAAATTATTTTTTCTATCATTTTCCTTTTCATGCTAACCAAACACATAAAAATTTTGAAAAATTTCTCTTTCTTATATTTTCTATCATTCTCCTGCTAAACAAACGAACCCTAGATCATTTAGGACTTTCAAGGGTTGTAATGAGGCCTCGGGGTGATATTGAGGCAGGTGAAATGAAGGATATAGGATAACAAAGAGGTTTGTTCCGAGTAAAAGAGTTTTATTTCAAAAACATCTCCTTTATCATGGGATTATCATTCCATTCTTACACCTTCACCACACTCTTTGTTTCTCTTATTTCTTTTCCTTAACATTTTCCTTTTCTTTTGTCATTCTTTTCTTCATTCACCCTTTCTTCACATTTTTCTTGGATTTTCGTTCTCCTTCTTTTTTTTTTTTTTTCAACTCTTTGAGTTTCAACAATAATCATCCCTTGCTTGAATTTCCTCACCACACTTCCTTTACTTTTGCAATCACTCATTTTCAGCTTTAGGAACAACCAATGTATGGTATATATTTCTTATTTTCATCGGCTTGGTCAAATGTGTGGCATAGAAACAAATTTCCAATTAAGGCTCAATCACAGCACTAGGGATAAACTTTTCACAAGAAAAAGGGTTAAGGCTCAAAATATTTCAAAGATGACCTAAAATCACTTCTAGGTATGCATGGGATGGCATTGTGCATTCAAGACAAGTCAATCTACTATCTAAATGCACCTAACCGAAACAAGTATAATAAGACTATTGAACAAATTTGACATTGAAAAATTGTTATTTGAGTAAATATAAGTTCCCTCCCAAAAAGGTTTGGCACTAAAGCTCTCATGGGTCCTTACTCATCTCCACTACTTATGTCAAGCCTAAAACATGAATCCAATCCGTAAATTGCTGAAATTACACATTCAAAGGTCACATACGAGTTCAAAAATCAATACATATGTGATACTCACACATAGGATCAATTTCCATAGTATGCTCATGTGCTCAAAGTTCACAACAAAGATCAATATATCATCCAACCCAACACTCTTAACAAGGGAATACAGATCAACATTTAGATATTTTTCATAAAAAATGTTCAAAATTTTCACATAAACACCCCAATGCAAGCAAAAATTTGTATCACAAAAAAAAAAATTTCCACAACATTGGTGTATCATGCAAGTGGTGCACCGCTCCCCCCAACTGGACTTATGCAGTATCCTGAATGCATCAAAAACATATGATACGCAATGAAGGACAGCAGAAAAAATGAGTAGGGTTAGAGAACACCTTGCACTTGAGTTTTGACAAAAGCACCAATATCTGAAACTAAGAATAACAAAACTATATGACAAGAGAACATAAATAACATAGAATAACAATAAAGTAAGTAGATAAAAACAACTATACATTAAAAAGTAGAAAAACTAGTTATTCCTCCACAACATCCAGGTATACTGGGTCCATTAAATCTTCCTCCACCACTTGTTCTTTAGAGCCCCCAAAAAATGGCTCAAGTATTTGGCCATTGACCTTGAATGTATGGCCATTTTTGGGGTTTGAGACATCCACAGCTCCATTGGGGTAGGCCATTTTGACAAGATAGTGGCCATCCCAACGAGATCGAAGTTTACCTTGGAAAATGGAGAGACGAGAGTTGAATAAAAGTACTTTTTGCCCGGGCTCAAATGACTTCCTCACGATTGATTTGTCATGAAAGATTTTAGCTCGTTCCTTTGAAATTTTTGAGCTTTCATACGCATCTCTTCTAATCTCTTCCAACTCATTCAGCTCGAACTTTCTTTGCTCTACGACCATTCTTAAATTGAAGTTCAGGATTTTGATGGCCCAATAGGCCTTGTGTTCCATTTCGACCGGCAAATGGCAAGTCTTTCCGTAGATGAGCCGATAGGGAGACATGCCCAAAAACAGTCTTATAGGCGGTGCGGTAAGCCCATAGGGCATCAGTTAGTCTATTTGACCAATCGTTTCTATTGGGGTTCACCATTTTCTCTAAAATATTTTTGATCTCCATATTGGCCAACTTAGCTTGGCCGTTGGTTTGTAGGTGGTAAGCGGTGAATACCTTGTGAGTGACACCATATTTGAACATTAAAGATGCAAGTGGCCTATTGCAGAAGTGTGATCCACCATCACTTATCATTTCGTGAGGCATCCCAAACCTCGAAAAAAATATTTTCTTTGAGAAACTTAACCATGACTCGGTGGTCGTTGGTCTTGATTGGGATAGCCTCCACCCATTTGGACACATAGTCCACTGCCAGTAGAATGTATAGATAGCCAAACGACATAGGGAAGGAACCCATGAAGTCAATGCCCCAACAATCAAATATTTCTATCACCAGTACATGGGAGAGAGGCATCATGCTCCTTCAGGTCACACTACCCAAATGTTGGCATCTATCACATTCTTTACAAAATGAAACACAATCTTTGTTAAGTGAGGGCCAGTAAAAACCTGATTGAAGAATTTTTGACGAAGTTTTCTTTGCTGAGAAGTGACCACTGCATGCTTGTGAATGGCAGAATGAAAGGTATTTTCGTTGTTCATTTTCTGGTATGCATCTCCTCATGACTTGGTCAGGGCAGTACTTGAACAGGTACAGGTCGTCAAAGTAAAAGTACTTCACATCCGCCATGAAATTTCTTCGATCCTCCGGGCTCCACTGCGGTGGTATTTGTCTTGTTGTAAGATAATTACATATGTCAGCATACCAAGGACACATAGAATGAATTGAAAGCAATTGCTCATTAGGAAAGAAGTCTGGGATAGGAATGTTCTCATCCGCCTCTTGATGAGAAAGTTTTATACCTACAAATTGAGTATTTTCAGTTTGATAAAATTGCAAGTTTTCAATTATTTTATGTTCCTTTTTAGTTATTTTGTGTGTTTTGATGTTATTTTGTAGGGTTAATCATTTGGAAGGAAAAAAGGTCAAATTGGAGCTTAAAGGTTGGATTTTTGAAAAGGAAGCTTAAAGGGCATTTTAGGCCAAAAAAGGGGGGGGCACCCCTGCACCATCAAGGGCAATACTTCAGTGCCCCTACACCATTTTTGGCGCAGCTGCGCTTGTGTTGGTCCGTGACATGAATGTTGCCTTGTTTTTTACCCGAAATTGGGCTCTGAAGCTACATATAAGCTAGGGTTTGAGTTGGGAAGATATAATCTGATTTTAGGGGCTACTAACATTGCAAACACCGAGGGATTGAAAAAATATTGAAGACAAAAATTGAAGGAAGAAACACGAAGAAGATTGGAATCGAAGGCTAGAGAAAAAGTGAAGATTACAACTAAGTTTTCATTCTTTTCTCTTACTTTTACTCCTTGATTTTCTGAGATGTTGTTTAATTTGAGATGGATGTTTTTCAATTATATTATGAACAAAATCCTTATTAAGATTGCAACGGAACCTAATGTTTAGTTAAATTGATCTACTCTCGTTTCTAGTTCTATTGATCATGTATGAGTTGTTTGTCATATTTTGTGTTTAATATATGATTGTGTGGCCAAAAATTAATTTGATAACCTAGATGAAATTAGAAGATGAATTCTAGGTTTATATTTGAATATGATGATATGTGTCTAGCTAATTCTTCTTAGGATTCAATTGCTGGGTTTGTGTATAGGATAGGAATATACCTATATGCCGTGTGTAACTTTTATGAGAGTTTGAACTTAATAAATCTTTTCCCACTTATTTTACATAGGAATATAGTAATTCAATCAAGATAGATAATTTTATCTAACTATCGGATAAGGTTTGATAAATAACTGAGTTTTCAGTTAACAACTTGTTTTGATCAATTAACTGGAAAGAAAGTTAGAAAGGTTTTATACGAAACATTTGGGGAAGTTGTAATCTTAACTTATTTTATTCGGTAAATTCAACCCTTGATTGTTATGTTTAGATTTAGTTTTAATTTAGTCATTTCATAGTTCAATTCCAATTGTTTAAATAAAATTGAATTGATATAAAGTTAGTACTTGGAAGTTATTAGCAATATTTCTCTGTGGGAACAATACTCTACTTATCACTTTATTACTTGTTGATCGTGTATACTTGCACATAAATTGTCAATATCAAATTTGGACAACACCTTTTGCACCACTAATCGAGATAAATGATCAGCCATCACATTCTCCACTCCCTTCTTATCTTTGACTATAAGATTGAAATCTTGGAGTAGGAGGATCCACCTGATAAGTCTTGGTTTGGCATCCTGCTTAGACAGCAAATACTTCAAAGCAAAGTGATCAGTATAGACAACTATCAGTGAACCAATGATGTAAGGATGGAATTTATCTAATGCAAATATTACTGCTAGCAGCGCCTTTTCTATGGTAGTGTAATTGTTTTAAGCTTCATTGAACATTTTGCCAGTGTAGTATATTACATACGGTCTATTATCCTTCCTTTTGACCAACCACTGCGCCGACCACGTAATCACTCGCTTTGCACATAAGCTCAAAAGGTAAGCCCCATCTGGGTGGCCGCATAATCGGAGGCGTGATGAGCATGCTTTTCAATTTTTTTAAAAATGCCTCACAATTATCCGACCACTCGAATGGGACATCCTAAGACAATAGATTGGCCAAAGGTTGGGTCAATGTACTAAATTTTTTTATGAAACGACGATAAAAACCCGCATGGCCTAGAAACGACCTAATGTCTCTAACGACTTTAGGTGTGGGGAGGTTAGAGATGGCCTCCACCTTTGATCTCTCAACTTCAATCCCCTTGGCCGAGATTGTGTGCCCGAGAAAAATTCCCTCCATCACCATGAAGTGACACTTTTCCCAATTTAATACTAAACTTTTCTCTTCACATCTCTCCAACACTTTCTCCAAATTTTTCAAGCACCCACTAAAGGAATTCCCAAAGACTGAGAAGTCGTCCATAAATACCTCCACAATCTTTTCCACCATGTTACTAAAGATCCCCATCATGTATCGTTGAAAGGTTCCAGGGGCATTACATAGCCCAAAAGGCATGCGACGGTATGCAAAGGTAAAGTAGGGGCAAGTGAATGTGGTCTTATTTTGGTCTTCCAATGCCATCTCAATTTGATTGTAGCCAGAATATCCATCTAAAAAGCAATAGAATAGATGCCCCACTACTCTTTCCAACACTTGGTCAAGGATTGGCATTGGAAAGTGGTCTTTTCTTGTGGAAAGGTTAAGCTTCCGGCAGTCAATTCAAACTCTTCACCCGGTGATCACTCTTGTCGATATAAGCTCATTCTCATCATTCTCCATCATCGTGACTCCAGATTTCTTGGGTACTACTTGGGTGGGGCTAACCCACTTACTATCGGCAATTGGAAAAATGATGCCTTACATCAAGTAGTTTTAACACCTCATCCCTCACTACCTCCTTCATGATGGGATTTAACCTCCTTTGTGGTTGTTGGGATGGTTTGGTGTCCTCCTCAAGATAAATGTGGTGGGTGCAAATGAGAGGACTTATCCCCTTGATGTCAGCAATTATCCACCCAATTGCTCCTTTATACCTTTTCAATACCTCCAAGAGTTCTTCTTCTTGTTCCCCATTCAATGTTGAGCTATTAACCACCGAAAATGTTTCACCTTCCCCAAGATAAGCATATTTCAAATGGGAAGGTAGTGGCTTCAATTCCAAATTGGACTTTTGCTCATTTGAAGGGAAAATCTTTTTATCTTGGGTTGGGAGCTTCTCAAAAGTAGGGGTCCATCTCTCTATCCCTTTCACACTTTCCATTTCCTTTGGCCCATCAATCTCCTCCATATCAACAAATCCCTCCTCTTCCAACTTGAAAGTGCTCACTAACTCCAAGTGTTCCTCTACCAAGGTGTCAATCCGGTTAACCTCCTATACCTTCTCATTATCACCCGGTTGCTTGCCAAGTTGAACACATTAAGCTCCATCATCATATTCCCAAATGCTAGCTTCATGAGGCCGTTCCTGTAATTTATCATAGCATTAGATGTAGCAAGAAAAGGTCTTCCAAGTATTACAGGGATTTGGGAGGTCAGCTTTGCAACAGGGTGAGTGTCAAGCATAATAAAATCAACAAGAAAGTAAAATTTATCAGCTTGTACTAAGACATCCTCAACTAATCCCCTTAGTGTTCAGACACTACGGTCTGCCAGTTGAAGCGTGATTGATGTAGGCTTCAACTCAAGCTGAAGTTGTTGGTACACCGAGTAAGGAAGAAGGTTCACACTTGCTCCTAAATCAAGGAGCGCTTGTTCCGCTCGACAATTTCTAATGGTTATGGCAATGGTAGTCCAGTCGGGGTCTTTCAACTTTGGAGGAGTATTTGTCCTCAATATTGAGCTTACTTGCTCGATGAGGAATACTTTCTTGTAGACATTCAATTTCCTCTTCACCATGCATAAATCCTTCAAAATATTAGCACATGATGAAATTTGCTTGATGGCGTCGAGGAGTGGAATATTGATCTTTACCTGTTTAAATATTTCAAGAATATTAGCATAATTAGCCACCTTGACAGGTGGCTTCAACCGACTAGGAAAAGGGGCAGGCATGGGGGACACAAACTCACTTTCATCAATCAAGTTTTCTTTCTCAACTACCTCTCTTTCTTTCTTTTCACTTACCTCACCCTCATTGATGTCACCCATGGTATCTTTTTCTTTCGACAAGGTAGCCTTGGGTG
This sequence comes from Ilex paraguariensis, assembly GCA_963454935.2. Classification (NCBI taxonomy): domain Eukaryota; kingdom Viridiplantae; phylum Streptophyta; class Magnoliopsida; order Aquifoliales; family Aquifoliaceae; genus Ilex; species Ilex paraguariensis. Next base: position 817,536 of record CAUOFW020005502.1, read on the forward strand.
AGACCTTTGGGACAATGGTTTTATCAATTTCTTTGCCACTACGAAGAGTGGTAACTGCATGGATTTGCTCACAACTCTCTCTCAAGGGCTTTGATGACTCAATACCATGTTAGCCTCTAGGGTTCTCTTGAGGTTGGGCAAGAAATTTTCCCTTTTCTCGTTGTGATGCCCCCATGGAGTTTGTCAACTTTGTGAGTTGGGCTCTTATATCATTGAAAGTTGTGACATTTTGATTGTTGACGTTGGTTTGACTTTGAATGAAGGCATGAACCATATCCTCCAAATGTTTTTTGTGACGAGGTTGGTATGTGGGTGGATTGGATTGTCCTTGAGAAAAAATTTGTGGAGGTAGGCTTGGTGAAAGTTCTGTGGTGGTGGGTTTGATGAGTACCCTTGTGGATTGATCCAAGGGTATTGGGAGCTAGACGCTTGACCTTGGCCATGGTATTGATTTTGCTTGGGAGGCATGGGAGATAAATATGCATTTGAACCATGAGGAATGAGATTCTCATTTCTCCAACTAAAATTTGGGTGATTACTCAAACCCAGATTATGTGGTTCTGTGAGGGGAGAATGATTGTCTTGTTTGGTTAAATGCATGAACTTGCTCATGATACACTTCCTTAAGTGCCAAACTATTGGGGCACTCTGATATGGAATGCTCCACACTCTCACAAATCGAGCAAGCCTCCTTGATCCGTGAAACATTAGACACCTTGTGTCTCCTATTGACATCAAGACTCTCAACTTTCCTTGACAATTTAGCAATTTTTGAAAGCAAGTATTCCCAATCTCTCAAATCATATATTCATCCCCCTTGTGGTTTACTACTACCCGAAGACGTACTAGATATGTCATTGGTATCCCTAATGTCCCAAGATTGTGCATTTTGGGCCAATGTACCAAAAGTAGTCAAGGGCCTCATCAGGGTCTCTATTCAAGAACTCACCATTACACATCATGTCAATGAATTGTCTATGGGTTGGGATGATTCCTTCATCGAAGAAACTTACCAGTTACCACGATTCAAAGCCATGACGTGGAATGGATTGTAACAACTCCTTGTAATGATCCTAGCATTGATAGAATTGCTCATTGGGCTTCTTAGAAAAGTTTTGAATTCCCTTTTTTAAAGTAGTGGTTCTATGAACCGAAAAAAATTTATTCAAAAATTCAAAAAGCATTTGAGCCTAAGAGGTAATGGATCAAGGTCACAAGGCATTCAACCATGATTTGGCTTTATCTCTAAGGGAGAAATGAAACAATTTCAATCGAGCTATGTTCTCCATAGCATAGTTAGCATTTACGATTGCAACTATATCCTCAAACTCCTTTATGTGCAAGTAGGGGTTTTCCTTATCCATTCCATGGAATGTAGGAAGTAGTTGCAAAATCCCCGACTTAACTTGGGAGAGCTAAGCTTGGACCGATAAGAGGATGCATGAGGATGTGGTGCTACGGGTTAGTTGAAGGAAATCCCTCATAGATCTTATCGAAGGATCCATTTGGATGTTATTCACAGAAGGAGGAAATTGCATTCGTGGATTAGGCATTCTAGATTCGGGCACTCCCCCACCCCTTTGAACATTTGGATTGACACCAATATTATCAAAATTATCACCCGCATCCTAGGGTGGATTTTGGTCAATATTCATGTTGGGGCCTAAGGGTTGTCTAACCAATAGGTTTTATTCATCCCTTCCCCACATGCAACAAACTGTCTACAAATGAATTAATACACAAACAAGAATATATACACAAAACAACGTACGTCAGCCCATGATGAAGATCATGGGACTTACCTCTATTGTCCAAAAATTACCTTTTCGATTCAACACTTTGCCTTCCCTGGCAACGACGCCAAAAATGATTGATGTTTTTCGTTGTAGTATCCTAAACTCTTAACATCTTCCCTCAATGTGTATATATAATGTGTGTGTGAAGGGGAGTGTCACTCTCCTTTGGAATGATGTCAAAAGAAAGGCCAAGGGAATGGTGAAAAATGAAATGTGCAAGTGAGCAAAAATGCTTCCCAAGCACAAGAAGACTTTTTAGTGTCGTGCTTTAATAGGAGGTATTCCAAGGTTGTTTCCTCGTGAAAGGATGTAAATCATTTTGAAAGTGATTCCGATGAAAAAAGGTGTAAAATCTTTTGTAGCTGAAGTTTGGTTTATGGGTTGTATTTTGATGAAAATGAAATGGAAAATAAGTGTTGGCTAATCCGAAGGGTTCACTCCGATGGGAATACCGAGTCAACTAAAAACCTTCCTCAATGGTGCGTAAATGAACGATTGATTCATGGAAAGTGAGGGGCAAAATAGAAGTGAGAATCCAAGCATAACTCGTGACAATGCCTACAGGATATCAAAGACTCACACTCCGGTAGACACTCAACCCAATCAAACCGAACCATCGTACACCAAGGGGAGGAGAGGGGATGAGTTGAGATAGCATACCCAAGAGGAGGTCTCCCTTGGATTAGCCAACTTAAGGATTTAGCTATTCATGCTTAGAAAAAGAAGCTTTTGTTCTAGGCTCTTGGGAGCCTAAGTTTGAAGAATTACCACCCATGGAGAAATATGCACTACCATCGATTATTCAACCACCCAGACCTGATATGAAGTCACTCCCATTTACTTTGAAAAATGATTATCGAGGGAGTGATGATATTTTTCCAATGGTGATCAGTTCATTCTTGCTACCAAAGCAAGAATCAAGGCTACTAAAATTATTGAAGGCCCGCAGGGGAGCCATTAGGTGGACATTAGTAGATTTAAAGGGTATCAACCCTCTAATATACACCCATAAGATCTACATGAAAAAACATGCAAAGCCTTCCTACCAACTACAGCAGCGATTGAATCCTATAATGAAGGATGTGGAAAGAGCTAAAGTGTTAAAACTGCTTGATGTAGGAATTATCTTTCTCATTGCTGATAGCAAGTCGGTGAGTCCTACATAGGTAGTTCCTAAGAAGTCGGGAGTCACCGTGGTTGCTAATGATAAGAATGAGTTGATTCCAACAAGGACAATGATCGAGTGGAGGGTTTGCATCAATTATAGAAAGTTGAATTCATATACTAGAAATGACCATTTTTCAATGTTATTCCTTGACCAAGTTTAGAACGAACTATAGGGTATACGTTCTATAACTTTTTAGATGGATATTCAAGCTACAACCAGATCAATATAGCACTTGAAAATCAAAAAAAAAAAGTCAACCGGCACGTGCCCCTTTGGAATGTTTGCCCACAAAAATATGTCATTTGGCCTTTGCAATGACCTGGGCACGTTTCAAAGGTGCATGATGGGGATTTTTAGGGACATTGTAGAGAAAATCATCGAGTTTTTATGGATAATTTTTTTTTATTTTTGGTGCTTCATTTAAGGGTTGTTTAGAAAATTTGCAGTTGTTACCTTAGAGGTGTGAAGATAAAAAAAATTGGTGCTTAACTAGGAAAAGTGTCATTTTATGGTGACTCAAGAGATAATCCTTGGTCACATTATGTCAAAGAAAGGGACAGAGGTGGATAAGGCTAAGGTTGAGTTGATTTCTAACCTTCATACTCCCAAGACTGTTAAAGATGTCTGATAATTCCTTGGGCATGCCAAGTTTTATAGGCGATTCATAAAGGGTTTTAGTGCCTTGGCATGACCTTTATCTCATCTTCTTAAGCTAGCAAGACCTTGAATGAAGTTTAGATGAACTACAATACCATTGAAAAGGAATTGCTAGTAGTAGTTTTTGCAGTTGATAAATTTTGTTCATACATTATAGGGTCACCTATTGTTGTTTATACTAACCATGCTGCATTGAAGTATTAGATGACTAACTAAGATGCCAAGCCAAGGTTGATTACGTGGATCCTTCTACTTTAAGAGTTCCACATCATTATCAAAGACAAGAAAGGAATAAATAATGTAGTGACTGATCATTTGTCCAGGCTTATGATTAAAGAAACAAGTGTTGACATTCCTATCCCTGACTTTTTCTTTGATAAGCATTTATTTGTTTTGAATAAAACTATGCAATGGTTACTTGATGTTTTCTGTTGTAGTATCCTAATCTGTTAACATCTTCCCTCAATGTGTATGTATGATGTGTGTCTGAAGGGGAGTGTCACTATCCTTTGGAATGATGTCAAAAGAAAGGGCAAGGGAATGGTGAAAAATGAAATGTGCAAGTGAGAAAAAATGCTTCCTAAGTGCAAGAAGACTTTTGCGTGTCATGTTTTACTTGGAGCTATTCCAAGGTCGTTTCCTCGGGGAAGGATGTGAAAGTGATTTCAGTGAAAAAAGGTATAAAATCTTTTGTAGTTGAAGTTTGGTTTGTGAGTTGTATTTTGATGAAAATGAAATAGAAAGCCAGTGTTGGCTAATCGAAAGGGTTCACTCCGATGGGAATACCGAGTCAACTCGAAACCTTCCTCCAATGGTGCGTAAATGAACGATTGATTCATAGAAAGTGAGGGAGAAAATGGACGTGAGGATCTAAGCATAACCCACGAAAATGCCTACATGATATCAAAGACTCACACTCCGATCCACACTCAACCCAGTCAAACCGAACCACCGTACACCGAAGGGAGGAGAGGGGATGAGTTGAGATGGCATACCCAAGAGGAGGTCTCCCTTGGATTAGCCAACTTAAGGATTTAGCTATTCATGCTTAGAAGAAAGACAGCAACAAAAATGGAAGACATTCTAAAGCAATTCAAGATTGTATCTAAGATAATGCAAAAAAACTTAAACTAAAAGAGAATGCATTTAATACCCATTTACAGCTAAGAAATTGAATAACATAGAAGCATTAATGATATAAACTTTAATGGAAGACTAAATTTGAGAACAACTAGAAATTAATGACATTCAAAGCATTAAAGGAAGCTTAGAATATTCTTACATGAAATTAGAAGACAATTCATGGAAGAAAATGTAAAAATCTTAGCTTCTCTCTCTAACACTATTCATCTTCTTCCTAGAGCTTCTCTCACTATATTACAATGTTTATATTCCATAATGAATAATGGAGAGCTCTCTTCCTTGTAATAAACGTCCATGGAGTGATGCCCAAGTCTTGTGATGTGATCTTCATCCATAGGGCTGCATAGGGAGTGGGCTGGACAGGGTGGAGCAGGCATAGCCTGCACACCTAGCACATTCTCTCTCCTCTTTCCTCATTTATGATCCAAGCTCCAAAATTAAATGAAGAGGTGCATTAGGGATGTTCATTGTGTAATACATGTCAAGAATAGATAGGAGGGTGACTGGTGGGACACTCAAAATGGCAGAGCCTGATATGCAGAATCTGGGTTGTTTTAACAGAGCATATTGGTGTGGCATACTGCTATGGCAAACACCAGTAGCTAAAGCATACCGGTACGGCAAACCTGTATGGTTTCTCCTATTTTTGCTAATTCTTTGGTTTCCTCACCTCCTGAGCTATCTTCAAGCCATCCCTTCATTATCATTCACCTCAAATCATAAGATGAGGCTTTAAGAAGCACCATTTATCACCTTTTATCTGCAATTACCACAAATCTTCGTTAATAGCTCAAATAGCACAAATCCACTCATTTAATCTCCAAAAACAAGTGAGAAAGAAATGTATTAGCACATGAAATGTGCAATGTTTTGTGCTAGTCAATGGTAAGATGTCATTGTGAATTATCTTGTTACAAGGCAACTACCAAACCATTGGAGTCCAAAGGATAAGAAGAGATTCTTGGTTGAGGTGAAGCAGTTCTACTTTGACAATCTTTATATGTTCAATTTCTGCCCCGATCAAGTAATGAGGAGATGTATGCCCAATGAAGAGTAGAAGAAAATGATTTCCTTTTGCCATTCAAAAGCTTGTGGAGGCAACTTCTCATCCAAGAAGCATCAGCTAAGATCTTACAAAGTGGTTTTTATTGGCCTTCTTTATTGAAAGACTATTTTATATTTTCAAGCATTGCAATAGATGTCAACGATTAGGAGGTCTGACCCGTAGGAATATGATGCTTCTTTCCCCTATATTTATGAAAGAAATTTTTGACTGTTGGGGTATTGACTTTATGGCTCCCTTTCCTATGTCTTTTGGATATGCTTACATTCTTTTGGCAGTTGATTATGTGTCTAAGTGGGTAAAGGCTATACCAACCAAGACCAATGATCACAAGGTTGTGATTAAGTTTTTGAAAGAACATATTCTATCTAGGTTTGGGATGCCTAGGAAAATAATCAATGATGGTGGTTTACACTTTTGTAATAGGTCATTTGCTAATCTCATGCATAAATATGGTATTACACATAAAGTGTCCATTGGTTACCAGCCACACTGAATTGGCCAATAGAGAGATAAATCACATTTTTTGAATAAACAATCAATTCTACTAGAAAGGATTGGGCACTTAGGTTAACCGAAGCTCTATAGGTTTGTAAGACTGCTTTTAAGACACCATTAGGTATGTCTTCCTATAGGCTAGTTTATGAAAAAGCTTGCCGTCTTCAAGTAGAGATGGAACATAGAGCTTATTGGGCCATAAAAATCTTGAATTTCAATTTGAAACTTATTGGTAGAAATAGAAAATTAGACTTGAATGAACTAGAAGAAATGAGAAGAGATACATATGAAAGTACTTGGATTTACAAGGAGAAGGTAAAATTTGTTCATGATAAATCTATTTTGAGAAATATCTTTGAGCAAGGATAGAAAGTACTTTTGTATAATTCTTGACTTCATCTTATTCTAGGTATGTCCCGCTTGAAATGGATAGTTCCCTTCGTAGTGCATACATTTTTTCGTAACGGAGCGATCGAGTAGAGAACCCAAAGAATGGGTAGACATTTAAGGTTAATGGTCAGCATGTGAAGCCATTCTTGGAGGGTTTTCCATTAGAGGAGCATGTGGATCCGGTTTATCAGGATCTTCCGATTAAGTGATCTTTTTCATATATGACTTGTTGTATACCAGTAGTTGTTGTTATATTAACTTTTCTTGTAGTTTTTCAGTTTGATTTCCTTTTGGAACAATTCGTTCAGATGACCTCGTTCCCTTATTTATTTAATTAGTTCTCTTGCATGTAGTTATTCCTATTGCGTTGAGGAAAATGAATAATTTAAGTTGGGGGGTGAGGGTTTACACCACAATTTTTTTTTTTTTTTGTTTTCTTTTCTTTCTATGCTTCTTTTTGTTTTTTGTTGTTTTGATTGTTTGTTTGCACCTAAAAAATGAAGAAAATGAAAAACAAAATACTTTAGCTATTTTGAGAGTATGACCTTGAGTTGAATTCTTGGAGAACTTTGATATGTTGATAGTAGTTTGAGTTGATTGCATATGGACTATTGGATGGAATTTATTATATGCTTGAGTATTATGCTTATATTGTCATTAAAAACTCAACTTTTATGCACCATGAGCATCTAGTTCTTGTGATTTTTTAAATGGGTTTTTGTCTTTTAAAGCTTGACATGTATAGTGGATACAAATATATGACCTTGTGTGTTTAGAGTCTATCATCTTGAAGGGTTATATGACAATTACTCAAGAAATAGTTCTTTCATCACTTCTTTAAATAGTCTCATTATGTTTGTTTTGGTTAGAATATGAGGAATAATTAGTTGATTATATATCTATCATTTAAAATTTTGTCATTGTTCCTTTTTACATTTTTCCCTCTAAGCCGTGATTGAGCCTATTTGGATGTTTAATTATTAGCCATAAAATTTTAACCTAGCCAAGTGAAAATATATATACCTTACCTTGGTTATCCCTTGAATTACTAAGTTATTATGAAGAAAGCTGGGAGATTTATGGCAAAAGCTCAAACATGGGCAACATGAGAAAAGGGAATGAAGCTAAATATATAATGGAAGAATCAGCAAAATGAAAAAAAAAAAAAAAAAAAAGGCTTGGGAAAGAAAGGGGAGTGTGAAAAGAAAAATAAAAGAGACAGAAGATAAGAGAATGGAGTGAAAGCAAAGAGAAAAATGTTCAAAACATTGAGTCAATTCTGCAAAAATTAGATCATTGGTTTTTAGGTTAGGTATTGGTTGAGTCTAGAGTTTGTTTTGTTGAAAGAAAAAGAAAAAAAATCAAAAAGAAGAAAATAGGAATTTTTAGGAATTTTTTAGCTCTACCGGTAGAATGAGTATTTACTACCGGTAGGTTGTGAACAAAGATTCGTTCTACCGGTAGGTTGTGAACAGAGATTCGTTCTACCAATAGGTTGTGTATGTTCTAACAATATGTTTTGAATATGAAGCATTAAGATGGAGGATTTTTTGAGAATTTCAAGGGTTTCCTAATTCTAACTTTTCCCTTGTCAACAAGGTTTTAAAAACAATATAAAACTGGACGGTCTCCATTTACAAAGTAACCTGTACTAATTTTGAAGTAAAACAATGAATTTATAAGATCTTAAGTTTACATCAAACGCAACAAAATAAATAAGAAGTGAAACCAACTTTCAAACAATAAACCATTACCAACAATGCATCTCAAGTATGCAGGTTGGACTACAGTGAATCTACACAACTAGAATATCCTGGACCACAAAACTCCACCTTCTCAAAACCACACCCTATAGGGTCACACCACAAAAAAATTCAAGAAGTGCATATACCAATGCATTGGCAAAGTCAAATCCTTCCTAGGATTATGATATACCAACCCTCAATCTTAATTCATTGTGAACGAATAGTGTTTGGAAACCCACGAAGAACCAATCCACTTTAGGTGATAGGAAACCATGGTACCCCTCAAGGTCCCATAACATCTAAACACTCTACGATACCCGGTCGAAGGTAACTCACATGCATCATACCCCAATACAATAGATTATTGCAAACACCATTCATCGAACCACTTTCTCAATAGAATAATTCAAGAAAACATGCAAGAGATCATTAAATCATAATTTATTTTCTCAAAATCAAGAATTAGGGTTTTTAATTCAAGAACTAGAGAATAGCAAGAGTAAAACCTCTAAGTATTCAAAGTCGAGGGTTTTGAAAGCAAGAACAATATTTTTTGAATTATAACACGAAAATCCCATTAACAATGGTCTAGTAACTCCAAGAAAGCCAATAATCAATGAATATATATCATATAACTACAATAAGAAGTCAAAACATACATACATTGTTACACTAGCACCAATGGACAAATTTGGGAAGAAACCACTACCTTTAATCCATGTTTTGGTAAAAATCCTACGCTTTGATCCATCTCTTACACGGAAATCCCTTTAAATGCTAGTGCTTTCTCTTTCTCTCTCACTCTCTAGGGTTTTCTAGGGTTCAAAACTACTGAAACTAACTTAAGGGGTGATTAGTAGTTAAAAATAGCATAACACTCTGCCTTTTTAGAGCTAATTGTACTTTGATGGAGTTTAAATGATGACTTTTCAGGGCATAAATTGTACAAGGGACTTTCATGCAACACTGGAGTAAAAATTGGAAAAAGCTTGGACCAAGGCAAGAACGTTCGAACGCCAATCAACATTCGAACGTTACCTTAAATCATGTGAAGACCAGACTGCTAAGACATGGCGTGTTGTAGCCAAGAAGGAAGACCCTGAGGTACTTGAGTACCACATTTGAACGCCAATCAACGTTCGAACGTTACTTTAAATCATGAGAAGACCAGACTGCTAGATGGAGGGGTGGAAATGAACTTCATAGAAGACTACAGGCCACTTGAGTGGGAAGGTTAGACTTCATCAGCACGTTCGAATGCCCATCAAACAAAGATAGAGAAAACATTCAAACGCCAGACAATGTTTAAACGTTGTCCCCAAACTGGCTGTAGAGTAGTTGGCTTTCACTTGGACTTAGGCGGCATAGACTATTCCTTCACACCCTCTTGTCCCCCCTCCTCCTTGCCTATAAATACTCCCCTTGTGGGAGCTTTGAGGGGGTGTTATTTTTGGTAGAAAAAGAGAGCTTTTATTTTTAGTAGAAAGCTAGAGCTTGGTTTGTAGGCTTAGACTACACCAAGAACTAGTAGAAAGATTGAAGGAGGCTTAGACTCCCACTTGTAGTTGTATAATTAGTCTTAGACATAGTCTTATATTTACTTGTATCAAGGGAGATAGATCATCTTTTGGTTGCGGTGTAAACCCTCCAAAAGTGTCTAGCTTCCTTCTACTTTCATTTATTGTCTTTTATTTCCATTGCTTGAGCTTCCTTCTTCCCTTAGAGTAGTAAAACTCTTCCACTTTTCTAGAGTTTTGCCAAAGCCGTGAAGGGTGGAACGTGATTCACTAATTCTTTGTCAAAGATTGGCTCCTCGCTTATTGTGCTTTATCTTGTAAGTCCTCTACTTGAAGGGATGAACATCACTCACTTTTCAAGCTTTACCAAAGCCATGAAGAGTGAGTAGTTTCTCATTCAGTCTTTAGTAAGAGGTGATGGACATGTATAAATCATCTCGAAGTTATATTTTGTGCACTTCATTTATGCTTTATATTACCCCTGCTTATTGAATGATTGAATGCTTCTAGCAAAGCTAAAGTACTTTTTATAACCATGGGTTCTCTCTATGACATGGATGACTCTTGCTTAGAAGGATCCATGAGTTAAAGGCAAGTACTCTGGCTAGATCTTCATGACTACCTTTCAATCCTCACCATTATTGGACTTCATTTAAAAGATGGAATATTAATGTCATGGTTGGATGTCTTGTAAAAATACGTGCTTGTTTATAGACGAGTTGAGTCTCGGCACAGACAATTCTTGAAAACTTCTAGAAAGACATTAGAACCATGTGCTTAATTCTCACAATGCACCTTTATCTTCCGATTATGTAAAACCCGCATAAATTTGAACTTTTTCTAAAAAAGGGCAAAACGATAATTTATCACAACAGTGCGAGTTGAAAAATTATATCTCTCTAGAGCTCGGATGACAAAACAAACCTCACCATTGGATTTGTCTCGCGAAATCTAGTTACCTAGATAATTTTTGTCAAATTCTGAGATAGTCGAGTTTTCATGTTTTTCGAGGCAACAAGTGTCGGGTGACCTTAAAAATGCAAAAAAATAAAAATTCTTAAATTTTATTATAATTTAAATAAATTTTATATAAAAATATATTGAACTTAAATTGGGACAAAATTTAATCGTTTCAAGATAAAAACGAACCCGAGAAAAAAGGGGTCGTGTGGCGCGACATGGGCCAAGCGTTAAAATGTATAAATAGGGACTAAAAATCTGATTTTCTGCATTTCTATTCTGCTGGGTTTTGCTGGTTGTAATGTTAGAAAGAGGAGGAGAGGAAAAAGAAAAGATTCAAGATTTCTTTCTCAGATCTACGAAGTTCCGCCCATTGGAATTCTTCCGGCCAAGTATTAAAGTTGATCTTCTCGACAAGGGCTACGCAACCATACCAAAAATGAAGGATTTCACTGAAGATTCAAAAACAAGATTTTGGGGGAAGCTTGGGATTAAGTTCTTGGAGGTTTTCTACATTAATTTTACGCTTCAAGAGGTAGGGTTTTCATCCTAACTAGGTTTATTTCCAACCTAGGATGAATATATGAAATGAGTGGATTGTTTTGTGTATTTTAACACTTGCCTATTATAGTTGGTTTAATAGAAATGGGTAGGCTCAGTTCTAGTGTGAATTGGTAATTAGAAATTGCTAGTTTGTGATTTCTTAGAATTTTTGATAATTGAGTATGTGAAAATCATTTATTCTGATTTTTTTTTTTTGAGTTATGTGATAAATTTGGAAATTTTATGTGATTACATGATTTGGTGCCTTGAAGGTGTTTGATAAAATGCCTATGTGAAATAAAGTGTGTTAATTGCATGAGATTATGTGATATCATGCTTGGATGATATGGTAAAGTGAAATCATATGCTTATGATATGAATTACAATTGAAAATGCAAATGTTGATATGTGCTTATGATATATTGGCATTGGGGTGAATTATGAAAATTATTTGCTTAGGATGTAATTATCCATGACATGTGTTAAAATGTGGTAGAAATAATCCATATGGCATTCATTACATATGGATATGATATTGATGTTGCAATTGCTCATTACATAGCATATGCACGGAGGCATCACATTCATAGGCTGGAGGCATGAGTATGGATGTGTGTGCTTGTTGTTAGGTCAAACACCATCCTTGGTGGTTGACAAGTGGACTCAGTATAGTTGGACCAAGGTTTAATAGAGTCGCATGGGTTGCATGAAAAACTTGTGTCGTGTATAGTAAGAAGGGCTAGATACTCCCTCAGGTAAAAAACCCGGCTACTTGGTTCATACACTCCCCTATGGTGAAATTCCGAAAAAGTGTAATGGCGTACAGAGCCAGTGGTGTGATTCCAAAATCTGATACCCAACAAAGACACATGATTTTGTTTCATACAAAAAATTTCATCTGATGCATAACATCAATGGCGAGTTTATTACACATTGGCATTGCATTGTGTTGTGGGAGCCGATGAGTGCTCAGGTTAAAGTGCATGAGTGAGTCTCATCTCATTTAATGGCATGACATGGTAGAATTCCAACATTGAATTGCATATTCTTGTTTGGGATGGTTGTTGCTTGTTGAATGTTGCATTTGACATTTCATATGCATCTAGGTTGGGGAGTAGCCTCTTTAGAAGTTACCCTATTGAGCGTGGCTCACCCTTTATGGGGACAACATTTCAGGTGCGAGGTACACACCAGTGGAAGGCTTTCACTTGGGGCCTCAAGGATGAAGAAAAGCCGACTTGTGGCTTTAATTCACATTTTGTAAAACTATTGTGAAAAACTATGCTTTTGTAAAACATTCGCTAAGTTAGTTTTTAGGCATGTAATATATGTAAAAGAATTGTAATCGAACTGATATGGACTATTTTTAATGTAACCTTGCATGTTATTATATGAGTATGGATAAATAGACCCAGTGTGGTCAATGTTGTATATTGGACCTCAGATGGGTCATGTAATTGTATGATGCACAAGTTGTGTTTTAGGTAGAGCTCCCCATACAAAGGAGACTCTGTCCAAATTTTGTTAAATTAAAGACCCCCGATTTTTGGCATGTCACAGATTAACTTGCCGTTAACACGGGAGTTAATTGAGTTACCAAGCACAAGTATAATAAATCGGATGATTTCCAACATTCAAATCACTCCTAATACACCTCATATCCCTATTCCTAAACCATTTATTATTCACGCAACACGTTATACACAATATACATTATTTTAAATACATGGGGGTTTACACTCTCATTGCTCAAGCCGTCACTTGTGAATTTTGGTTTACTTGGTACCCAAGGCTAATCCTATACTGAGCCTATAAATATAGGGAGCATGCCCTTGTTAGGATATATCTTTTGTGAGCCTAAAATCTTCCTCTCTAACCTTAAGAGATCCTTGAAGAACCTTAGATCCCTAATATCCAAAGGCAAAAACCACCTTCATACACTAATCCAACCTCACACCTTGGAGAAGAAGATCTAGATTGGGATCCAACCAAGCTTAATGGGAGTGAGTGCATACTAGGAGTCTTAGGTGCAACCTAGGATTGCTCAAGGCCTAAACAATCCACGTGATGGTGAATTCAAGTGAAGCTATCCATAACTTTGAAGATGGAGTTTCGGCAGACATATCTATTGAAGGAAAGAAGTATCCAACTATGGTATTGGTTAAGGTATAATATTTGAATACTTGTAGATTGACTTTAGTTTAGTGAATTAGGCTTTGGTGAACCCCGAGTGATTTCTCAATTTTCCCGAGGAGGGTTTCCTAGGCACTTGCAATTTGATGCACACATAGGCACTATGTGTATGATGAATTGATTTTTTGAACATTCGTAATCTGCATAGTGATGTGGTTGGTTGTTTGTTGTCATGGATGGGATCACAGTGACAGATTGAGTGTCAAACATAATGATTCACCCTTATTTTGTGATTTGATTAATATTATACACCCAAGTATAAGTGGTCGAATTGTAATTTTCTTGGTTTTAAGTCCAAGTATCGATCCCACGAAGAGTTTTAATAATTAGGAAATAAAATAAAAATAGCGAAGTTGTTATTTCGAAGGGGACAACATGTGATAGCTTTGTAATGCGAGCTTAGATTAATAACTAATTTAATTAAACGTATGTTTGCAGATAGATTGTGTAAAGAAGATAATCTAAAAAGTATCCGTCAGTTTAAGGATCTCATATGCGTTTTATTGGTCAGGTACTGGAAATGCTACCTTACAGAAATTAACTTCCATGTTACTGGCAAGTCAACCGGTAGGTCGGATGTATATAAACCATCATACAACAACTTCTTAGATTAGACGGTGGTATCCATGAAAATTGATTAATCTAAAGAAACCAGAAGGACAAGCCATTCATGAGGAATACTTGAATTACTCAATTGATCCCATGATAGTAAGTCCGTATATAATAAACCATAACCCAACAACTTCTTAGGTTAGCTAGTGGTATTAAAGCATAACACAACAACTTCTTAGGTTAGCTGGTTATAGATGTGTCAATTGACTAATCCAAGCAAACCAAAAGGACAAGCCATTCATGACGAATATTTGAATTACTCAATTGATCATCTTTTTATATATACCAGTAAAACATCCTCGGCGTTCCAGTGGAGGACAAGTCATACCGATGGAATTCCGTAGATATTTGACTGGCAATATTATTATGTATACCAATTAAATGGCCTTAGTAATCCAGAAAGACATGTCATTCATGAGGATCACTTAGGTCATTAATCTGATAGTTATGTATAGTAGTTAAACAACCTTAATAACCCAGAAGGACAAGCCATTCATGAGAATCATTCAGGTTTTGTACCATGCTTCAGTAGAACATTTTTAGTGTTCCAGTGGAGGACAAGTCATACCGACGGAATACCGTAGATATTTAACTGGTAGGTTGATGATGCACTGATGACATAATTCTAGGCACAACATCGAAATTACGTACATCATTGTATCATGCATGAAGTGTATAATACATATAGTATATATAGTATAATAAAACATCAACATTTCCATAAGTTAACCAATATTATACATATGTTTACCTCTCACTGGAGGATATAAGTAACTACTCACACCCCATTACTATAGACAAGTAAGGAGTGCAGACAGTTTTCATTACAATAGTAACTATAATACAGACTCGGATACTTCTTTCAAAAGGAACAACTGAAATACAACCACCCTCAAAATCAGTTAAGACACAAAGGTGGTGGCAGTTCAACTATCAAAATAGAAAGATAACACATAAATGTATAAATACAGAGTTTTGGATGGAGTGTATGACGGACCGGATTTACATGTAACGTCCTCTTCCTCCCTTTCTTTTTCTCTTTCTTTTTCTCTTTTCTCTCTTGCTTGATTTCTCTCTCTGGAGCTATCTCTATGCCTGGCCTCTTTGAAATGAAGGAGTTGCATGCTTATTTATAGAAGGAAGGAAGCAGGAGGTGGAGAGATGATGATGAGCCTACTTGGGCCACCATCCGGACGCTCCTCCANTCCGGTAAGGATGCTTGAGAAATAACGTAGTGATTGGTGAGAGGTTCTATGTAAGGATGCTCATCCATTTTCACGAGGTTCCCGGTAAGGATACTTGAGAATCAAAGGTGACCTAAAGGGGGGTGGAGGTTACCACAAAGTATGCCACCTACCGAAAGAATTTTTGGGAATTGGTTATGGCAATTAATGGTTATTATTTGTATATGGTGCTCGTTTATTCATTTAAGTAATGTTTTTAAATAAACTTGAGATCATTTTTTAAATGTCACTACTTTATGTCAAATTATGTATCCATGTTATGTTAAAATTGAGACCGACCGTTTTAAATGCTTTTCTAAACCTTGTATGGGTTTGGGAGAATTTTTCTACAGAGTTTCGTGCTCACCCCCTATCGCTAACATTTTTCAGATTACCTGCTTAAGGAGGAGGATGTAAGGGTCAAGGAGCCTACTACTTGAGATACTCCACTGGACAAGAGTGTGGATCCCGAGGTGGACTCATAGAGTGACCTCCTTTCCTTTTGTACTAGACTAGGACATTCTTTTGAAACATTGTGTAGTCTAGCTTTTTTTGTTTATTCCGTTGCGCTTCTTTAATTAATTTTTGAGATGTAATAGCCATGACTTGGGCTTATTCTTTTGGATAATGTTGTAAATATTCATGGATGACAAATGAAGTCTTGTTTCTGAAGAGATTATATTAGTGCTCTCATGATATGAATGGTTTTAGAATGTAATGTCGTCCAGGGTGTGTTTTGGGGCGTTACAAAGTTGGTATCAGAGCTTAGGCTTTAGGTCTTACATGAAAGTTGTAGGTTATGAAATCACCTCTAGAGCTTTAGGATTAGGGTGAATCAAATCCTTGAGTAAAATTTTATACACGTTCTATGCCTTACCTTAACCTAATATTTAGGATGTCTTGTACATCCATGAACTAAGTTGTGAATTGATGTGCATGATGAACGGCGAACAAGGACGGGGACGCAGACGTGGGCGTGGTTGTGGAGGTCAAGCGAATCCACCACCACCACCACCTCCGGATGCCATGCAAGGCATTTACCAATGCTTGAGGGAGCTCACTACTTTGGTACAAAACCAAAATAGTAACAACAACTACAATGGTGGAGCTCATCCTCTCGCTCAAGTACCGGGCAATGGGAACGGAGACCGAAGGGTGATAGCTCTTCGGGAATTCTTAAGATAACGACCACCCAATTTCCAAGGGAGCTCTAATCCTTTGGAGGCGGATAGATAGATCCGCCGAGTGAAGAAGATCTGTGATGGCATGGGAGTTGTCGAGGAGTTGAGAGTTGGTTTGGCGACCTACATGTTTGAGGGGGAGGCTGACTATTGGTGGGATGCCATAAAAAGGAGAAGGGACACCGACACACTCACTTGAGAAGAGTTCGATCAACTTTTCCAAGATAAGTACTTTCCTGAATCGGTCAGAGACCGAATGAAGGTGGATTTTTTTGCACTACGACAGGGTAGTATGACCGCGGCTGAGTATGAGAGGCGGTTCGACAAGCTTTCCTGTTATGCTACGGGATTTATATCTAATGAGGCCGACAGGGCCAAGCGCTTCGAGCAGGGTCTGAGGCCGATTATCAGGGAGAAGTTGGTGGCTCTCAGGATCCGTGATTTTGGGGACTTGGTGGATAGAGCTGCACTGGTAGAGAGAGACATAGAGGATAGCCAGCGACGATAGGGCTTCTCGGGAAGNTAGACAAGTAAGGAGTGCAGACAGTTTTCATTACAATAGTAACTATAATACAGACTCGGATACTTCTTTCAAAAGGAACAACTGAAATACAACCACCCTCAAAATCAGTTAAGACACAAAGGTGGTGGCAGTTCAACTATCAAAATAGAAAGATAACACATAAATGTATAAATACAGAGTTTTGGATGGAGTGTATGACGGACCGGATTTACATGTAACGTCCTCTTCCTCCCTTTCTTTTTCTCTTTCTTTTTCTCTTTTCTCTCTTGCTTGATTTCTCTCTCTGGAGCTATCTCTATGCCTGGCCTCTTTGAAATGAAGGAGTTGCATGCTTATTTATAGAAGGAAGGAAGCAGGAGGTGGAGAGATGATGATGAGCCTACTTGGGCCACCATCCGGACGCTCCTCCACCGTCCAGATAGTGGAGCTTTGTTGGATGGTGATCTTTTTGGTGTGCTGACTCTTCCTTTGTGTAAATTACACTTTGATCCTTCGATCTTTCAAGCTTTGATAGTTTGTTCCTTGTATTTTTTGGTTATTTTACTTCAAACACCTGAAAATTCAAACATGACATATGTAAAACCCTAGTTTACGCACAAACCCTAATTGATAGTTTTAGTTATTTTATCTTACCAATTTGATTTATTTAAGGAGTCTAATTTATATACTAATTAGGGTTAATCACACTCCCCAACTTAAATTTTACTAATCCCTAGTAAACTATAAAAACTCTACAAACAGAGATAAAATTATTTTCGTAGATTTTTTCACGATTGCATTTAGCATATGCAATAAGCCTTTAAATTCCTAGGTGATACCTAGTGGACGAGTTTTATCTCGTGAAGGTTTTCAATGAAACTACCAACAAACTTCAGTAGTTAGGAGTTCATAATTTATTTATTTTTTCAAATAAAATTCAATCAATATTTCTATGCATTGCTTGAATACTTCCTTTTCTCTGATCACTATAAGAGTAATACACGTTAGTTGTAACATTATCTTTATATTTTAAAAAAAACTTGTGTGTGTGTGTGTAATGATTCTTTATTTTCAAAAATCACTTAAGAAATTGTAACACCCCGCATTTTATTTTATATATGTATATAGATATATAATAAATAATTGTGGTAAAAAAAATGTGGATATATGTAGTGATGTGAGTTCGAATTTGGTAGATTGGAAAAATAGAGATTTAAAATGTTAGTGAAAATAATAGTTGAAATTTGATTTTAATAAGTGAAAATATGAAATTTTAGGTCCTAGAACTTGTATTAAATAGGTTTGGTGTAGAAATATGTGTTGGAGAGGTTTGGGATGGATTTGGTTGGCTTAGGAATGGATTTGAAATGGAAAAGGGATGAAAACAGGCTATGAACAGTGCACATGAACAGTGCACTATCGCAACTTCAAACTCGATTTAGACCTTGATGCAGCCAATATCTCTCAACACTCAAAATAGGAAAGTTTTAGAGCTCTTTCGTATCATTCCATAGCATCTTGATTCATCTTAATCAGAGCTTGGATGAGAGAGTTATGCTCAGATAATGAAATGATGTCGAAATAGTCCAATTAGCTTCGTTTTGCATTTAATGTCTCCATTTGCATCCTAATCAAAATATAAGAATAATGAGTACTTTTAGGCTTCAAATAAGTACAAAAGGCTTTAAGAAACTGTAACGCCCCAAAAACCCCCGTGGGTGACATTACATTCTAAAAACCATTTACCGTATGAGAGCATTAAGTAAAATTCATCACGACAAAAGTTTCATTCATCAACCATTCATATTTTAACAAAATTTGGGCAGAGTCTCCTTTGTACGGGGAGCTCCACCCAAAACACAACCTGTACAATTATATTACAATTGACCACACCGGGTCCACATATGCATAACTATTGACCACACCGGGTCCATTTTTCCATCATAAAATAAACTTGCATTCATCATATGTCATATCCACACTATCATCCCAAATTAATAGGTCTAATCTTGGCCTTTACATCTCCAAAATGTAATAATATAACGCAGCGGAAATAACAGAAATGAACTAGAGTTCAAAAGGATATTCTAAGCATAATCTAGTCTAGAACAAAATAAAAGTGTCGCTCTAAGCGTCCACCTCGGGATCCACATCCCCGTCAAGCGGAGTCTTCCAATGGGTGGGCTCCTCGGCTCCTAACTCCTCCTCAAGTGTGAAATCTGAAAAA
>CAUOFW020005502.1:849795-965904 GCA_963454935.2 Ilex paraguariensis
CCCGCTACTTGGGAGACTCCACTGGACGGGAGTGTGGATCCCGAGGTGGACGCATAGAGTGACCTCCTTTCCTTTTGTACTAGACTAGGACATTCTTTTGAAACATTGTGTAGTCTAGCTTTTTTTGTTTATTCCGTTGCGCTTCTTTAATTAATTTTTGAGATGTAATAGCCATGACTTGGGCTTATTCTTTTGGATAATGTTGTAAATATTCATGGATGACAAATGAAGTCTTGTTTCTGAAGAGATTATATTAGTGCTCTCATGATATGAATGGTTTTAGAATGTAATGTCGTCCAGGGTGTGTTTTGGGGCGTTACAAAGTTGGTATCAGAGCTTAGGCTTTAGGTCTTACATGAAAGTTGTAGGTTATGAAATCACCTCTAGAGCTTTAGGATTAGGGTGAATCAAATCCTTGAGTAAAATTTTATACACGTTCTATGCCTTACCTTAACCTAATATTTAGGATGTCTTGTACATCCATGAACTAAGTTGTGAATTGATGTGCATGATGAACGGCGAACAAGGACGGGGACGCAGACGTGGGCGTGGTTGTGGAGGTCAAGCGAATCCACCACCACCACCACCTCCGGATGCCATGCAAGGCATTTACCAATGCTTGAGGGAGCTCACTACTTTGGTACAAAACCAAAATAGTAACAACAACTACAATGGTGGAGCTCATCCTCTCGCTCAAGTACCGGGCAATGGGAACGGAGACCGAAGGGTGATAGCTCTTCGGGAATTCTTAAGATAACGACCACCCAATTTCCAAGGGAGCTCTAATCCTTTGGAGGCGGATAGATAGATCCGCCGAGTGAAGAAGATCTGTGATGGCATGGGAGTTGTCGAGGAGTTGAGAGTTGGTTTGGCGACCTACATGTTTGAGGGGGAGGCTGACTATTGGTGGGATGCCATAAAAAGGAGAAGGGACACCGACACACTCACTTGAGAAGAGTTCGATCAACTTTTCCAAGATAAGTACTTTCCTGAATCGGTCAGAGACCGAATGAAGGTGGATTTTTTTGCACTACGACAGGGTAGTATGACCGCGGCTGAGTATGAGAGGCGGTTCGACAAGCTTTCCTGTTATGCTACGGGATTTATATCTAATGAGGCCGACAGGGCCAAGCGCTTCGAGCAGGGTCTGAGGCCGATTATCAGGGAGAAGTTGGTGGCTCTCAGGATCCGTGATTTTGGGGACTTGGTGGATAGAGCTGCACTGGTAGAGAGAGACATAGAGGATAGCCAGCGACGATAGGGCTTCTCGGGAAGAAGTCCGATCTAGACGGGTGCTAGCACTAGTGGGGCACAGAGACCGACAACATACCCTCGCCCAGACCAGACAGGTGGACAACGACTTTTGACAGCCCGAGGAAAGGGAGACACTCAAATTAGAGCCGGTATTATCTCATGATCCTCCTTTGCATGCGGAGGTGTGGGACATATTCGGATGCATTGCCTAGTTTTTCCACCTCAAGAGCCTATCCAGACCGCCAAACAAGTACCAGCAGCCCAACCACGACCATTGAGGCCTGCACCGCATTGACCGATACAAGCTCAAGCCCTCGGCAGCGTCAACCAAGGGCGAGTATTTACTTTGACTCAGCCGGAGGAGGACATTGTCAATGTCGTTGTGGAAGGTATCGTCCTTATTTATAATTTTTGGGCCCGAATATTATTTGACCCCGGTGCAACACACTTATTTGTACACACGACATATGCACTTGATTTGGCATTGAGTTTCATGAAGCTAGAGCATGTTATGAACATTAGCTTGCCCATGGGAGACCGGTTAGATACTAGCCTAGTTTGCAAGGGTTGCGTGCTTCGCATTAGGGAGCACGAATTGATTGTGGATTTGATTGCTTTAGAGATAAAGGGGTATGACGTGATTTTTGGGATGAACTTGTTGTCCACTTTCCGGACGATAATGGATTATTTCTGCAAGCGGATTATATTTTAGTTGCCGGGAGGAGTCGTTTCAATTTTGTGAATAACCGAGATTCTTCTCATCCATTTCCTACTACGGATAGTAGATTCTTAAAAGCGAAATCGGGAAGTTATTTGAGTTTCTTAGCTAGCTTGATGGGAGATGATAGGGATAAAATCCATACGAATGTAGTGTTAATTGTATCGGAGTTTCTGAATGTTTTTCCCGAGGAATTACCTAGATTACCGCCACATAGGGAAATTGAGTTTAAGATCGATCTTTATCTGGGAACCGAACCCATATCCATTGCTCCCTACCGGATGACACCTTTGGAGTTGAAGGACCTAAGAAAGCAGTTGGATCACTTGTTGGCGATTGGGTTTATCCGTCTAAGCACTTCACCTTGGGGAGCCCCCGTCCTCTTTGTGAAGAAAACGGATGAGACTCTACGCTTGTGCACGGATTATCGGAGGTTGAATCAAGTTACCGTGAAGAATAAGTATCTGTTGCCGAGAATTGATGACTTATTTGACCAGTTGAAGGGTTTGAAGTATTACTCCAAGATTTATCTTCGCACGGGGTATCATCAACTGTGGATTAGGGAGGAGGATATTCCTAAGACTACTTTTCGTACCCGGTATGGTCATTTCGAGTATACAGTGATGCCGTTCGGATTGACTAATGCCCCCGCAGCCTTCATGGATTTGATGCACAGAGTCTTCCGGCCTTACCTCGATCAATTTGTCATTGTGTTTATTGATGACATATTGATTTACTCACAGACTCAGGAGGAACATGCTCGTCATCTCTCTATTGTGCTACAAACATTGAGAGAACATAAGTTATATGCAAAGATGAGCAAGTGTGAGTTTTGGATGAAGGAAGTGAAGTTCCTTGGCCATGTTGTGTCCGAGCAAGGAGTAGCGGTTGATCCAGCAAAGATTGAGGCCGTGATGAAATGGGAACCACCGAGGAACGTGACAGAAGTACGGAGTTTCTTGGGGTTAGCCGGCTATTATCGTAGGTTTGTGGAAGGGTTCTCCAAGATTGCGATGCCGATGACTCGCCTTACAAAGAAGGGGGAGAAATTTTTGTGGACTCAAGCGTGTGAACTAGCTTTTCGCACCTTGAAGGAGAAGTTGACGACTGCCCCTATCCTCATTATTCCGAGTAGTGGGGAAGGCTACGATGTCTACACCGATGCTTCACTACGAGGATTGGGATGCGTTCTAATGCAAGGAGGGAAGGTAGTGGCTTATGGCTCGAGGCAACTCAAGGTGCACGAGCAGAATTATCCCACACACGACTTGGAGCTGGCTGCAGTGGTGTTTGCTCTTAAGTTGTGGAGATGTTATTTATACGGGGAGAAATTTCAAGTGTTTTCGGACCATAAAAGCCTCAAGTATATCTTCACACAGAAAGACTTGAATCTCCGGCAGAGAAGGTGGATTGAGTACTTGGAAGATTATGAGTTCACACTCAACTACCATCCAGGGAAGGCCAATGTAGTTGCCGACGCTCTTAGCAGGAAGTCTCGGGGTGAAATCAATTCTCTTGCGGNGTGGAATCACATCACCATGGACTTCGTGTTGGGTTTACCACGGACGTCGTGCGGGCATAATGCAGTGTGGGTCATTATGGATAGATTCACCAAGTCCTCTCATTTTTTCGGTATGAAGACCACGGATACATTCGAGACTTTGAGCCAGCAGTATATCCGTGAGATAGTGAGGTTACACGGCGTTCCACTCTCGATTGTGTCGGATCGTGACTCTAGGTTTATGGCGAGATTCTAGCAGAGTCTACAATAAGCGATGGGGACAGAGTTACACGTTAGTACGGCTTTTCATCCCCAAATGGATGGTCAATCCGAGAGGGTGATACAGGTTGTGGAGGATATGTTACGCGCTTGTGCGTTGGACTTCAAGGGGAGTTGGAGCGACCACTTACTGTTGGTGGAGTTTGCTTACAACAACAGCTATCAATAAAGTATTGGGATGGCACCGTATGAAGCATTGTATGGAAGACCATGCCGATCACCGACGTGTTGGTTAGAAGCCGGCAAGAGTAGTTTGTTTGGACCGGACATTGTTCGAGAAACTACGAAGAAGATTCAACTCATCCGAGAGAGGCTACAGATGGCCCAAAGTAGACAAAAGAGCTATGCGGACCACAGACGAAGACCCTTAGAATTCAAGGTAGGAGACTACGTATTTCTCAAGGTGTCACCAAAGAAATGCGTGTTTTGATTCGGCAAGAAGGGGAAGTTAGCGCCAAGATATACCAGATAGTTTGAGGTAATCAAAGCGGTAGGCAAGGCGGCATATCAACTTCGACTACTAGCCCAGCTATCCAGAGTGCATGATGTGTTCCACGTGTCCATGTTGAGAAGGTGTCACTCGGATGCAACTCCAGTCGTGAACTTGGAGGAGATTGAAATTCAAGACGGAGTAACCTATGAAGAACAACCGGTAGAAATTCTCGACGCCTAGGAAAAAGTGCTTCGCAACAAAGTTATCAGATTGGTGAAGGTTTTGTGGCAACACCATGGAGTGGAGGAAGCTACATGGGAACCAGAGTAAGAAATGCGGGAGAAGTATCCATATTTGTTCGCTACTTCGAGGACGAAACTTTCTTTAAGGGGGGTGGATTGTAAAACCCGCATTTTCTTTTATATATGTATNCGAGGATGAAACTTTCTTTAAGGGGGGTGGATTGTAAAACCCGCATTTTCTTTTATATATGTATATAGATATATAGTAAATAATTGTGGTAAAAAAATGTGGATATATGTAGTGATGTGTGTTTGAATTTGGTAGATTGGAAAAGTAGAGATTTAAAATGTTAGTGAAAATAATAGTTGAAATTTAGTTTTAATAAGTGAAAATATGAAATTTTAGGTCCTAGAACTTGTATTAAATAGGTTTGGTGTAGAAATATGTGTTAGAGAGGTTTGGGATGGATTTGGTTGGCTTAGGAATGGATTGGAAATGGAAAAGGGACGAAGACAGGCTGTGAACAGTGCATTACTGCAACTTCAAGCTCAATTTAGACCTTGATTCAATCAATATCTCTCAAAACTCAAAACATGAAAGTTTTACAGCTCTTTCGTATCATTCCATAGCATCTTGAATCATCTCAATCGGAGCTTAGATGAGAGAGTTATACTCAGATAACAAAACGATGTCGAAATAGTCCAATTAGCTTCGTTTTGCATTTAATGTCTTCATTTGCATCCTAAATCAAAATATAAGAATAATGAGTACTTTTAGGCTTCAAATAAGTATAAAAGACTTTAAGAAACACCCTTTATCACCTTTTATTTGCAAATATCGCAAAATTTCATTAATAGCCGATTCGGATGGATAAAATAGAAACTTTAGTGTTTCGGGTGTACGTTGAGTTGGGTTTTGAGATAAATCATAAAAATAAATGTTTTTAGGTTAAAATAAAATTAAAAATAAATTTGGAACGTCAACAAACCTTAGGGTAGTCATATGGATCAAATTGGAGATTATTAGTGGTAAAACCGTAACTTTGGAGAAACCCAAAACAGCCTGTGAACAGTGTTGTTCGGGGCTACTATATTTTAAACTCATTTTCATCTCATTTTCTCTCATTTCCTTCACTCCCCTCACACCCCCACACCTCTTGAAACCCTAGAAAGCATTAGAGAAGAAGAAAGGAAGGGAAAAACAAGAGATTCAATGGTGATTCAAGATCAAATATTTTTGTTCTTCACATCAAAGCTAAGGATTCAAGGTAGGGATTTTCTCTCATTCACTTACGTTGAGGCTAGGGTATTTATATATGTATGTTTTGGCTATCAATGGTATATATATGTTATGGAATCATCCTTTCTTATACTTTTTGCAAGGATTACATATTTTGAACAAAGTAGGGTTTAAACCCATGAAATCTCTTTTCTAGTTTTAAAACCCTAATTTTTGGAGAGTGATGTATTTTCTTCATAAATTCTTTCTTTATTATGGATTTTGAAACCTTAGTGCTTTGTGTTGGGTAGAAAAATGATGTTATTGTGATCTCATGTATTTTCTTAGTTGGTTGTAAAATTGTTATATGATATATTTTGGGGATTTTGGATAGATGCTTGTAAATTGAGAAAGATGTTGGAATTGTATGCTTGGTTGGGTTGTTTGTGATGTACATGAGTGAGAGGTTCCTTGTAAGAATGCTCACCCCTTCCCAAGAGGTTCCCGGTAAGGATGTTTGAGAAATAATGTAGTGATTGGTGAGAGGTTTCATGTAAGGATGTTCATCCATTTTCACGAGGTTCCCGGTAAGGATACTTGAGAAACAAAGATGACCTAAAGGGGGGTGGACGTTACCACAAATTATGCCACCTACCGAAAGAATTTTTGGGAATTGGTTATGGCAATTAATGGTTATTATNATTGGTTTTGGATGGTTGTGGAATGGAATGGAATGGGTTGAAAATGAAGAAGGAAGGATTTGTAGAAAAACAGGTCAAATCTTTTGGAAGGTTAATGAAAATGTTTATCCAGTAGGCAAAACCTTCCAAAAGGTTAATGAAAATGTTTATCCAGTAGGCAAACCTTCCAGAAGGTCGATGAAAAACCTTCCGGAAGGTTTTCCAAAAATCTAAAATTTTAAGTCGCGAACAGCCGGTCCTCCCTCCACTATAAATACTTAAGGACAACTCCTTAGCCTCATTTCAACATCTTTAACCCTAGGAAACCTTAGAGAGGAAGAAAGAGAGGTAAAAATACAAGATCAAAGGGGATTTTCACATTGGATTGGATCAAAGCCCTAATTTTCAAGAACACCAAGGTAGNGTTGGTTTTGGATGGTTGTGGAATGGAATGGAATGGGTTGAAAATGAAGAAGGAAGGATTTGTAGAAAAACAGGTAAAATCTTTTGGAAGGTTAATGAAAATGTTTATCCAGTAGGCAAAACCTTCCAAAAGGTTAATGAAAATGTTTATCCAGTAGGCAAACCTTCCAGAAGGTCGATGAAAAACCTTCCGGAAGGTTTTCCAAAAATCTAAAATTTTAAGTCGCGAACAGCCGGTCCTCCCTCCACTATAAATACTTAAGGACAACTCCTTAGCCTCATTTCAACATCTTTAACCCTAGGAAACCTTAGAGAGGAAGAAAGAGAGGTAAAAATACAAGATCAAAGGGGATTTTCACATTGGATTGGATCAAAGCCCTAATTTTCAAGAACACCAAGGTAGAGGTTTTTCTTCTATTCTTGTTCATTGAGACTAGGATTTGTATATATGTATTCTTTGACTCTAAATCTTATACATATGTTATAAAATCATCATTCCTTGGTCTTTTTGCAATTATTATCATGTTTTAAACAAAGTTAGGGTTGAATACCTATGAAATCTCTTTTTCTTGATTTAAAATCCTAGTTTTAAAGAGAGATGGATTTTCCTCTTGATTCTTCCTTTATTCTTGATTTCAAAACCCTAGTGCTTTGTGTTGAGTAATAAAATGATGTTGTGATGATCTCTTGCTTATTTTCTTAAATTGTTCTCTTGTATTACAAATTGTGAAATTTTGGGATTTTGGATTTTCATTGTGATTTGAGAAAATGTTTGTTATTGAATCTCTTGTATGGTTGTTGTGATGGACTTAAATTATATTTGAGCACTACTGTAGAGTGTTAGAGGTTAGTCAATCCTAGTGGGGGTGAGATAGTTTCCTAACACTTGTAGTGGTTTGTTGTTTGTGGGAGCAACCACTATTATTCATGTAAGTTCGAGGCTGGTGAATGGTATACCTTTCCTGGGAAGGATTCGTCAATGCCGTGAGAGAGGGTATACGCCCTTCCTAAAATATTTGGAATTGTGTGATTGTAGTGGGTGAATGAGGTAGAATCAGGGTGTAGATTCATGGGAAGCAACCAACATACATGAGAATGTTAGATGACGTTATTGAGTGAGCATTCAATTTCTATCACTCCGACATGTTTATTCCTTTCATTTAACTTATTGCTATTGCGTTCACTTGAGATCAAATAAATGGTCACTGTTTTATTTCAAAATTGCTATATGATATTTGCGAAATGAGACCGACTTGCTTTATATGTTTTCTAAACCTTGTTCGAGTTTGAGGGGAATGTTGCTGCAGAGCTTTGTGCTCACCCCCTACAAACAATATATTTTCAGAATACGTGTTAGATGAGGAGCTCGGAGTCGATGAGTCGGTACATTGGGAAGTTCCACCAAATGGACACGTGGATCCCGAGATGGATGCTTAGGGCTATGCTCTCCTACGTGATAGACTAGGAAATTCCTTTTGAGACTATGTAAAGTCTAACCTTTTTGTTATTTCGCTGCAAAGTTCAAATTTGATTTTAGTTAGATGTAATTGCCATAGTTAATCGTATTCTTTTGGATACAAAGGCCATGATGGGCATATTCGTTTGGAATGATATTGTAAATGTTATATTTGATGAATAAAATTTTCTTAAATGATGGATTTTATTAGTTGCTCTCATTATGTGAATGGTTCTAGATTGTAATGTCATCCAAGGGGAATTTTGGGGTGTTACAACATTAATTAACTTCCATGTTACTGGCAAGTCAACTGGTAGGTCTGATGTATATTAACCATCGCACAACCACTTCTTAGGTGAACTGGTGGTATCCATGATAATTGATTAATCCAAGCAAACCAGGAGGGCATGCCATTCAGGAGAAATACTTGCATTATTCAGTTGTCTCCATAATAGTAGGTGCATACATAATAAACCATAACACAGCCACTTCTTAGGTTAACTGGTGTTATTAAGTCATAACACAAAAACTTTTTAGGTTAGCTGGTTATAGATGTGCCATTTGACTAATTTGAGTAAACCAGAAGGATGAGTCATTCATGACGAATATTGGAATTATTCATTTGACTTCATCTATGATACATATACCAGTTAAACATCCTCAACGTTCCGGTGGAGGATAAACCATACTGATAGGAATGTCGTAATTGTTCGACTGACAATATTATCACTTATACCAGTTAAACGATCTAAGTAATCCAGAAGGACAAGGCATTCATGAGGATCACTTAGGTCATTAATCTAATAGTTATATATATAGTAATTAAATAACCCTGATAATCCAAAAGGACAAGCCATTCATGAGGATCATTTATGTTTTGTACCATGCATCAGTTAACATACTCAGCATTCCGATGGAGGACAAGTCATACCGATAGGAATGCCGTGGTTGTTTAATTGGCAGGTTGATGATGCACTGATGACACAATTCCAGGCATAGCACTGAAATTATGTACATCACTATATCATGCATGAAGCATATAATACGTAGATATATAAATATATAAAACATCAACATCTCCAGAATTTAACTAGTATTATACATATGTTTACCTCTCACTGGAGGATATAAGTAACTACTCATACCCCATTGCTACAGACAAGCAATGAGTGCGGGCAGTTTCCATTACAACTGAAATTAAAAGACAGACTCTAAAACGTCTTTCACAATGAACAACTGAAACACAATCACCTGTATTATCAGTTATGACAGAAAGGTGATAGCAATTCAACTATCCGAATAGAAAGATACAACATAAATGTAAAAGTAGAGTTTGGACTGAAGTGTATGACAGACCGGATCGAGCTGCAACTTCTTTTCTCTTTCTTTTTCTTTCTCATTTTTTTTTTTCTCTCTTGAACTTCTCTTGGATCTGGCCTTCTGAAAATGGAGATGAAGGCCCCTCTATATAGTGGAGAATGAAGAAGGATGCTATTGAGCCGCCCAAGGGGACCGTCCAGACAGTGAGACCTTGCTAGAATTTCCACTTGCATGCATACTGACTCATTACTTGTTGAAACTACACTTTAGCCTTTCTTGTTTCAAGCTTTTATACATTGTTCCTTGCATTCTCTGGTAATTCCGCATCAAACCCTGAAAATTTTAAACATAACACACATAAAACCCTAATTACGCACAAACCTTAATTGACCTTAAGTTCTAGTTTTTAGTTATTTTATCACACTAATTCGAATTTATAATCTATTCTAATTTATATATTAAATAAGGTTAGTCACACTTCCCAACTTGAACTTTACTAGTCCCTAGTAAACAAAAAAAAAATTATTAATAAAATATAATAAAATACAAACAGAGGTAAAATCATTTTCGTAGATTTTTCACGATTGCATTTAGCAGATGCAACAAGCCTTTAAACCCCTAAGTGATTCCTAGTGGACAAGTTTTGTCTCGTGAAGGTTTTCAGTGAAGCTACCTACAAACATCAGTAGTTAGGAATTCATAATTCATATTTTTCATAAATAAAA
This sequence comes from Ilex paraguariensis, assembly GCA_963454935.2. Lineage (NCBI taxonomy): Eukaryota > Viridiplantae > Streptophyta > Magnoliopsida > Aquifoliales > Aquifoliaceae > Ilex > Ilex paraguariensis. The sequence goes on from CAUOFW020005502.1 coordinate 860,046, forward strand.
TTAAATCAATATTATATTTGTCTCGTCAAGATACTTTCATTTTTGATCACTATAAGAGTAACACACGTTAGNTAGTGAAGCTACCTACAAACATCAGTAGTTAGGAATTCATAATTCATATTTTTCATAAATAAAATTAAATCAATATTCTATTTGTCTCGTCAAGATACTTTCATTTTTGATCACTATAAGAGTAACACACGTTAGTTGTAATATTATTTATATATTTTTATAAAAACTTTTGTTTGTCTGTAATGATTTCTTTATTTTCAAAAATTACTTGAGAAATATTACCCTCTTTCCTAGTAGTTTTGATGTCAGTCCTTTCTAGGAATACACTCAGCAAAAAGAATACACCTGTTTTAGTGACTATTCTCACAAACTACATGTGTTTGGAATATATTTAACAAAGCAAATAATTTTACATCTAGTAATCAAAAGAACGGTTAGTTGAATAAAGTGGAATTTGACATAATCTCATAAAAGAATATTAACACTATATTAAATATACTATTAACATTTTCCTTTCTAGAATTAATAGGATTAATAAATATATGATTTCTGAAATCAAAAAGGATTTTATTAGGGTTGTAATGTGGTCATGGGTTTAAGGTTTATGAAACGACGTCATTGAATTTCAAATGCTCTCTTTTATTATTGTGGCACACCTCATTTTTTGTGGATTTTGCATGTTTCTTTTCCATTTTTCACTTCTTTTTTTTTTTCAGAATTGTTTTCTTTGAGCCGTGATTATTCTTTTGACTTTTCTCCTTCTTCTTGTCTGGATCCTGATGATTTAGAAAAGGGTGCAAGAAAATTAGATAGCAAAAGTAAGTTAATAGCTTTTTATCTGGCTCAGGTATTTCTTGGGTTTTAAGAAAAAAAATTATTTTTAGGATCAGTCATGGTTAACTAAGGATATAATTTTCTAAAAGAAATGGTCAAGGCTCAAAATTTAATCAACATGGCCTAAGATCATTTTCCATAAATCATATATCTATATAATTTCAAAAAAAAATACGGAAGTCAATTCCTGTTAATGAACCACTTGAACCAGAACCTTCAGTCAAAAAGCAACCAGAAATACAAAATGACAAAGATCAACCATGTCTTATTCTTTTACCTTTTCCTCAAAGAGTCAGAAAGACTCCTTCTGAAAAAGATCAATCTGAAATTTTTGAACTATTTACACAAATTAAAATTAACATTCCTTTATTGGATGCTATTACACGAGTTCTAGCTTATGCTAAGTTTTTAAAAGATCTTTGCACAATAAAAAGAAAAACAAATGTACCAATGAAATCATTTCTAACTAAACAAGTTAACACAATAATACAACATAATACTCTTCTTAACTAAAAAGATCCAGGTAGTCCAACANTGAAAGCATTTCTAACTAAACAAGTTAACACAATAATACAACATAATACTCTTCTTAACTAAAAAGATCCAGGTAGTCCAACAGTCTAATGCATCATTTGAAATTTCCAAATTGAAGAAGCTCTACTAGATCTTGGAGCCAGCTGTAATTTAATGCCATATTTTGTGTATACACAATTAGGATTAAGTGAGCTGAAACCTACTAATGTTACACTACAATTAGCAGACCGATCAATAAAAACTCCAAGAGGGATTGTGGAAGATGTTATTATCCAAGTTGATCAATTTTATTTCCTAGTAGATTTTATCGTTATAGATACACAACCAATTTTTCATGCATCTACATACATACCAATTATCTTGGGTCAAACCTTCTTTACTACATCAAATGCATTGATTAACTGTAGGAATGTTATAATGAAACTTTCATTTGGAAACATGACTTTGGAATTAAATATTTTTAACAGTGCAAAACAACCTAGAAAAGAAGATTAAGTGCATGAAATGAATTGTGATGAGCCGTTAACTCAAAGTTTTTTTGAAGAAATTTTTCTAGAAAAAGAATTATATACATTAGAATCTGTATTTGATAATGATAAGTATGAAATTATAGAAAACCCAAATTGTGAAAATCTGTTATCTAAATTTGGAGACTCCAATGTCAAAATCTTTAAACCAGTTTTAAATCCGCTTCCAACTAATCTAAAATATTTTTTTTTAGAAAAAAAATGAAATTCATCTCATGATCATATCATCAAATTTACCTTAAAGTCAAAAAAAATAATTAACAAAAGTATTGAAAAATCATCAAAGTATTCTTGGATGGACAATAGCATATATAGAAGGTATAAGTCCACTTCTGTGTACTTAGTGTATATATTTAGAAGAAAATGTTAAACCATCTCGTCAACTGCAAAGAAGATTAAATCCACACTTGAAAGAGGTAGTTCGTAATGAAGTACTTAAACTATTAGATGCTAATATTATCTATCCTGTATCTGATAGTAAATGGGTTAGTCCTACACGGGTAGTCCCAAAGAAGTCTGGTATCACTGTAATACAAAACAAGGAAAATGAATTAGTCCCAATGCATACAATCACAGGTTGGCGTGTGTGTATTGACTATCGAAAGCTAAATTCTCTCACCAGAAAAGATCAATTTTCATTACCATTCCTAGATCAATAATTATAAAGAATAACTGGTCATGCATATTATTGTTTTTTAGATGGATATTCTGGATATAATCAAATTGAAATTGCAATAGATGACCAAGAAAAAACTAAATTTATATGTCCTTTTGGTACTTTTGCATATAAAAGAATGTCTTTTGGACTATGTATACTCCAGCTACCTTTAAGCGTTGTATGTTAAGCATATTCAGTGATATGGTAGAACGATGTCTAGAAGTTTTTATGGACGATTTTTCGGTATATGAGGATTCATTTCATTTATGTTTGAAAAATCTGGAAAAAGTGTTCATTCAATGTGAAGAAACAATCCTTGTCTTAAATTGGGAAAAACGTTATTTTATGGTTACACAAGGTATTGTTTTAGGTCATGCAGTGTCTGAAAAAGGAATCGAAGTTGATAAATCTAAAATCGATTCAATAGCTAATTTGCTTTCACCAAAAACAATAAAAGATAATCGCTCATTTTTAGGTCATGCAAGATTTTACAGAATATTTATAAAAAATTTTAGTGCAATATCTAAACCTATATGTAATTTTTTATGTCAGGATGCATTATTTGAATGGAATAATGCATGTCAATTAGCATTTGATAAATTAAAAAGCATGCTTATTTTTGCACCTATTATGCAATCTCCTGATTGGTCTTTACCGTTTNTTTTTATGTCAGGATGCATTATTTGAATGGAATAATGCATGTCAATTAGCATTTGATAAATTTAAAAGCATGCTTATTTTTGCACCTATTATGCAATCTCCTGATTGGTCTTTACCGTTTGAATTAATGTGTGATGCAAGTGATTATACAGTAGGAGTTGTGTTAGGTCAAAGGAAAGATAAAAAACCATATGAACTATGCAAGCAAAAACTCTGAATGATGCGCAAATGAACTATTCAACTACAAAAAAAGAACTACTTGCTGTTATATTTGCTTTAGATAAATTTCGTTCATATCTGGTTGGATCATCAATTGTGGTATTTACAGATCATGCAACTTTAAAAAAATTACTTACTAAAAACGATGCTAAGCCACGTCTCCTACGATGGATAATATTGCTTCAAGAATTTGATCTTATCATTAAGGATAAGAAAGGAGTAGAAAACGTGGTAGCATATCATTTGTCAAGGCTAAATTATTAAATCAAGGACGAACCAACTCCGATTAGAGAAATTTTTCCAGATGAACAACTATTAGCAATAACAGAAGTACCATGGTATGCGGATAAAGCTAATTATTTAGCCACTAGTACTATTCCTTCTCAGTATACCTAGTCTGATTGAAATAAGTTTCTAAGTGAGGTATGTAACTTTTTCTAGGATGATCCTTATTTGTTTAAATATTGTAAAGACCAAATAATAAGACGATGTGTACCTAATCATGAAATAGGTTAGATAATTTAGTTTTGTCACTCTGAAGCTTATAGAGGCCATTTTGCTTCAAAGAAAACCGCTGCTAAAATTTTGCAGTGTAGATTTTATTGGTCAACTCTTTTTAAAGATGTTCATTTTTTTTGCTTAAATTGTGACAGATGTCAAATATTGGAAGATATTTCAAAAAGAAATATGATGTATTTAAACCCTATTTTAATCATTGAAATTTTTTATTGTTGGGGCATCGATTTTATGGGTCCATTTTTCCCCATCTTTTGGATATTTGTATATTTTAATCGCATTCGATTATTTCTCTAAATGGGTAGAGCCAATTCCATGTAGAAAGAATGATCACAAAATAGTGATCAAGTTTTTAAAAGAAAATATTTTGTCTAGATTTTGAATTCCTCGGACCATTATAAGTGATGGTGGATTACACTTTTGTAATAAAGTTTTTGAAAATCTTATGAAAAAATACTCAATTTCACATAAAATATCCACTCCGTATCATCCACAGACAAGTGGTCAAGTTGAATTAGCTAATAGAGAGATAAAATATATCTTTGAAAAAACAGTAAACCCAGATCGTAAAGATTGGTCCTTAAGATTAATTGATACGCTTTGAGCTTACCGTACGACATATAAAACTATTTTAGGAATGTCTCCTTATTGGTTAGTTTATGGAAAATCATGTAACTTGCCTATAGAATTAGAACATTGAGCATATTGGGCAATCAAAATGATGAATTTTGATATGAAAAAAGTAGGAATAGCTCGCAAACTTCAAATTAATGAATTTGAGGAATTAAGAAATGTAGCTTATGAAAATGCAAAGATCGCAAAAGTCAAGAACAAAAAATTTTCATGATCAAAATATCATGCGAAAATCTTTTAAACCATCTCAAAAAGTTCTGTTATATAATGCAAAGGTTCAGTTATTTCCTAGGAAATTAAGATCTAGATGGACAGGTCCTTATATTGTCAAGCAAGTTTTTGACTATGGGGCAATTGAAATTGAAAATCTATTAACTGGAAATATCTTTAAAGTAAATGGTCAAAGACGTAAACCATATTATGATGGTTTTACTCAAGATATAACTTCTACACAACTTTTTTGATCCTGTTTATATACTCTTAAAAGTAAATTATTGCTTGATTCTCAATAATATTACTAATTAGTTGTAATTTATTTGACAGAGTAAATCTCCTAAGTAATAGCTAGATATCCCAATCGGTGAAACGACAACAGATTGCTGAGTTTTATTATCAATGCTAATTATCACTATTTTTACATTGTAGATAATGTTTAATTTAAGTTGGGGAGGTATGGATGTGAATTTATTAGTTGTATTTAGAATATTAATTTTTTTTAAAATTTATTTGTCTTTGTGACTGACAAACGTTAAAGAACCGGATAGGGAATCAACTTTAGAAAAAGAAAATAATAATTATTATATAAGTTTTTTTATGTACAATAGACGAGAAACTATTCTGGTTAAGTTTAATTCTACTATGTCGTCTTCCAAAACATATAAATGCATTGATCATGCAAAAAGCTAGAAGAGTTAGAAATTTAGAAATTTTTGAAAGTCAGCCAAGACCCCTATGTGGAACAAGTACATTTGCTAAATGCTGAAGATCAAAGCATCTTGGTGGTTGTGTAAGATGTGGTCGTTTAGAACACTTAAGACAATATAATCAGTGTACGGAACTAATTTTAGGTTGAGCGTTAGACCGTTTCCTGTGGATTAGGTATGGTCAGAGTAAGGAGTATCCTAAGATGCCATCCTATTTTACCCCCATGTTAACAAGATACGTAAGAAATGAAGTTAACCGTGTTACTGGTGTTATTGATACAGACAGTTCTGACTCTGAATCAATATGATCAAATAATGTATATTTTGGAATAATTGCACATATTTATAAATAAATAAATATAAATAACTATATAGATTAATTAGGAAAATTAGTAAATAATCAATAACAAATAAAAAAATTAAAAACCACCAATTGTTTATAAGAAAAAGAGTGGTTAGCAAATTTTGTAAAAGATATAAAATTGTATTTAAATTTTGTAAACTGTAGGAATTTAAAAGAAAAAGAAAAGAAGTCCAAAAAATCAGAACAGTAACCTGCAGTAGACAAAGCAAGAAACCAACAACATAGCACCATTCGGACGATGGGCCCTGGCGTCCGGACGGCAGTGCTATATATATACACATCTTCATGCAAAAACTGATCAGTTTCGTTCCCTCGCAAACCAAAATTCGAAAAAGCCAAAAATCTCCAAGAAAGCTCTCTCAAATCTGCAACATTCCACTATTTTTTGTCAAATTTGCTCCGATTATTCTCTTACCCGTAACATTTTGAAGATATCTACTGATTAAAATCAGTTGAAACGGAGTATTTGAAGAGAAATCAAGAAAAATATGGATTCGAGACAGCAAACGAGAGGATCTTCAAGTCATGCACAAAGGGATCAACCTCAACCACCTCAAGCACCTCCACAACAACCTAGACTTGGGAATATCTTCAATGAGGTGATGTTTGAAAATTTTGAACAATAGGCTTGGTATGATGCTAACTTTTTGACTAAAACTATTATTTCTAAAAGGCCAATTATTTACGAGAATTTTGAGAACATAAGAGTAAGACAAATTCTTGTTGCAAGAGGATGGTTGCATTATGTTAGATTTATTGCTCCTGCTTCTGACTACTTAGTTCGTCAATTTTATAGTAATGCTGAGATAATTAGAGAAAGACAGTTGCGTGTGGTCGTACAAGGAATTGTTTTCCATGTTACACTGGCTACTATAGCCGATCGTTTTGTCAATGACTTTATCACTTCTTAATGTTGTGATTGCTTGTACTTGACTTGGACAAGATTCAAAGGATATAGCATTAGCTTGACTTTGACTTTGTGGAGGTTTAGGCTGAGATGTAAATTTTACCTTTTTTGGCATACTGAGGGACTGAGTCAACTTAGCTAGATGACTCTTGATATCTTCAATACTCTGAGAAGTTTGAGCTTTAAAATCATTAAAAGCTTGAGTTGTTTGAGTATTGAAACCCATTTGACTTTCAATAAATTGATTCATAGTATCTTCCAGAGTTCTTCTTTGTGGGGGTTGATATAGCGGATAGTGTTGTTGATTTTGTTGTTGTGGTGGACCTTATGTTTGATTTATGAGTTGTGTATTTCTCCAACTAAAATTTAGATGATTTCTCCATCCTGGGTTGTAAGTTTCATAATATGGATTCAAATCGGGTTTATTATAAGTTGGAATCGCATTAGATTGTTCAATTAAAACTTCTTTGAATGCAGGTATAGTTGGACATTCTACTGCAGAATGTCCTGACGACGCACAAATTTCACAGATTTGATCAGTAGTAGACACAACAGACACTTGTTTTATTTTTTTCATTTCTAAGGCTTCTAGTTTTCGAGATAAATTAGTCATTTTAACACATATTTTCCTCTTTCGGATGTAGATGGCTTAGTTTCCACTATATTTGAAGAAGTTAAATCCCACATTTGGGAACTTTTCAAAAATAGTATCAAAAAATTGGAATGCTTTTTCAGGATTTTTACTCATGAATTTCCTTAGACCATCATTTCAATAAATTTTCGCATTGCAAGTGGAAGAACATCATAAAAAAAACTGACTAAAGTCCAGTTTTCAAATGCATGATGTGGACAAGCTTGGAGAAGAACTTTAAATCTTTCCCAACATTGATAAAAAGTTTCACCTTCTTTTACAGAGAAATTCATTATTTGACGTCTTAAGGTATTAGTACGACGCACAGGATAAAACTTTTTAAAGAACTCAGCTTGCAAAGCTTGTCAATTTGTGATAGAATTAGCTCTTAAAGAGTTACGCCACTGTTTCGATTTATCTTTCAAAGAAAAAGGAAAAAGTTTTAATATAACCCTTTTGGAATTATCTTGCAATATTCCACAGACTTCTTCAAATTCTTTCATATGCACATAAGGATTTTCAGTTTCCAAACCATGGAACTATGGTAACAATTGTATTGTTCATGGCTTAATATTAAGATTTGGAGCATCTATTGGAAAAGCAAAACATGAAGGAACATTAATTCATGTAGGATGTAAATATTCTCTTAATGGTCGAATATTTTGAACTATTTCTTGTTCTCTAGGTTGTTCTTCCCCAGGCACGTTTCTAACCATACTTAATTCAAATGATTCTTGTGTAGAGGAAGATGAAGGAGATGATTGATTTACAGAACCTACTGATGAATGAACAGACATAAACTATTTAAAATGAAAACACACTTTTTATACATATAATATATATAAACAACTTTTCTATTTTATTTAATTTCAAATTATCGTAACTCCCCGGCAACAACACCAAAAACTTGATTCGCTATTATTTTGTTATCTGATTAATATTATACACCCAAGTATAAGTGGTCAAATTATAGTTTTCTTGGTTTTAAGTCCAAGTGTCGATCCCATGAAGAGTTTTAATAATTAAGAAATGAAATAAAAATAGCGAAGTTGTTATATCGAAGGGATAGCAAGTGATAGCTTTATAATGCGAGCATAGATTGATAACTAGCCTAATTAAATGTATGTCTGCATATAGATTGTGTAAAGACAAAAATCTAAAAAGTATCCTTCAGTTTAGTAATCTCATATGCATTATATTGGTCAGGTACTGGAAATGTTACCTTACAACAATTAGCTTCCATATTACTGGCAAGTCAACCGGTAGGTCTGATTTATATAAACCATCACACAACAACTTCTTAGGTTAGATGGTGGTATCCATGACAATTGATTAATCCAAGCAAACCAAAAGGACAATCCATTCATGAGGAATATTTTAATTACTCAATTGATCCCATCATAGTAAGTGCGTATATAATAAACCATAAGCCAACAACTTCTTAGGTTAGCTAGTGGTATTAAATCATAACACAGCAACTTCTTAGGTTAGCTGGTTATAGATGTGCAAATAGACTAATCCAAGTTTAATATATATAAGAAAAAAATCCTCAGCGTTCCGGTGGAGGACAAGCCATACCGATGGAATACCGTAGATATTTGAATGGCAATATTATTATGTATACTAGTAAAACATAATTTGTAATCTAGAAGGACAAAACATTCATGAGGATCACTTAGGTCATTAATCTGATAGTATTTATAGTAGTTAAACAACCCAAATAACCAAGAAGGACAAGCCATTCTTAAGGATCATTTAGGTTTTGTACCATGCTTCAGTAGAACATTCCCAGTATTCCGGTGGTGGAAATCCATGCTGATGGAATATCGTAGATATTTAACTAGCAGGTTGATGATACATTGATGACATAATTTCAATCACAACACCGAAATTACCTACATCACTGTATCATGCATGAAGTGTACAATACATATAGTATATTTAGCATAGTAAAACATCAACACTTTCAGAAGTTAACCAATATTATACTTGTGTTTAATTCTCACTGGAGGATATAAGTAACTACTCACACACCATTACTATAGACAAGTAAGGAGTGCGGTCAGTTTTCATTACAATAGTAACTATAATATAGACTCGAATACTTCTTTCACAGGGAACAACTAAAATACAACCACCCTCAATATCAGTTATGACACAAAGGTGGCGGTAGTTCAACTATCTGAATAGAAAGATAACACAGAAATGTATAAATATAGAGTTTTGGTTGAAGTGTATGACAGATCAGATTTACATGCAACATCCTCTTTCTCTTTCTTTTTCTCTTTTCTCTCTTGCTTGATTTCTCTCTCTGGAGCTATCTCTATGCCCGGCCTCTTTTTAAATGAAGGAGTTGTATGCCTATTTATAGAAGGAAGGAAGCAAGAGGCGGAGAGATGATGATGAGTCGACTTAGGCCACCATTCGGACGCCCCTCCACCGTCCAGACGGTGGAGCTTTGTTGGATGGTGATCTTTTTTGTGTGCTGACTCTTCCTTTGTGTAAATTACACTTTGATCCTTTGATCTTTCAAGATTTCGTAGTTTGTTCCTTGTATTTTCAAGTTATTTTACTTCAAAAACTTGAAAATTCAAACATGACATATGTAAAACCCTAGTTTACGCACAATCCCTAATTGACCCTAATTGATAGTTTTTTGTTATTGTGACAACCCAAAATCCAGGGGTCATTTATTAACCCGTTGATCACCCATCAACCCGCGAAAATACCCATGAATACCGCATGACCCGACACCACGACTCAATAATAAAAAGGTTTAGACAGGGTCTCCCTAGGTCCAGGAACTCCCAATTGCTTAACCTGTGTACATCATAGTCACTAGATCCATCCAAGGTCTAACACTTCACAATTTATACTCCATTATGGTCCACTGACATCATTTGAATGAGGGAACACATAGCCCAAAAGCATGGCAAAGTATTCTTAAAATTTCAGGTTTTTTACTAGATAATAATCGATCTATACGGGAACATTCCCAGTATTCCGGTGGTGGAAATCATCGACCTTCCGGAAGGTTTTGCCTACTAGATAATAATTTACATTAATCTTCTGAAAGGTTTTCTTTGACCTTCCAAAAGGTTTTGCCTGCTGGATAAAAAGTTATATTAATCCTTTCGGAAGGTTGTCATCGACCTTCCAGAAGGTTTTGTCTATTTTTCTGCAAATCCTTCCTTCTTGATTTCCAATCACCTCATTTTCATCCCAAACATGCATAATGAAGTTTTCTACAATAAACCACACTTATGCGAGTTCATTATCATTCATTTACATAATTTTTTTCACAATAAAATTACACAAAATGTGCTATATAAGCCACAAGTCGACTTTCTTCATCTCTGAGGCTCCCTGTAAGGGGCCTCCATCGGCGTATATCCCGCACCTGAAATATTTTTCCATATAGGGTGAGCTACGCCCAGTAAAGTATTTCCTACAAAAGCTACTCCCCAACCTAAGTGCATATGCAATGTTCACATGCAACATTTCACAAACAAAAACCGTTCCAATCAAGACTAATTAATCTATGTTGGAATCTTACATGTCGTGCCATGATATGAGATGATACCCACTCATGCAACTTAACCCAAGCTCTCACCGGCTCTTTTCCCCCATGCAATGCCATAAGTATTAAGACCGGGCTCCCAAACCCCCACCATTGGTCTCACTCATCCAATGACCATTTTAAAATTTTTCGGGTCTTTCTTGGGGTGAGTATTTATAGACTTACACCAATGGTCACCCAACCGACACGGAATTTATAGACTTCCACCAACGGTTCCGCGTACACCGACACACTTTATGGGCTCTTATACCAATGAAAGTGCATATCCGAATACCGGGTCTCTCACCCAAGGGATAGTCTAGCCCGTCTTGCTACGCCGACCCAATTCTTTTCATGCAACCTTGCGACTCAACTGGATATTCAATTCAACTTTTCTAAGCCCACCCATCATCCACCTACATGGTGTTTGATGCCAACTATCCACCCACACCCCTCAAATGTGATGTCTCTATGCATGTGCAATGTAATGCACCATTGTTATTTCAATATCATGCCCACATCTAATGAATGTCATATGAGCAACTTTAACATATATTTTCATATTTCATGGCCACTCATATCATATACATATAATAGCCAAATTTCATCTCAATGTTAATATATCAAAGAGCATATATCAATATGTTCATATCCAACCGTAATCCATAAGCATGTTATTTCATATATCCCAATAACACACTTAATTTTCAAAGCATAAATTTAACACATAGCATGCCCACATAATGCAAATTTTTTCATGAATCACTTTAGGGCAAATTCACATAATCCCAAGGTACCAAATTCCATGGAATTACACACGCAATCACCACATATATCAATTACAAGCTAGGAATTCATTTGTTAAACCTTTTCCATACCCATTTCATTAATTTCCATCAATTCCACATCCATAGGCAAGTGATATATATCTCTATTAACCTACCCATTACATACAACACCCTAGGTTGTAAAATAAACTCAAGTAGGAAGGAACCCTACCTCTTAAAGCGTAAGGAACAACCGTAGGAAGTCCCAAGAACCCGCTTCTAGCCCAAATTCCAAGCTTCCAAAATCTTGTATCTTGATCTTCGATAAAACCTGTTGTTTTTGGTGTGGTCACATAGCCCTTGGCGAGGAAAGCAACCTTTATTCTTGGCCCAAGTGAATCCGAGCACTCGATCTCCATAGATCATAGAGAGAATGTGGAGGATCCAAGCTCTTTCCCTTTCTTCTTCTATCGGGTAACGGCTGAGTGTGTGTGGGGGAGAAATTCTAATTTTTTTCCCTATTTATATTTCTCAATACTTGGCCCACAACGCACCACACGGGCCTATTTTTTTCGGGTCCGTTTTCGCCCCGAAACGATTAAATTTTTTTTCGATTCAAGTTCAAAATATTTTTATTTTAAATTAAATTTAATTAATTCTCAACTTTTGAAATTTTTTCAAAAATCTCGTTTTTGGGTCACTTGAGACTCGACCGCCTTGTAAAACGCAAAAAATCTGACTATCTCAGAATTCGATAAAATTTGACATGGTAACTAGATTTTATGATACGAATCCAATGGTGAGGTTCATTTCATCATTCGAAAACTAGAAAAATTCAGGTTTTCAACCCATACTGTAGCGACAAATTACTGTTTTGCCCTTTTTGTAAAAAGTTTAAATTTACCCGGGTTTTACAATTATTTTATCTTACCAATTTGATTTATTTAAGGAGTCTAATTCATATACTAATTAGGGTTAATCAATAAAATTGACAAATCAATAACTTCAATCTTCATGGTTTCTAGGGGTTCTCGATTTTATTTAGGACTAGTTAATTATGGAACAATTAGTTTATAAGATTGGCATACATCTAAGCTTAAAATTGGATTAACATATTCAACACCCTCTGGGTAGTGTCTTAATTCCACATGGACAATTTTGTCTTCCACCATTTAGACAATGCATTAGGAATTCATGTAGAACTTTATTAATAATTTTATCTAGATGGATTCATAAAGTTGTTGGAGTTTGGTTTCACACATGTGACACATGAATTGATCAAAGATGCAAAATTTTAAAACTTGTCAGTGAAATTGAACTAAGTGAAAGGACATTGCCCTGTGATGGATGAAAATTGATTTCTATTCGGATCATGTTTGTAATTGGCTAATTTGAAAAAGTCTGTTTGTAAATCTCAACCTACTCAATGGTCATGATGATACATAGTTGAAGATTTGAAAGCGTCAATGGAAGGAAGAAGATCGTTCTTCAAACAATATCAAGAGACCCTTCATATGCAACATCTTGCTTAAGACAAAGGTAATAGCTTTTGACACCTAAGAACCCTTAGTTTAATTTATTAGATTTAGAATGATTAGAGCTCAAATATAATCGATGATTAATCTAAGTATAGCTTCTAGGGATTTTCAAAGAAATTTTTTTCGAAACCTTTGTTGTGTTTTGAAAATTTAGTTTGAGCCATAATTGGACCCTACTTCAGCAACACCTTTTAGTACCCAATAGGAACCTTTCCATGTTCGCTATATTTCACTACACCAGTCTCTGAACACCTAGGAATAAAATTGAGAAAAGTTGAATGATTGGGCAAAGGAGATTGCCCTCTAGGTCGCCCCCAGGCCGCTTGAGTGTTCTTGAGATGGATTGAGCGGTCCCTACTCTACTGTTATGATTTGAATCCTTTTTATTCTAGCAGCCACTTCCCTCCCACCATTCTCCCCCTACTCAAGTGATCATTCACCGAATTTTTATTTTCTTAGTCCCCAAGAAGATTTATTTGATTATCTCTTTTATACCATATTTCTCTACTTATTACTGTTGTGATTTGGCCCTTTGTGACAAAAAAGGGCAAAAAAATTTTGGTATAAATTGGGGTGACATTTGATAACTAGCATGGGATTAGTTGCATAGGAATATAGTAAGGGAGTGTTTGTTGACATGCTCAGGGAGTACATTTACAAACTTGGCATGAAGTCATATATTTTCTATGTTTATTTTTTACTTATTATTTATTTTTGTGACCACCAACTAAAGGGGAGAACTTGTTGTCTATTGTCTTTGCTAAAACAATATTGGGCTAGTATTGCTTATATATGTTACATATTGGGCTTGCATGATGTTAACATGAATATGCCCTATGCTTCTCTTTGTGATTTATGTACCTCTGATTATATTATGTCATATTTATTTATGATGTTTTTCACGAGGTATTGGTTGATTTGTGGTGTGCAGGACTATGATTTTCAATGCTTTCATCAAGAAGATAGTTTTTGTACTTAGCTTTGAGACTGAAAGACTTGTACAATGAGTGTTGAGGTTAGTTTACAATTTGTTCTTGTTCTCAGCAGTTTTTGAGTTGTAATTTTAATTTTTTTACTCTTATATTTTGTCAAGAAATTTTCAAAGGGGGAGATTGTTAGGAATATGTTCATAATTGACCAATTTTGTGAAGTTTTGTGTAATCTAAACCTAATTACATGGTCATCAAGCTTCAAAAATCAAGATCCGTAAGCGTTAAGAAAGGGATTACAAGCTAGAAAGTCGTATCCAGAGTACTCCAATATACCTCCAAGCTAAGGACAAAGGTAATGACCTAAGGACCTAGATTTCGTGAGGACGATTAGGGTTAAGAAAATGGAATTGGAAAAATCTGTAAATGTCTATTAGGGTTTTTCGTTGAAAATTTTTTATAAACGTTAAATGTGTTTTGAAAAGATAGATTGATTCATTTATCAAACCCTACTTGAGCAACACCCTTTAGTGTTTAAGATGATAAGTTTTTCTTGGTTTTCAGCTTCAAAACTAGTAAGGACCACTCCTTACTCACTCTGCTCTGGTTAGAGCGGTATCTGAACACTTTCGGATAAAATCGGAGAAGGCTATTGAGTTCAACAATAGAAATCGCTCTCAGGCCACTTGAGTGGTCTCTACTTGCCAAACCTAGTTTGAAAGAGTGTCATCCTGAGGATCTTCGTGGATAAGATCGCTTGAAGAATCTAAATGATCTGTTGCAGTCGAGGTGTTCAAGTGAAGATGCCCATAACTCTAGTAGGGGAATCCAGAGGAAAGAGTTACTAAAGGAAATGAGTGTCTAACCATGGTATTGGTTGAGGTGTAAGTCTCGAGTACTTGTAAATTAATTTTGGGTTAGAGGATTAGATTTGGTCAACCCGAAGTGGTTCCCCGTTGCTTTTCATAGTTGGGTTTCCGCGTCAACAAATTGCTTGTATCCTTTATTACTTTAATTTTGCCTATGCACTTGAAATTTTGCACACACGTGCACCATGTGTTTGAATGAATGATTGTTTATCTTTCGATTCATTGATAAGGGTTATGTAATCAATTGGCTTGGTTGGGATCTTTTGTCATGGTGAGATTGAGTGTTAATTAATCAATTTACATTTTCATACACTAATTCACATGACGGGGTTTATGAGTTGTTAAAAGGGGTTCAAACTCTTAGTTGACAAATCCATCTTTGATTGGTAATTATGATAGACTAGGTTAAAATTGGTGATTATTTGGCCTTAATTTGGATTAACCTAGTCATCCCCACTTTCTAGGTTATGTCTAGCATCTTAAGTGTATAATCATGAGGGGCGATGTACCACATGTCGCATTTCTGCAAGATCTTTCCACACAATTATACATGTAGAATTACATGCATGACCTAGAAGGGGTGAATAGGTTAATTAAAATTGTTGGCTTGAACAAACACCAATTTAAAACCTATTGACCTCAATTACCAAATTAAGTGATTAATTTTTCAATTAAATGCTTTGAACCCCCTTTTCCCCAAATCAAGAACAACCCAACATGTATGGATGGATGTAATGAATATGTCATTTTGCAAGCTCAACAACCAACAATCCAATCCACAACAACAACAACCCCTCTAACAAATCAACTCTACCCAACCACAACCACAATGATGAATAAATCAAACAATACAATGTACGTGTCAATTCATCAAACACATTTTGTGTGAAATTGCAAGTTTTTTTGTGTGTGCACGCACAAAATTAAAGCAACAATAAGAACGTCCACAATACAAGTAATTTTACGCAAAAACCCTTTCAAAAAAACATCGCAGAATCGGCACTTGGTTCACCTAGCCTATTCCATTAACTCAAGGTTAATTATAATGAATCAAGTCTTATACATCAACCAATACACTCATGGTTAGATGCTAACTTCCTTGTCAATCTATCCTCTAGATAGACCCACCAAAGTCTTGAGTAGCTTCACTTGGATGCCCTCACCGAAATGAACCATCTAGGCCTCGAGCAAACTTTAAGGAATCAACCATGATTCTTGGTATTCACACAAACATTGTGGGTTTAGCTAGATCACCAAGCAAAATCTTCTTCTTCAATATTTGATTCATCATCAAAATTACCATTTCTTTACCTGTTATGTATGACTAATTGCATTATTTGAGCTGTTAAATGCATTATATCTTGATGCTATGCTTTGACTAGATTTTAGTGTTTGATTAATTTATGAGGTAAAAATAGGTGAATTGAGCTGAATCAGTTTACTTGGCAAATCGACCAGTCAATTGGAGATTACAATGAAGTCAAGGGGACCAAAGTGCTATTGGAAGTCAACGATCAACTCTAGACAAAATGGGATTTGAGCCCTATGTTTCTAGATAGATAGGTGTGTCCGGATGCAGCTTTTTTGTTCAGACGCAATGTTTGGCATTCATTTGAATGGAGAGGAACTGACTTTGATGATACATACTACTTTCATCAGGACGCAAGAATCCCATTTGGACGTGACTATTGAAGATGCAAAGTCTAGAGATATGGAACTGTTCAGACATAGGAATACTTGCGGACAATTAATTGATGATATGTTATGTTACTATTTGAACGCAAAAAGTGTGCCCGGAGGTGTGTATTGACCAAGTCAAAGTGGATTAATTTTCTTACTACCTTCCGGACGTGCCTCCTAACATATTGCACGACTATTGTGCCCTAGCAGAATTTTTAATTGTAAAGGGGATCCCAAAAATACTTTGTAAAGCCTCTCATTATAAATAGGGTAGAAGACAGCCTTAGAGGGGATCTAGTCTTGAGTTTATTTTTTTCAGCCTTTTGAAAGAACACCCATGTCTTGTGAGTAGTTCTTTTTTTACTCTATAGTTAAGGTAGGGTTTTTTGGGATTATACATCGAATATTTTATTTATGCAATTATTCTTAAATGAGTTTATCTTTTTGTGGTTTCTCGATTGAATGAATGATTTTTAGCAAAGTATTGTACTCTGTAAACTTATTTGATTACTCATTAACTGAATTTACTCTCGTGAGTTTACAAAACTAATGTTTAAATTCATATTTTCACATCAAACAATTATTGATTTTCAATGTGCTTCAGTTGATTACACTGATGTTGAAAATCAACTAAGATAAAATACAGTTGCATAGATATAATATTTGATGTATATGAACAATTCTTGATCCCTAAACTAAATAGTAGCTTTTCTTTATAAGAAATTTCCTATAGTTTTTAGCAATTTCTCAAATCAAATAACCTTCAAATCATTCTTCCTTTTTACCTTCCTATGATCTGTTCAATCCCTGTGGATCGACCTTAGACCTACTGAGTCATTGTTGCAGTTGACCAACTGAAGTTGGGTGTGCCTTTTATATTCAAGCAATTTTTTTGGTGCCATTGCCAAGGATCTAAAGGATATAGAAGCCAAAAAGAGAATCTAGCTTCACAACATGCTACTTGGAGAACTGCCCTTTTTCAGGTAACTTTAGTCCAAACTATAATTTTTTTTAAATTCGTTTTGTATTAGTTTTTGTGAATTTTTTTTCTAATAATTTTTTATTAATTAGTTTCTTAGATTTGCATTCATCTATGAGTCATATATTTGAATTTCTAGTGGTACAAATTCTGACTCCGATCAATCATCTCCATTTATAGAGTCAGTAGGGTCCATTAGTTCACAAGTCCGTGCACACCTAGGTCAGTTATTGCCCCAACTTTTGATTTAAGCCACACTGGTAGTGCAATGGGTGACAGATAGAGCAATAATGCACAAAAGGTCGACCAACAGGTTTGAACCCTTTGGGAATACTTACACCCCACTATGAGCACTGTGTCATCTTGTTTTGTATTCCCTGCTAATGCACTAACATTTATAGTTAAACTTGGCACCATCCAACTTCTTCCACAATTCCATGGCCTTGACTGCGAGAACTCATACCTACACATGAAGGAATTTGATGAAATATGTGGGACTTTTTAGCATAATTTTGAGCTTGCCAGGTCCAAAGTTGTGGTTCAATAACCTGAAGCCCCAATCCATAACTAGTTAGCATACATTGCACACTGAGTTCCTTCAACTATCTTTCTCTCTTCACTGCACACAAATGCATTTAGAAAAAAATCATGAATTTTTCCATTGAAGAGGGAAAGACCTTTTACCACCGTTGGCAAAGGTTTAAGGACTTGCTTTATAAATGCCCCCACCATGGATTTCAAATTTGGACATTAGTTGGAATTTTCTATGTTGCTCTCCCCACTTCAATGTGCCAGTCTGTTGAGATGATGGCATATGGAGAGTTTTTGGGAAAAAGTGTCAAGGAAGCCTTTGATTTTTTTGACCAATTGTCTTAGAATTCCTAGATGTGGGATGAGCCCTCCCCTACCAATGTAGACCCCAAGTTTGCCACTTACCATAGGGGAAAGTACATACTCACGGTCGAGAATGACCTATGGCTAAGATTGCCTTTTTATCTCGAAATCTTGAAGCTCTAGAGATGAAGAAGGTCAATGACGTGTCTGTTGTGCAACCCATAGAACGTACTTGTGGAGTATGTGCTTTTGTGGGGCATTCTATTGAGGAGTGTCCAATGATTTCTACTTTCAAGTAGGTCTTGTTGGAACCATCCAACTTGAATTTTGGGTTTTAGTAGCCATATAACAACCCCTACTTTGGAACTTACAACTCAAGGTGGAAACAAACACCTGAACTTTGGTTGGAGGGGTACACAACAACACCAAGCCCAACTATAATCAGGACCACCACCACTACAACAATAAGAGTACCCACCTTACCAGCCACCACACAAACCTAGTCTTGAGGATACTTTGAACCAGTTTATACAGGCTCAAATGAAATACAATATTTAAAACACACAGGCCTTCATTGATTTTAAAGCTCAAACTACACAATCTTTCGAGGACATACGAATTCATTTACAAAAATTGAACCAGACCATCACTACACCAGAGAAGGGCAAGTTTCTTAACCAATCAAAATAGCCCCAGTGTCAATTTCAAATAGGTTATTTTTCTATTGTGGATCAGTCCCATGAGCAGTCCAAGCTGTTAACCCCTCTCAGGAGTGGTAAGATAATAAGTAAACCACTAGCACATACAGAGTATGCACCTACACCCGTGGTTAAGCTTGCACAAGTCTCCCCCAATAAGACTGAGTCTAGGAAAATTGAGGTGCCACCATGCCCCATACCTGCTCTCTTTTCCCAAAGACTTAATAAACCATAGAAGTTGTGCAACTATGTTGATATTTACAAGATATTCAAGCAATTAAAAATCAATATTCCACTTCTAGATGCCATAAAATAGGTCCCTTCTTATGCCAAGTTCCTAAAAGACTTGTGCACTGCTAAGAAAAGCCATAATGTGCAGAAGGACCCAATGTGTCCTACTATTTCTTGTGTCTTAGGGAACTTCAAGATTGAACAAGCTTTGCTCAATCTTGGAGCTAATGTCAACCTATTCCCCTACTCTATCTGCCAATAATTAGGACTAGGCAAGCTCAAACCTACATGTATTATACTTCAGTTGGCAGACCATTCTATCAAAGTTCCTAGAGGAATAGTTTAGGATGTACTTGTTCAGGTGGACAGGTTATATTTCCCTATAGACTTCATTGTTTTGGACACCCAACCAGTTGTACATTTAGGGAGTCAAATTCTAGTCATACTTGTTGTACCCTTACTTGCAACTTCTAATGCTTTAATCAATTGAAGGAATAGGGTCATAAAGCTTTGTTTTGGTAATTTGATGATGGAATTAAATATTTTTAATTTCTGCAAAAAACATAGGGAGAATTCTAATTTCCATGAAATTGATATGATCGATTATATTATGGAAGATCAATTTGATGCATCTCATTGTCTAGATCCCTTTGAAGTTTGTTTGACTCATTCGATTGATGATGGAGGTATTGGTGAATATTCTAAGTCCTCATAGTTTAACAATTTCTCAAATATTTCGTAGGATTGGGGAGTGCAGCAAGAATCAATGGCGGTTGAGAAAGTGTTACCACCTAATAAGGTAAAATAGGTACTGAAATGTGGTAAGGTGAACAACTAGGATTTGAATCTAGTTTGAATCAGATGATTGTCATTTTTGTATTATAATGTAGGAGTTTATTTAATTTCTTTTGTTTTATAAATTTTTTTATTTATAGGATTTAATAAAGATGTTGTTACAAGTATTTCTCTTTCCTCACCTAGATTAATTTGTATGAGCTCTTCCATTTTTTATTATACATCGGGGACAATGCATGATTAGGTTGGGGTGGAATAGTTTGTGATGCAAGATCTTTATCTTTACTATTGTTATTATTTTCATTTTTGCTTAAATTTTAAATTTTTTATGTGTTGTATGCATTTAGATCAAAAACATTGTTGTATATGTTTTATTTTAGTTTTGTATTGGGAATTTGTAATGAAAACTCATTTTGAATGTTATATATTATGGTTTCATTGCAAAAATTTTGAAACTGCTTTGAATTATGTACATATAACAAGATTGATAATTGGGTAGGTAGTGAATGATGAAAGTATAAAACCCGGGAAAAATTTAAACTTTTTTGAAAAAAGGGCAAAATGATAATTTGTCACTATAATGTGGGTTTAAAATCCATATTTTTCTAGAGCTGAGATGACACAATGGACCTCACCGTTGGATTTGTATCGCAAAATTGAGTTGTCTTGTCGATTTTCATCGAATTTTGAGATAGTCAGATTTTACACTTTTTACGAGACAACTGGGTGACGAATGACCTCACGAACGTCCCCAAAAATTAGTTTTATAGAATTTCCTTATAATTGAGAAAAATTTCAAATAAAATTAATTTTAACTGAAATCAAAATTTAATTAAGTTGTATTAGCTTAAAAACGGACCCGAAAGTGGTAAACGTGCAAAGCAATGTGGACCGCACAATTAAAAAGTATAAATAGGGGCTAATATCTGAAAAATCAGATATTTCACACCCCCTAAGTCAGCTGAGTTCCAACATTGAAGAGGAGAAAGGAGGAAAGAGAGAAAACTTAGAATTTCTATTTTTCTCCTTCGNCTAAGTCAGCTGAGTTCCAACGTTGAAGAGGAGAAAGGAGGAAAGAGAGAAAACTTAGAATTTCTATTTTTCTCCTTCGATCCCATAAGCTCTGTCAGTCGGAATTGCTTGGGACAAGAACTAAAGTTGGTCTACGCGACAAGGGCTACGTCTACGTACTAGGAATGAGGGATTTCACCAAAGATCCAAGAAAAGGATTTTGAAAAATCAAAGCCTTGGAGTCGTGATGGTGTCCTAGGAGGCTTTCTACCTTCTATTTACGCTCCAAGAGGTAGGGTTTCTCCTACTTTGGTTGATTTCTTACCCAGGGTGTATTATGGAATGGGTAAGGGTATTGAATAACATAGGTCATTTGACTATGGTTATGGACATGGGTATTGAAATGGCTTAAAATCAATTCCTAGCTTGGGTTGATGTATAGAAATTATTGGATGATTTCTTGGAAATTGGCAATTGGTGGGCATGTTATGTGTTTATTTTATGCCTTGAGAATTGAATGTGTAATTGGCATGAGTTATGTATAACATGCTTGTTGTGAATTGTGGTTGAATATCAAATGTTAATATATGCACTTTGCTATATTGACTTGTGATGAAATTGGTGATTATGTACATAAGATATAAATTGTCATGAGGTATGTAAAATGTGTGGTTTAAGTTGTCCATATGACATTCATTACATGTAAGACATGACATTGATGAGCAATGGTTCATTACATTGCATTTGCACAGAGACATCGCATATTGAGGGTGTGTCTACATGGTTGTCGTCTTCACCTCATTTGGTGTATGACGAGTGGACTTGGGAAGGTTGGATCGATGATTCGACTTAGCAAGAAGGGCTAGAATATCCCTTGGGTGAAAGGCCCAGTGATTGGATTCGTACTCGTTGGTATAAGAGCCCATAAAATGTATCGGTGTACGGGGAACCATTGGTGGTAGTCCATGAATTCTGTGTCGGCTGGGTGTCGTTGGTGTAAGTCCATGAATACTCATCCCAAGAAAGACCCTAGTTTTGAAAATGTCATTGGATGTGTAACGTAGATGATGGTTTAAAGTACACATTAGCATTGCATTGTGTTGTGTGAGTCGGTGAAGACTCGGGGTAAAGTGCATGAGTGAGTCTCATCTCATTTCATGGCATGACACAATAGATTCCAACATGAATTACATATTCTTCCATTAGAATGGATATTGGTTGTGTATTGTTGCATGTATATATTCATATGCACTTAGGTTAGAGAGTAACCTCTGTAGGAAATATTCTACTAGGCATTGGCTCACACTATAAAGGAACACATTTCAGGTGTGGGGCATATTCCGGTGGATGACACACATTCGGGGCCTCGAGAGTGAAGAAAAGCCGATTTGTGGCTTCTGAAAACATGTTTTGTGTAAAACTTAAGTTTAATTCCATTTTGACATGTAACCGTGTAAATGGCTCGTAATAGAACTTGTAGATATCAAGTTTTATGTGAATAACAATACTATGCATGTTTGGGATGAAAAATAGATGATTTGGAATGGATTGAAATGAAAAACAGTGGCAATAGGCTAAATTGGGCATAGAGTACCGGTACTCTTTCCCAAACTTTGAAAAAAAATTTGGAAGGTAGACAGTACCGATACAATCCAAACAGTATTGATACTGCTAGGGCCACTGAGCAAACAGTACCGGTACTCTCTCCAAAATTTTAAAATTTTAAAATTATAGTGCGATGCTTTTTGGACTTTGTTTTCCTTGGTTCCAATGATACAAATGAACATTACATGAGGTATATTGGACCTTGGTTGGATTAAATGATTAAAGAAACACGGGTTACACATGTGAGCTAAAAATTATGGATAATGAAATAATATTAGCGTGATGTCAAATCAAGCGACACTCACGGGTCTTTCCGCAGGTTGACGAATGATCAACGGTAAATTAATGACCCCCGATTTTAGGGGCGTCACAGAAAGTCTTAATTTTTTATACTTTGGTGTGTTATAGAATTTTAGCCTACACTTCAGTATCATAGCTTACACTCCCAATTGAAGCGACAAAGAATGATTACACATATGACCATGCTTGAATTAGAGGTTAGGAAAAGAAATTTTCACTTTGAAACTTGATACATACAGTGGAGAATAGCATGTCATTCCTTGTGAGTTTAGAGCCATTCATTTTTGGAGTGACATTTATATTTACTTAATAAAAATAATTTCATGTAGCTAATTTCTTTGAATAGTCTCATTATATTTGTTCTGGTCAATGCTAATTTTGTGAATGACTGCCTGATTATGAATTGCTAGCATAGGGAGCATGTTACTAAGGACTCTTGAGATATGATTTTAGGTCATGTTTGACATAATTTGAGCCTTGGCCTTGTTTCTTGAAATTTTATTATCCTTAGCAACAGTGATTGAGCTTTTTTGATCTAAAATTCGATTGTTAAACCACTTACAATAACCAAGCCTAGAATGTGACATAATATCATTTATCCTTGGTTATCCTAAGATTGAACTGATATAGTTGATGTATAAAGAAATATGTGATTGAGACATATTAAAAAGGAAAGGTGAATTTATGTACATTTGGGAGATGGGTATTTATTATTCTTCAAAAAAAGGGAGAAAACGAGCATGCAAAGAAAGCAAGGAGAACAATGGAAAAGAAAGTATATGAGCAAGTGCTGAAAAATCATGCTTATAAGGGTTGATGATAAAGCATAAGTCAAGATACAATGGTATGCAATGTTTTCTCGGGATAATATTTTGAATTCCTATTTCCTTTGGTTTCAAAACCCCAACACACAAAGCTACGTTACAACCTTAAGAAATGAATTATTTGATCTCAAGAGTTATTGGTGGATGCATGACTTGTGTGAATAAGGAGGAGGATGGTGGTTGTTTTGCATATCATGCGTTGATTTCTAATCATGAGACTATGATGATTCCCTTTCTTTGTTATAGTGTTTGTTGTTTACAAACATATGTGAGATGCATTTTAGTTTGACCTTACAATAACTCTACTCACATATGGAATGACGAGGGAAAGTAGTTACCATATTCTGAGTGAATTTATTGTTGAGAGTACAACTTGAGTGAGAATTGATTCAAAGCTAGAAGTGGATAATAGTGAGGTGGCATATTTCTGACTGATTTTCTAATCATGCAAGGTTATTTACACACTATAGACTAGTTTCAATAGAAATTCAATCTATGAATATTATTATGCAGCCTTTAATTCTATTATCTGACTTAGTATGCATTTGTTCATGTTTTTATCTAACCTATTTGTTTGATTATCGGTTAAGTCATATGACAAGTTCAAAGCTTTGGGCAAGTTAAGGAAAGTTTGTAGGTATCTTTACTGAAAAATTTTACAAGACTAAACTCGTCCATTATAAAGAACCTAGTGGTTTAAAGGCTTATTGCATAGGTTAAATACAATCATGAGACTTACAAAAGTGGTGTGTGTTATTTTATTAGATTATTTTATTATGTTTTCATATTTAGGATTTTAATATTACTAGAGACTTGTAAGATGTAGGTTGGGAGTGTGATTCGTTATCAAAAATACCATTTCTTTATCTGCTAAGTATGACGAATTACACTATAAAGAGGTATTAAATTCATTATCTATTGATATCATGTTTTGACTGGATTTTAGTGTTTGATTAATTTATCAGGTAAAAATAGGTGAATTGAGCCAAAGTTGTACACTTGGAAAATCGACCGGTCAATTGGAGATTACAGTGAAGTCAAGGCGACTAAAGTTCTATTGAAAGTCAATGGTCAACTAATTAGGAAGTGGGACCTGAGTCGTACATGTGTCTGGATAGATATGTGCATTCGAATGTCCGGACGCAATGATTGACATTCATTGGAATCAAAGACGAACTGACTTTGACGACACAGACTACTTCCATCTGGACGCAAGAATCCCATCCAGACGTGATTATTGAAGATTCAAATTCTAGAGATATGGAACTGTTTGGAAGTGGAAATGCGTGAAGACAATTAATTGACGATATGTTGTTACTATTCAAAAGTAGGAAGTTCATCAGGACACGTGTATTGATCAGGTCAAAGTGGATTAATTTTCTTGCTTCCGTCTTGACACGCCTTGACCATCCGAATGTGCCTCCTGACATTTGTCACCAAGGGCTAAGGGCACTTGCCCACCCTGAATTTTTTTTTTTTTATTACCTATATAGATATATTTTTTTGTGTATAATGTTTCAATTTTGCCTAACAAAACCAAACTGTGCCCACCCAAAACCAAAAAATAAAAGATTGGATCCACCCAAAACAAAACAAAAAGGCTAAGCCCACTCAAATTTTTTTTTTTTAAAAGTTGGGCCCACTAAACCACCACCCATTTCTGGTGTACAGTACAAGTGCCCATAAATCACCGTCCACTTCTCTCTTTCTCTCTCTCTCCCCCTCCCAATGACAAATAGGCAACAATGCAATAGGCTTGAAATTGGTTACTATTAGAATTTTTAGCACTATGTGCATATTGTGATATTGACGAGACAATTGTTGTTATTTGTATGGTTGTAATTAGCTCCATTTTTTTTTTTTGGAAAGGGTTGTAATTTGCCCCTTTTGTTGTTAATTGTTTACATAGACTATGTTATGTATATTGGCTTTTGGCCTTTTGTGTGTTTAATGAATTTTTACCTATCCATTATGATACTAAAAATATTAATGTATCGCATTATTTTTATTTACTGGAGGAAAAAATTAAATGTTATAGTTAGAGTGTGCCCACCCTAGAAGAGACTCTTGGCTCTCCCCCTATTTTCCACCACTGTTGTGCCCTAATAGGATTTTTAATTGTAAAGGGGATATCCCAAAAATACATTGTAAAGCCTCTCCTTATAAATAGGGGAGAAGAACCTTAGAGGGGGTCCAGTCTTAAGTTTATTTTTTTCATCCTTTTGGAAGAAGACCCATGTCTTATGCGTGATTCTTCTTTGGGATTATTCATCAAATATATTATTTATGCAATTGTTGTTTATTATTCATAAACGATTTTAACTATTGTGGTTAATGATTTTAGCAAAGTATTGTATTTTGTAAACTTACTTGATTACTCATTAACTTGATTGATTTCTTGGTATAAGTAATACTTATAATTCCCTGCGAGTTTACAAAATTATTTCTTAAATTCATATTTTCACATCAATAAATTATTGGTTTTCAAAGCTGTAGGCTCCGGTTGATTACACTGATGTTAGAAATCAGCTGAGATAAAATGCAATTGCATAGATATAATATTTAGTGTATTGAACAATTCCGGATCCCAAAACTACAAAGTAGTTTTTCCTTATAAGAAATTTTATACAGTTTTTAACAACTTTTCAAATCAAACAACCTTCAAATCATTCTTCCTTTTTACCTACAATATATTCAATCCTTGTTAATCGACCTCGGACCTACCAAGTTATTACTACACTTGACCACCTGCGCTTGGGTGCGCCTTTTGTAGTCAAACAATATGTGATGTTGAATAAAAAGTAGATGGTTTGGTCTTTGGATCTTAGTAATTTAGGGCTAAAAAGTTACCCTTGCTTAGATAGGAATACCATATTTATAGGTCTGCAATTAGGTTTGTCTTCAGGTCCAAGAAAACACAAAATTGTGAAAGATTCGTTAAGTTGTGTGAGAGCAATTATAGGGAACTTGGCATTGGATTAAGAAAAGGATTCAATCTAGTTGACAAGAGAGACAATTGGTGTCATCTTAGGACCGCTCGAGTGGCCTAGAGAGTGATCTCTACTTACCAACTCGTCAACCTTCTCAAATGTTTTTCTAAGTGTTCAGGATTGTTGTAACCAAAGACAAGCAAGCATAAGGTAATCCCTACTGGTTTTTAAGCTAGAAATCAAGTAAAAACTAGTCCTATTAAGCACTATGGAATGTTGCTCAAATAGGATCCAATACATTACTAAACCATTGTTTCGAAAACACATTTTGATGTTTAGAAAAAAAATTTCATGAAATGTCTAATAATCCTAAATCCAATTCCATTAACCAAATGAGCCAAAGTCTAAAATAAACCAAATGTTTTAGGTATCTAGGTCATTACCTTATCATAAGCTTTGAAGGTCTAATGAAGGTGTTCTTGATATGGTTTTGAAGCTTGAACTCCTTCCTTGCTTGAAGATTTCTAAACTTGATCTTTGCATCATCACAAACATGGAATTAGGTTGAGATTTACAACAATGCTTCACAAATAGCCAATTACAATGTACAATTTTCTAAAATAATTTTTACACTTAGGACACAAACTTCCATTACTATCTCACACTACTCTTTCAAAATATCCACCTAGCTTACTCCATGCCTTGGCCCTAGCTCAAATGAATTAGTTGAGTCCGACAAAGGGGTAATAACTTCTCTTCTCTGTGTGACCTTGGGCTAATCTCGTTACTTTTTGAGGGGATTTTGACTTTTCAAGCTCCATTATGTTAATTTTGGCGCTCTTCTAGAATGGGTTCTTCTCTACTCCCTTTTTTTTTTTTAACCTGTCAGTCAATATTAGTTTCCCTCTATTCAAGGAATCTAATACGGAATTGTGAAATACAATGCAGTTGTTGGTCAAGTGGGTCCATAAGTTGTCATTGGCAAAAGGGATCTTATCACCATATGAAAATTTGATAATTAAGTCTACATGAAGATGTAAGACCAGGGAAAATTTAAATTTTTTTATGAAAAAGGGTAAAACGGTAAATTGTCGCTATAGTATAGGTTGAAAATCCAAATTTTTCTAGAACTTAGATGATGAAATGGACCTCATCTTTGGATTCGTCTTGCGAAATCTAGTTACTCTGTCAATTTTTGTTGAATTCTGAGATAGTCAAATTTTTTACATTTTACGAGGCAACCAGGTGCCGATTGACTTCAAAAATGAACCATGGAATAAAATTTTGAAATTTGGATCAAAATTTAAAGCTAGTTAAAATAAAAATATTTTGAACTTGAATCGGGATAAAATTTAATCGTTTTGGGACAAAAACGGACACGAAAATAAAGGTCATGTGGCGTATTGTGGGCCAAGCATCTTAAGGGTATAAATAGGGGAGAAAATCAAATTTTCTCCCCATTGTTCAGCTGGTCTTCAACGTTGGAGAGGAAGAGAGGGAACAAGAGAGAAATCCAACCTTCTCTCCACGATTCACGACTCTAAGGACGTCGAATCAACACGAGCCAAGAGGGAAAGTTGTTCCTCTCATCGAGGGCTACGCGACCACACCAAAACAACGGGTTTCACTGAAGATCTAAAAATAGGATTTGGGTGAAATTAAGGCTAAGGCTTCTTTGGTATTCTTGAAGGCTTCCTTCATTGATTTTACGTTTCAAGATGTAGGGTTTTCTCCCTAATTAGGTTTATTTTCAACCTAGGGTCATTATATGAAATGGGTAGGTTGTTATAGATTATTTTAACACTTGCCTATTGTTGTAAAATTGATGAAATGGGTATTGAAATTGGGTAAAATCAATCCTAGCTTGAATTGGTCATTAGAAATTGCTAGGTTTTGATTTCTACATAGATGGTGATAATTGGGCATGTTATGTATTTTACATTATGCCTTAAGAATTAATTGTGTTTATTGCTTGATTAGGTGATAACATGCTTGGGTGTTGTTGCTAGGTAAAATGTTGATATGTGTTTATTAGTATATTGACATTGCGAAAAATCATGGGAATTATATGCTTGTGATATAACTTGCCATGGAATATGTTGATTTATGTTGAAATTTATCATAAGGCATCCATTACATGTTGGACATGCCAATAAGTGTGGCAATGGTACATTACATTGCATATGCACAGAGGCATCACATTCATGGGCATGAGGCATGAGTGTGGGTGTGTGTGCATGTTGTTGGGTCAATCACTATCCTTGGTAGTTGACAAGTGGACTCGGTATAGTTGGACCAAGGTTCAACAGAGTCACACGAGTTGCATGAAAAACTTGTGTCGGGTATAACAAGAAGGGATAAATACTCACTCAGGAATAAGACCCAGTTACTGGTTTATACACTTCTGTTGGTGCAAGTCCAAAAAAGTGTATCGGTGTGTGGAACCGGTGGTGAGACACCAAAACTCCACTACCCAACAAAGACACATGAATTTTTTTTTATAAAAAAAATAGTCATTGGAGGTATAACCTCAAATGGCAGATTTATTACACAATGACATTGCATTGTGTTGTGGGAGTCGGTGAGGGTTCGAGTAAACCTGCATGAGTGAGTCTCATCTCATTTCATGGCATGGCATGGTAGAATTCCAATATTGAATTGCATGTTCTTGTTTAGGATGGTTGTTACTTGTTAAATGTTGCATGTGAACATTTTATATGCATCTAGGTTGGGGAGTATCCTCTTTAGGAGATACCCTATTGAGCGTGGCTCACCCTATATAAAAAAATATTTCAGGTGCGAGACATACACCGGTGGACTGTAACGCCCCAAAATTCACCTTGGACGACATTACAATTTAAAACCATTCACATCATGAGAGCGACTAATAAAATCCATCAATAAAGAAATTTCATTCATCAGTGGTAATATTTACAACATCATTCCCAAAAGAATATACCAAAACATGGCTATTATATCCTAAAAGAATATGATCGACTATGACATTTACATCCCAACAGAATCACATTTAAAATTGCAGCGGAATAACAAAAGATTAGTCTTTACATAATCTCAAAAGAAATTTCCTAGTCTAGCACCTACGAGAGTATAACTCTAGACATCCACCTTGAGATCCACGAGCCCGTCTAGTGGAGCTTCCCAATGTGTCGGCTCGTCAACCCCGAGCTCTTCCTCTAGAACACAATTAGAAAAATATATAGTTTGTAGGGTGTGAGCAATAAGCTCTGTAGCAACATTTTCCCAATCCAGAACAAGGTCTAGAAAATATGTAAAACAGTTCGGTCTCACTTTTGAAAATAGCATATATAACTTGAAATAAAATAGTGACAATTTATTTGATCTCAAATGTACGTAATCGCAATAATTTAAATGAACAGTAAAACCAAGTTACAATTAACAACCATTTCCAACCATTTCCATTTCCAACAAGTTCTTGTAGAGTCCTATACCTCCACAAGCTCTTGTCGGAAACCGATTCCAAACAATAGCAATAATCTCATGTTCTCATGTATGTTGGTTGCTTCCCATGAATCTACACAATGACTCTACCTCGTTCACCTAACCATAACCACACAAACCACTTTAGGAAGGGCGTATACTGTCTCCCACGGCATTGACGAATCCTTCCTAGGAAAGGTATACCATCCCTCCGCCTCGAACTTACGTGGACAATAGTGGTTGTTCTCACAAACAACAAACCACTACAAATGTTAAGAAACCATCTCACCCCCACTGGGATAGACTAACCTCTAACACTCTACGGCAGTGCTCGAATGTCATTCAAGTCCATCACAACAACCATACAAGAAATGTAATTACAAACATTTTCTCAATTAACAAGGAAATCCAAAATCCTCAAATTTCACAATTTGTAATACAAGAGAACAATTTAAGAAAATAAGCAAGGGATCATCGCAACATCATTTTATTACCCAACACAAAGTACTAGGGTTTTGAAATCAAGAACAAAGAAAGTGCCAAAAGGAAAACCTCTTTCTCTTGAAATCTAGGGTTTTGAGTCAAGAAAAGAGTTTTCATGGTTATTTAACCACAGCTTGTTTAAAACATGTTAATCTTTGCAAAAAATAACAAGAAAGGATGATTTCATAGCATATCTATATATATAAATGAGAGGAAAAACATACATATACATATAAGCCCTAGCCTCAATGGACAAAAATGGAAGAAACCCCTACCTTGGTGTTCTTGAAGAAATCTAGGGTTTTGATTCAATCCCAAGGCACAAATCCTCTTTTATCTTGTGTTCTTTTCTTCCTTTCTTCCTCTCTAAGGTTTTCTAGGGTTTAAGGTGTTGAAATGGGCTAAATGGGACATCTTTGTGTATTTATAGTGGAAGGAATCGGACCCAGATCATGACTTAAAATTTCTGGAATCTGTGAAAGTGTATCGGTACGCGTACCGATACGGTATGCTCCCTGGACAGCGCCGTACCAGTACGCTTTGCCTGCTTCTGTCCAGTTTTGCCTGTTTCACTTGTTTTCGATTTCCAATCCATTTCTAACCTTTCCACAATCATCCCAAACACCTATAACGGAGTTTTCTACATTATACATGATCCATACAAGTTTTATTACAAACGATTATATATATTTACTTGCTATATATATAAAGACACGAGGGTGGGGGTTTACAATCCACCCCCTCGAATAAAGTTTCGTCCTCGAAACTTACCTCAAGTAGCAAACAAATGAGGGTACTTCTCTCTCATTTCCAACTCCGGTTCCCAAGTAGCTTCCTCCATTCCGTGATGTTGCCACAAGACTTTCACTAGTTGGATGAATTTGTTGCGAAGTACATTCTCCTTGGTGTCAAGAATCTTCACCAGTTGTTCTTCATATGTTGCTCCATCTTGAACTTCAATATCTTCCAAATCCTCAACCTGCATTGTATCCGATTGACACTTTTTTAACATTGAAACATGAAACACGGCATGTACCCTTGACAACTGAGTTGGTAATCGAAGTTGATACGCCACTTTGCCTATAACTTTGATCACTTCAAATGGTCTGATGTACCTTGGAGCTAACTTTCCCTTCTTGTCAAATCTGAACACTCCCTTTGTGGGTGACACCTTGAGGAACACATAGTCCCCCTCTGGGAACTCTAA
This sequence comes from Ilex paraguariensis, assembly GCA_963454935.2. Taxonomy (NCBI): domain Eukaryota; kingdom Viridiplantae; phylum Streptophyta; class Magnoliopsida; order Aquifoliales; family Aquifoliaceae; genus Ilex; species Ilex paraguariensis. Next base: position 892,162 of record CAUOFW020005502.1, read on the forward strand.
TGGTCTTCATCTTCTATCCGCATAGCTTTTCTGTCTACTTTGTGCCATGCGTAGTCTCTCCCGGGTGAGTTGAATTTTCTTTGTAGTCTCCTGAACAATTTTTGGTCCAAACAAGCTATTCTCTCCAGCTTCCAACCAACAAGTCGAGGACCTACATGGTCTTCCATGCCTCATAAGGTGCCATGCCAATGCTGGATTGAAAGCTATTGTTATATGCAAACTCCACTAGCGGCAAATGATCACTCCAACTTCCCTTGAAGTCCAACAAACCAGCTCGTAGCATGTCCTCCAAAATTTGTATCACCCTCTCGGATTGGCCATCCATTTGAGGATGAAAAGCGGTGCTAAAGTGTAACTCTGTCCCCATAGGTCATTGTAGACTTTGCCAAAATTGTGTCACGAAGCGAGAATCACGATCCAAAATAATAGAGAGTGAAACTCCATGTAATCTAACGATCTCACGAATATAAAGCTTGCTCAAGCTCTCCAAAGTGTTCGTAGTCTTCATACTCAAGAAATGAGCCGACTTGGTAATTCTATCCATAATGACCCATACGGCATTATGACCGCAGGAAGTTCGTGGAAAACCTGACACGAAGTCCATGGTGATGTGATCCCACTTCCATTCCGGAATAGGCAAGGACTGTAGTAGTCCTCCAGGTTTTTGATGCTCAATCTTCACCTGCTGACACACTGCGCACTTTGAAACGTACTCAGCCACATCCTGTTTCATTCCTTTCCACCAATATTGGCACTTCATGTCTCTATACATCTTGGTACTACCCGGATGTATAGAGAATTTTGAACGATGACACTCACCCAACACTTCTTTCCTTACTTGGTCATTATTTGGTACACATAGTCTCCCTTGAAACTGTAACTCATCATTGTGTATCGACCAATTCTCAATGATCTCATTTCTCTCCAGTCTTCCCTGGATAGTTCCCAACTCGGTATCTAGTCACTGCAACTCCACAATCCTTTGTCGAATAATTGGTTGAGCTACAAGATTGAATAAGCATGGTTGATCTTCCCGTTTATCCACCAACAGATCAAACTCCTCCAAAACATCAATCATCTTCCACCTATGAACAGCAAGAACATTGATTTCACTCCGAGACTTCTGGCTAAGTGCATCTGCTACTACATTAGCCTTCCCCAGATGGTAGTTGAGTGTGAAATCTTAATCTTCCTGATACTCAATTCACCTTCTTTGTCGAAGATTCAAGTCTTTCTATGTGAATATATATTTGAGGCTCTTATGATCAGAAAACACTTGAAATTTTTCTCCATACAGGTAACACCTCCACAACTTAAAAGCAAAAACTACCGCAGCAAGCTNGTCTTTGTCGAAGATTCAAGTCTTTCTATGTGAATATATATTTGAGGCTCTTATGATCAGAAAACACTTTGAATTTTCCTCCATACAGGTAACACCTCCACAACTTAAAAGCAAAAACTACCGCAGCAAGCTCTAAGTCATGGATAGGATAATTTTGCTCATGAATCTTGAGTTTCCTCGAGCCATAAGCAACCACCTTACCTCCTTGCATTAGCACACATCCTAAGCCTCGTAACGAAGCATCGGTATAAACATCATATCATTCCCCACTGCTCGGAATAATAAGGACAAGAGTTGTTGTCAACTTCTCCTTCAAGGTGCGAAAAACTTGTTCACATGCTTGAGTCCACAAAAATTTTTCTCCCTTCTTCGTACGGCGAGTCATCGGCATTGTGAGCTTTGAGAACCCTTTTACAAAGCTCTGATAGTAGCCTGCTAAACCCAAGAAACTACACACTTTGGTCACATTCTTTGGTGGTTCCCACTTCATCACTGCTTCAATCTTGGCGAGGTCAACAGCTACCCCTTGTTCGGACACAAAATGACCAAGAAATTTCACTTCCTTCATCCAAAACTCGCATTTACTCATTTTCGCATACAACTTATGTTCTCTTAGTGTCTATAGCACAATTGAGAGGTGGCGTTCATGTTCCCCTTGGGTCTGTGAATAAATCAATATGTCATCAATAAACACAATGACAAACTGATATAAATACAGCTGGAATACCTTATGCATCAAATCCATGGAGGCTGCTGAAGCATTAGTCAATCCGAACGGTATTACCGTATATTCAAAATGACCATACTGGGTACGAAAAGCTGTCATAGGAACATCCTCCTCCTTGATCCGTAGTTGATGATACCCTGTGCGAAGATCAATCTTGGAGTAATACTTAGAACCCCTTAGCTGGTCGAACAAATCATCAATTCGTGGTAATGGGTATTTGTTCTTTACTGTAACCCGATTCAACCTTTGGTATTCCATGCATAACCGAAGTGTTTCATCATGTTTCTTCACAAAAAGGACCGAGGTTCCCCAAGGTGAAGTGCTTAAACGGATAAACCCAATAGCCAAAAGTTGGTCCAACTGTTTCCTTAGCTCCTTTAACTCCAAAGGTGTCATCCGATATGGAACAATGGATATGGGTTTGGTTCTTGGATAGAGATCAATCTTGAACTCAATCTCTCTTTGTGGGGATAACCCGGGTAGTTCATCTGGGAAGACATCTAGAAATTTTGATACAATCAATACCATGTCAGATTGGAATTTATCATGATCATCACCCATTAAGCTGGCCAAGAAACTCAAGTTGTTCCCCAGCTTAGCTTTCAAGAATCTACTACCCGTAGTAGAAAATGGATGGAAAGAATTTTGATCATTCATGAAATTGAAAACTATACCTCCCGGTAATTGAAAGGAAATCCGTTTACGAAAATAATCCTTTAGCGCACGGAAGGTAGACAACAAGTTCATCCCAAATATTATGTCATACCCCTTCATATCTAATGCAACCAAATCTAAGATTAATTCTTGCTCCCCAATTTGAAGCACACACCCTTCTAGTATCCAACCGTTCTCCCGTAGGCATGTCAATACTCAAGGCATGTTCTAGCTTCCCAAAGTCCAAACCCAAACTCAAAGCATATGTAGTGCGTATGAATGAATGAGTAACACCGGGATCAAATAAAATTTGGGACCAAGAATTGTAGAGAAGAACAATACCTTCCACAACGGCATTGGAAACATCTTCCTCTAGTTGCGTCAAAGCGAACACTCTCCCTTGATTGGCGGTGCCTAGAGCCTGAGCTGCTAACGGTCTATATTGTAGTGGCTTCGGTGGTGGTGGCTTGTTTGCATTTACTTGCCCAGCTACTTGATTGGTTCTTGGTGGAAGCGATGGGCAGTTATTTCTGAAGTGCCCGACACCTGCACATGCAAAGTATTGACGTGGGTCGATGCCTGCTCTCTCATGTGCGCCTCCAGCTCCTCGAGCTGTTTGAAGTCTTTATCTGGCCACCTGGTCTGAGCGATGGTATGGTGCCGCCCTTTACCCTCCACTAATGCTAGCCCTGGTCCTAACCGGACCTCCCCTCATGAAGTTCTGACGCCTCTGATTTTCCTCGGTGTCTCTCTCCACCAGTGTAGCTCTGTCAACCAGATCCCCATAGTCTTGAATCTTGAGAGCCACAAGCTTCTTCCTGATGGTAGGAATCAAACCCTACTCAAAGCATTTGGCCCTCCTAGCCTCTATGGATATGAACTCTGTGGCATAGCAAGATTGCTCATCAAACCTCCTCTCGTACTCGTCCACCGTCATGTTTCCCTATCGTAGAGCTAGGAAATCTACACTCATCTTGTCCTTGACGAATTCAGGAAAGTACTTATCTTGGAAGATTTGGTCAAACTTCTCCCAAGTGAGCGCATCGGCATTCCTTCTTCTCTTTACTGAATCCCACCAATGGTCAGTCTCCCCCTCAAATAGATATGTTGCCAAGCCGACCAGAAGATCCTCGGTAACCCCCATACCATCACATATCTTCTTTATCTGCCAGATCCATGTATCCGCATCCAAGGGGTTAGAGCTCCCTTGGAAAGTAGGTGGGTGATCCCGTAAGAACTCTCAAAGAAGTACCATCCTTCGATTTTCATTCCCATTGCCCAATACTTGAGCTAGTGGATGGACCCCACCATTATGGTTATTATTTTCATTCTGGTGTTGTACCAGAGTGTTTAGTTCCCGTAGGCATTGATATATGCCATTCATAGCATCGGGAGGTAGCAGTGGTGGTGGATTTACTTGACCTCCACGGTCACGCCCACGTCCACTGTCCATCCTGCACATCAATTCACAATTTAGTTTCATTGATGTACAAGACATCCTAACTATGTTTTTAATCTAAAGCATAAGACGTGTGTAAGATTTATATCAACAATATTATTCAACCTAATCCTTCCCCTCTAGTGTTAATCCATAACCTACAGCTCCCATGTAAGACCTAAAGCCTAAGCTCTGATACCAAGATTTGTAACGCCCCAAAATCCACCTTGGATGACATTATAATTTAAAATCATTCACATCATGAGAGCGACTAATAAAATCCATCAATAAAGAAATTTCATTCATCAGTGGTAATATTTACAACATCATTCCCAAAAGAATATGCCAAAACATGGCTATTATATCCCAAAAGAATATGATCGACTAGGACAATTACTTCCCAAAAAAATCACAGTTAAACTTGCAGCAGAATAACAAAAGATTAGTCTTTACATAATCTCAAAAGAAATTCCCTGGTCTAGCACCTGGGAGAGTACAACTCTAGACATCCACCTCGGGATCCACAAGCCTATCTAGTGAAGCTTCCCAATATGTCAGCTCATCAACCCCGAACTTTTTCTCTAGACCACAATCTGAAAAATATATAGTTTGTAAGGGGTGAGCAATAAGCTCTGTAGCAACATTCTCCCAATCCCGAACAAGGTTTAGAAAACATGTAAACTAGTTCGGTCTCACTTTTCAAAATAGCATATATAACTTGAAATAAAACAGTGACAATTTATTTGATCTCAAGTGTACGTAATCGCAATAATTTAAATGAACAGTAAAACCAAGTTACAATTAACAACTATTTCCAACCATAACCATTTCCAACAAGTTCTTGTAGAGTCCCATACCTCCACAAGCTCTTGTCAAAAACCGATTCCAAACAATAACAATAATTACATGTTCTCATGTATGTTGGTTATTTCCCATGAATCTACACAACGACTCTACTTCGTTCACCCAACCATAACCACACAAACCATGTTCACCCAACCATAACCACACAAACCACTTTAGGAATGGCGTATACCGTCTCCCACAACATTGACGAATCCTTCCTAGGAAAGGTATACCATCCCTCCGTCTTGAACTTACGTGAACAATAGTGATTGTTCTCACAAACAACAAACCACTATAAATGTTAGGAAACCATCTCACCCCTACTGGGATAGACTAACCTCTAACACTCTACGGCAGTGCTCGAATGTAATTCAAGTTCATTACAACAACCATGCAAGAGATGCAATTACAAACATTTTCTCAATTTACAAGGAAATTCAAGATCCCCAAATTTCACAATTTGTAATACAAGAGTACAATTTAAGAAAATAAGCAAGAGATCATCACAACATCATTTTATTACCCAACACAAAGTACTAGAGTTTTGAAATCAAGAACAAAGAAAGAGTCAAGATGAAAACCCCTTTCTCTTGAAATCTAGGGTTTTGAGTCAAGAAAAGAGTTTTCATGGTTATTTAACCATAGCTTGTTTAAAACATGTTAATCTTTGCAAAAATAACAAGAAAGAATGATTTCATAGCATATATATAAATGAGAGGGAAAACATACATATACATATAAGCCCTAGCCTCAATGGACATAAATGGAAGAAACCCCTACCTTGGTGTTCTTGAAGAAATATAGGGTTTTGATTCAATCCCAAGGCACAAATCCCCTTTTATCTTGTGTTCTTCTCTTCCTTTCTTCCTCTCTAAGGTTTTCTAAGGTTTGAGGTCTTGAAATGGGTAAATGGGACGTCTTTGTGTATTTATAGTGGAAGGAATCGGACCCAGATCGCGACTTAAAATTTCTGAAATCTGTGAAAGTATACCGGTACGGTATGCTCTTTGGACAGCGTCGTACCGATACGCGTACCGGTACGCTTTGTCTACTTCTGTCCAGTTTTGCCTGTTTCACTTGTTTTTGATTTCCAATACATTTCTAACCTTTTCACAATCATCCCAAACACCTATAATGGAGTTTTCTACATTATACATGATCCATACAAGTTCTATTACAAACAATTATATATATTTACTTGCTATATATATAAAGACATGAGGGTGGAGGTTTACATGGACGGCTCTTATTAGGGCCCTTAAGGATGAAGAAAATCCAAGACGTGGCTTTATTTTGAGTTATTGTAAAATCATTATGATAACTTAGTTTTGACATGTAAATTCATGGAAATGAATGTAACGGAAATTTTATAGCCATGTTTAATGTGAAAAACTTCTTTAAACGTGTATTTGATGGTTGTGGGATGGATTGGAAGTAATTGAAAATCAAAAACCGGTGAAATAGGTAATTCTGTGTAAAACCTACCGGTAGATGTGTTCCAGTAAACGAAACCTACCGGTAGAACGTCGGCAGTTTTGCGGTAGGAAAATTCCAATAGCCATTTCCTACCGGTAGGTTTGTGATCACTCCTACCAATAGGTTTGCACAAATTTTTCTGAAACAAGAAACCACTGCCACTTCTACCAATAGGTTTATGATCACTCCTACTAGAAAGTTTTCTCAAAACTTCAAATATTTGAAGTATTTTTCTAAGCTCTTGGGCACTATTTTCTCTCGATTAAAGTTGTTGTATGTGACATAAGTGATATAAATTGATGTGTAAAGGACCACGAATGTGTGGGTATTATCCCGGTTAAGGGGTTGATGTTGGTGTGACATCGAGTGATGCGACAGTCACGGGTACTTCTGTGGGTTGACGGGTGGTCAACGGGTTATCAAAGGACCCACTGATTTTAGGGGTGTCACAAAAGATGGTCAAAGATCTAATTGATCTTGAAAATATCAAATTCATCCTTCATTTTGTATCATTGGAACATTTTTTTGCCACTGTGGATACCTATGCCTGAATTTGTTCTTTTGGAATTCGCGCAAGCACCTTACACATATGGTCGTCCTGCTACAATCTCGGTCACATTGAATTTTTCACTTTGGTCCAGCTCAACCATAAGCACCTTGGTGTTTGGATCTCAATAGTAGACTCCCTTGGAGGAATTCTTTGCAATCCTGATCTTCTTGCAGTATTTGCTCAGAGCGAGTGGCTCTAGTCTCTAATTCAAATAGGTCAATAAACACCATACCTAGGGATGTCCATGGCCCGGGTTACCCACGCGTCCCGTTACCCGACCCAAAGAAAAAATGAGCTCGAGAGTTGGCCCACTCGAGCCTAATATCCTTAAAAAGAGGGTTGGGGTTTGTCCCCAAACCCATTACTCGAGCCTAAACCCGGCTCAATAGTCCACCCCAAAAAACTCATTAAAACTCAGCCCAAGAGCCCGTCTGCCAAAGCCTAGCACGCCCACCATTCCTTTGAAAAAAATGTTATTCTTTTAGACCATTAAATTTGAAACTTTGAAATAAATCTCACAATGTTGGAATTTAAAGTTTTAAACATTTAGATACTATAAATAATATATTATTTTCTTTTCCATATATTAAGCATACAAGTTTTAAAGGATAGGATAATACAAATGATACATAAGTGAGTAGATGTTAGCCTAATTGGGATGTATTCATTTTATTAGACGTAGTTCATCCCCTAAACAAAAATAAAATTATTCATTATTTTACTTTTATCCATTTTGACTCTATTTTTGATTCAAAAATATAATTTACACAAATATTAAGTTACAAAATATTCACTATTTTAAAATGAAATTGTATATAAAAAAGCCAGTGAGTGGGCCGCTTAACAAGCCTGCCCAATAGGCTTGTAGGTTAGGCTACGGGTAGCCTACCCCTACCCGAAGCCTGGCCCTGCCCGTCCAATAACTCACTTGGGTATGGGCTTAAACGTACACTACCTAGGCTCGGGTCGAAAAAAAAAATTGCGGGCCTAGCATGGCCCGGCCCATGGACACCCCTAAATTTCTTACGCACCTCGAATCCTAGCCCGTTCTGTGCAATCTTGACATACTCTATTATGCAATCCCAGCCCTATTACGTAGAATTAGGCATGAAACTTGTCCTCGAACTGTTAGCAATACATATTTAGCTTGGCAGCAAGTAATGTACCAATGGATCGTGGCCCTTGGTAAAAATCTTGCAAATAACCTCAACTTCAAGAACACATTAGTGCCTACCTCTCTTCATTGCATAGTGAGGCGTCCAATGTGTTCCATGGTCAAGTGACCATCTTCGCCTAAGAAGTTGAAAAAATCTAGTACTTTCTATCCTCGTGGATATTTGTGGTTCCTATCCACCCAATCTGGTATGCATCGTGGGACCGATATTGCACAGGAGAATTCTTGCAATAAATAAAGATAGCGATCCGCTGAATGATGAACCAGAAACAACCAAAAGGTTAGGAAAGGGGCTGGGTGAATAATTAGTAGTTAAAATTAGCATATTACTATGTCTTTTTAAGACTAATTATACTTTGATGGAGTTTAAATGATGAAATTTCAGGACATAAATTGTACAAGTGCCCAAAGGCAATGAATATCAAACTTTCATGCAAACATCAACACGTTCTGGAAGAAAATTACAGAAGCTTGAAACAATGCAAGAACGTTCGAATGCCAATCCATGTTCGAACGTTCTCTTGACTTATTTGAAGACTAGATTGTTGAAGTGCTGATACATGGCGTGTTGTAGCTAAGAAGGAAAACACAGAGGTACTTGAGTACAATGTTCGAATGCCAATCCACGTTCGAACGTTGTCCTGAATAATTGAGGACCAGGCTACTGAGTGTAAGGGCAATGGTACATGGCCTGTGGAAGTAGCTCTCACAGAAGAACATAGGTCACTTGAGTAGGAGGTGCAAACATTTGGCGTTCTAACGCCCATCAAGAAAAGACAAGAGACAACGTTCGAATGCCAGACAATGTTCAAACGTTGTCCTCAGATAATAACATCTTGTTGTTGCATCGAAACATATAAATGTTGGACCAGAAATACCTTGTTTACGTATCATTAGGAAATGCATTAACATAAATACGGCAGTAAGAAGCGGGGAGTTATGTAATGAGCCTATCTTGTAATAAAATATTGAAACTAATCATTAATCCAAGACCAAAATAAATGCTTAGCTAATTCCATGCGTCTAACCAAAAGATCCTTTCTTCTTCCAACTTTTCGATCTTCCCATTCATTCCCTGTGAACCATTCTTCCCCTAATTCCTTCCATTCTACTAATGAATAATCGATCAACAACTCCGAATTGGATCAGTTTCTCCTCAACAAATAAGCTATAGAGTGGGTGGCTTTCAGTACGACTTTGAAGGCCTTGCACTATTCTTCCACACCCCTTTGTCCCCTCCTTCTTGCCTATAAATACTCAAATTGTGGGAGCTTCAGGGGAGCATACATAGAGCTAGAGCTAATTGTAGACTTGAATTAGATTTACATTTACTTGCATAGAGGAGGATAGATCATCTTTTAGTTGAGGTGGGAACCCTCCAAAAGTGACTAGCTTTCTTCTACTTTCATTTTTGTTTTAGTTTCATTTGCTTCCATTGTTTGAGCTTCATTTTTCACTTAAAGGAGTGAAACTCTTCCACTTTTTTAGAGCTTTACCAAAACCGTGAAGGGTGGAATGTGATTCTCCCATTCTTCGTCAAAGATCGGCTCCTTGTGTATTGTGCTTTACCTTGTAACCCCTCTACTTCGAGGGATGAGCATCACTCACTTTTCTAGCTTACCAAAGGCATGAAGAGTGAGTAGTTCCTCATTCACTCTTTAGTAAGAGGTGATGGATATGTATAAATCATCCGGAAGTTATATTTTTGCATTTTGTTTGTGCTTAAATGCTTTATATTACACTTGCTTATTGAATGCTTGAATGCATCTAGCAAAGCTAAGGTACTTTGTACAACCGTGAGTGCTTTGTATGACATAGATGACTCTTGTATAGGAAGACCCATTGGTTCAAGGCAAGTACCCCGGCTAGATCTTCATGACTACCCTTCAATCTTCACCATTATTGTGCTTCATTTAAAGAATGGAATACTAATGCAATGGTTGGATGCCTTGTAGAGACACTTGCTTGTTTGTAGACGGGTTGAGTCTTAGCACAGACAATTCTTGTAAACCTCTACGAGGACATCGGAACCATGCTCTTAATTTTCACAATCCATCTTTATCTTCCCATTAACTTTATGTTGACACAAGGGTTAATTGAGTTACCAAGCACAAGTATAATAAACTAGATCATTAACTACATGTTCAGATCCTTGAGCTAAAGGGTGACTGTTACATTTGATAATTTATTATATTTTGTCTAGAAAACTCCCCCTCAGAAAGAATCTTATACTCTGTCCAAAAAATCCCGTAACTTCAAATCTCAAGGGTTCCAGTTACTTGGTCTCCGAAACACTGACAATAGTTTCATGTGGATTCGACTCTGGACTTAACCAGATTATTACTACAGCTTGACTGCTTGCACTTGAGTATACACATTTCGGATCAAGCCAAGTTTTTGGCGCCGTTGCCTAGGAACCATAAGAAGTGTTTTAAAGAAAAGGTGAAAAGACCTTCATTTTTGTATATATATAGTTTTGATTTACTATTTATAATTTTTATTTTATGTCTGAGGAAGATCCTCACTTTCAAAAATTTGCCAAAAAAACCTGTTGGGTCTGTGAATTAATCTGAACCATCTTCACCTAAACCAGTAGCAGACTCTTTTGACAATAGTATGGCAAATAATGAAAGACAAGGAGAAGTTCATGTGAGAGAAGGGGAAGTGCCTAACATTCGAACTTTGCGGGATTACTTACATCCCACAAGAAATAGTGTCCCCTCTTGTTTTGTTTTTCTTGCAAATGTGCCCCTCTTCAATGTAAAGGCGGGGACAATGCAACTACTTCCTCAATTTCATGGACTTGAATCTAAAAATCCATATCTGCACAAAATATTTTGAGGAAATATGTGGAACGTTTCAAGACAACACTAAGTGGGTCAATTTCAAACTTTTTCCTTTCTCTTTAAAGGACAAAGCTAAACAATGACTAAATTCTTTAAAAGCCCATTCAATACCTAACTGGCAGGCATTATAGAACGAATTCTTTAGAAAGTTTTTTCCTTACACCGTACCGATGCACTCAAAAGAAAAATCATGAATTTTTTGATCAAATAAGGGAAAACATTCTACCAATGTTGGGAGAGATTCAAAGATCTTCTCCAATCTTGCCCACAACATACTTTTGAGAATTGGATTTTGGTAGGATTTTTCTATGACTCCTTGCCCACTAGACTACGTTAGCTTGTCAAAATGATGGCTCAAGGAGAGTTCATGGCAAAAAATTCTGAAGGAGGCATTCAATTTTTTTGACACCATATCTAATACTTCTAAGATGTGGAACTCACCCTCTCCTACCACTGCTGAAGCCATCTGCTTCCCAAGGGGGTAAGTATGTCTTGAAAGAAGATGATGACCTACGAGCAAAAATGTCCACCCTATCTCAAAAGCTTAAGGCTTTAGAGATGAAAAAGGTACATCAAGTTGTTGTTGGCCCTCTCATAGAACAAGTATGTGGGATCTGTGCGCTAACAGGACACCCTACTAGTGAGTGTCCGACAATTCCAGCATTCAAAGAGGTTTTGTTGGAGCAAACAAATGCAATTTCCAACTTTAACAAGCCTTACTCCAACCCATATTCTGAAACATACAATCCAGGGTGACAGAATCACCCGAACATCAGTTGGAGGAACACATAACCAACTCCCATGAATCCAAAAAATTCACAACCACCACCTCAAGGACCTCCCACATATCAACCATACCAACCACCACACAAGAGGAGCCTTGAGGATACACTGAACCAATTCATGCAAACACAAATGAACTACAACACTCAGTCCATGCAGGCTTTCACTGATTTCAAAGCACAGACCACCCAGTCTTTCAAGGATATCAAAAGCTACATTCAAAAATTGACCCAATCCATGAGCACACAAGAGAAGGGCAAGTTTCCTGCCTAACCAAAATAACCACAAGGCCAATTTCATGTGACAAATCCTTCAATCATAGAAAACCCACAAGACCAAGCCTAAGCCCAAGTTGTCACTACATTGAGAAGTGGCAGGGTGATTGACAAAACCATCAGAGACATGCTAATTCCAAAGCCAAAACCTAAGTCAATCCCAGTCAATATGCCAATGGGGCCTGAACTTGTGATTGAAGAAGAACATGAAACTATGATTGAATAGGAACTAGAACTATCAAAGGAAAAAGAACCTTCGTGTTATATTCCTGCTCCTTTTCCTCGTAGACTCAAAACAATACAGAAGTTGAATAACCAGCTAGAAATTTGCAAGCTTTTTAAGCAAGTAAAGATCAATATCCCACTTTTGGATGCAATCAAGCAGGTTTCGTCCTATGCCAAGTTTCTAAAAGACTTGTGCATAGTCAAAAGAAGCCAGAATGTCCAAAAAAGAACCTTCTTGACAGAACAAGCCAGTGCCCTACTTCAACACAAAACCCCTCCAAAATACAAGGATCCAGGGTGTCCAACTATGGCATGTGTCATTGGAAACTTCATAAAAGATTAGATCTTAGAGCCAATGTCAGTCTTCTCCCTTTCTTTGTCTACCAGCAATTGGGTATGGGCGAACTCAAACCCACTTGTGTCACACTCCAGTTGGCAGACAGATCTTTCAAAATTCATAGGCGCATTGTTGAAGATGTACTTGTCCAAGTGAAAAAAATTGTCTTCCCTATTGACTTCATTGTTCTAGATACTCAGCCAACAATGCATTCAGAAAATTAAATTCCCGTCATTTTTGGTCGACCCTTCCTAGCAATTTCAAATGCACTAATCAATTGTAGGAATGGAGTCATGAAATTAACTTCAGGAATATGACTCTTGAGCTGGATATTTTCAATATTACCAAACACCTAGGAAAGGACAAGGAAGTGAGAGAAATAAATTCTATTGAGTCTCTGATACAAGAACATTTGAATAACACATTTTGTGAAAACTCTACAAAATCTCCTCTGTCGGATTTTATCACATTTGAGACAACAGATGATGATCAAAACCCAAAGAATTGCCTAATCACACCGTTGGGACTTGAGCACCCAAATTCAAAGAAATTTCACCAAGTGGCACAAAGCCACTCTCATCAAGTGTCAGGCCACCAAAGCCTGAATTAAAACTTCTCTCATCTGACCTCAAATACGCATTCTTAGTGGAGGAAGAATCATACCCAGTGATTATGTAATGCCCCAAAATCCCCCTTGGATAGTATTAATATTTAAAACCATTCATATCATGAGAGCAACTAATATGATCCATAAGTAAAGAAAATTTCATTCATCATTCATCACATTTATAACTTCATCCAAAAGAATATTCCCAACTATGGCAATTACATCCCCAAAAGAATGAAGTGGTATCTTGCAGCGGAATAACAAAATATGCTAGACTTCACATTGTCTCAAGATAAATTTCCTAACCTAGACATAAAAGAATATAGCTCTAAATGTCCACCTCAGGATCCAAGTGCCCATCTACTGGAGCTTCCCAATGAATTGGCTCCTCAACTCCGATCTCCTCCTCTAGACCACAATCTGAAAAATATATTATTTGTAGGGGGTGAGCACTAAGCTCTGTAGCAACATTCTCCCAAACTAGAACAAGGTTTAGAAAAAATATAAAATAAGTCGATCTCATTTCGCAAATATCATATATCAATTTTTGAAAGAAAATAGGAACATTTCAATAGATCTCAAGTTTACACATTGGCTATAATTAAATGAACAGTAAAATAAATTTCCCAACAATAAACCATTACAATATTAAACTTCTCCCATAATGAGCCATTTCAACACTAAATCGTTTCCAACATTTGTACAGGGACACAACCCACCATATATATTCAACCACAATCTATATATCTATATCTCAAGTCTGATGTAAGACATCGTATGAATAAACACATCGAGAATATCCTAGCCCACACACACATACCCAAATCCTCGCAAGGATATCCAACTTTTAGGAAAGGCGTATACCAACTCATGGCAGTGACGAATCCAACCCAGGAATAGTATACTAACCCTTTGCCTCGGCACCCGTGAGCAAATAATAGTTAGGTCCTCACAAGGCACCAACCTCACTACGAGTGGTAGAAAAAATTCAAACCCGCACGGAGTAAGAAACGCATCTACCCACTCTACGATACCCGGTCAACGGCCAACCATGGTCATCCAAACATCCTCAAGAGATATAATACCCAACCATTTCTCAATAATAAATCATAATCCAAACTCCCCAAATTTTCACAAGTAGTATCCTAATAGAACAATTTAAGAAAATATGCAAGAGATGATCACAAATACCATTTTGTGGTTCAATATAAAGCACTAAAGTTTTGAAATCAAGAACAAAGGAAAAATCAAGAGAAAAATCCATTTTTCGTGAACACTAGGGTTTGAAGATAAAAAAAAATCTTTAATCGCTACCCAACCATAGCATTGTTTAATACATGGCAATAATTACAAAAATAGCAAGAATCAAAGATTTTACAGCATACATATATGATCTAGAGTCAAAAATTACACACACACACACATATATATATATATAAGCCCTAGCCTCAATGTAAGAAAATAGGAAGAAACCCCTATCTTCTTTTTCCATGGTGTTCTTGGAAAACCTAGTAGTTGTGATCCTCTTCAATTTGCAACTCCCCCTTGATCTTTTGTTTCTCCCTTTATGTCTTCCTCTCTAAGCTTTTCTAGGGTTATATATGTTGAAATGGGGCTAAGAGAGGTGTGTTTAAGTATTTATAGGGGAAGAAATGGTGTCCTATGCGCGATTCTGAAAGCTAGAATTCGTAAGTCATGTTCGAACGTCATTTGGCATTCGAACGTCCACAGTGCAAATTAGTGATTCACGTTCGAACATCACTTTGGATTTCAAATGTTGGTTGCTCCCAGTACTTTTGCATTTTCATCAGAGATATGCAGAGACTAAAGTACTGGGACTCACTGCCATTCGAACGTCCATTCATGTTCGAACTTCCTCCCAGTTTTTGCTGTAACTTTCAGTGAAGTTTTGACCTATTTAGAGGTCGATTTGGAAACTGTTCATGAAATACACGTTTGTAGACATAAAAGTCTACTATCTATTATCAAAATTTCAAATCAAATAAACATAAGGATAAAAATTTATGATCCAAATACTAGGAAGTGTCCAACATCCTTTTTACCCAAATTTTATCTAAAATGTGTTTTCACTCCGAAATACTTCCAAATTTCTACAACATAGCCTATTACCTCAACTAATATTTTATCTCTACTCTTACAATCCATCTAGTTCATGCATACATCATTACATATATTAGCATTTCAAAACATAATTACATTGCTATATAAAGAATAGAATGTAGGGGTTTACAGATTATTTCATCTAAGCTTACAAAATTGTAAGAGTCTAAGCTGACTGAAGTTCTTAGATGCCATAAACATACAATTGGGTGGACCATTGCTGACTTGAAAGGTATAAGCCCGTTAACCTACAACCATGTTATATACCTTGAAGAGGATTCAAAACCCTCTCATCAAATGCAGCGACGACTGAACCCTCACATGAAGGAAGTTGTAAGAACGAAGGTGCTCAAGCTATTAGATGCNTCTACAACCATGTTATATAACCTTGAAGAGGATTCAAAACCCTCTCGTCAAATGCAGCGACGACTGAACCCTCACATGAAGNCCTACAACCATGTTATATACCTTGAAGAGGATTCAAAACCCTCTCATCAAATGCAGCGACGACTGAACCCTCACATGAAGGAAGTTGTAAGAACGAAGGTGCTCAAGCTATTAGATGCAGGAATAATCTTTTTCGTCACAGATAGCAAATGGGTTAGTCTAACCAAAGTTGTGCCCAAGAACTCTGGGGTCACAGTGGTCAAAATTGATGCAAATGAACTAGTACCAACTCGAGTTGTCACAGGATAGCGAATGCGTATAGACTATTGAAAACCATTTTTCTCTTCCATTTCTTGATCAGGTCCTAGAGAGAATTACAGATCATGAATTCTACTATTTTTTGGATGGGTATTCCAGATATAATCAAATCGAAATAGCACTAGACGACCATGAGAAAACAACATTCACATGTCCCTTTGGCACTTTTGCATTCAAAAGGATGATAGTTGGCCTTTGTAATGCTCTTGCAACATTCCAAAGGTGCATGTTGAGTTTGTTTAGCGAGATGGTTGAGAAATTTTTGGAAGTGTTCATGGATGACTTTTCTGTATATGGTGACTCATTTGATTTGTGTCTGACTAACTTAGAGAAGGTGTTGATAAGATGTAATGAATCCAATCTAGTGCTCAATTGAAAAAAATGTCATTTTATTGTAACACAAGGCATTGTCTTAGGTCACATTGTGTCGTCTGAAGGCTTGAAAGTTAACAAGGCAAAAATAAATTTGATTGGAAATTTGTCTGCTCCCAAAACTATTAATGATGTCCAGTTATTTCTTGGACATACAGGGTTCTATAGGAGATTCATAAAAGACTTTAGTAACATAGCTAAACCCACATGTCATCTCCTAAGTCAAGACGTAATTTTTGTGTGGAGTGAAGCATGTCAGAAAGCTTTGGACAAGCTTAAAGGCATATTAATTTCTGCCCCAATAATGTAACCCCCGGACTGGACCCTACCCTTTGAACTAATGTGTAATTCAAGTGATTATGATGTAGATGTTGTGTTAGGGCAAAGAAAGGATAAGAAACACCATGTAATTTACTATGCAAGCAAGACTTTGAATGATGCTCAAATGAATTACTCTACAACTGAAAAAGAATTGCTTGTTGTAGTTTTGCTTTGGAAAAATTTCGTTCTTATCTTGTTGGTTCATCTGTTATTGTATTCACTGATCATGCAACACTGAAATTTTTGCTCACAAAAAGGATGTCAAGCTACAGCTCTTAAGATGGATACTCTTATTACAAGAGTTTGATTTGATCATTAAGCACAAGAAAGGTGTTGAGAATGTGGTGGCAGACCATCTATCCAGGTTAACATATGAATTTCTGGAGGATGGGATGTCAATCAATGAGAGTTTTCCCGATGAACAATTGTTCACAATTGAGGAAACACCATAGTGTGCTGATATTGCTAACTTCCTTGCTACTGGTACGCTTCCTCCTTCCTTTACAATAATGGGAAAAACAAAATTTCTAAAGGAGGTTCATAATTTCTTTTAGGAGGATCCATACGTGTTCAAATACTATAAGGACCAAATCATAAGGCGTTGCATCCTCGATCATGAGAGCATACAAGTAATATCATTTTGTCATTCTAAAGCATGTAGGTGCCATTTCTCATCAAGAAAAACTGCTATGAAAATCTTGTAGTGTGGATTTTATTGGCCCACACTTTTTAAAGATGTTCATACGTTTTGTCTAACATGTGATAGATGTCAAAGGTTAGGAAGCATTTCTAAAAGAAACATGATGCCCTTAAACCCCATTCTGGTGATTGAAATTTTTAACTATTAGGGCATCGATTTTATGGGACCGTTTCCCCCTTCCTTTGGCTATCTATACATTTTGGTGATATTGTAGACTATGTGTCCAAATGGATTCAAGCAATTCCATGTCAGAATAATGACCACCAAACGGTGATCAAATTTCTAAAAAAAAAATTTTATCTCGATTTAGAATTCTAAAATCTATCATAAGTGATGGGGGTGCTCATTTTTGCAATCATCCTTTCTGAAATTTGATGAAAAAATACTTGATTTTTCACAAAATCGCAACCCCTTATCATCCACAGACTAGTGGACAAGTTGAATTAGCTAATCGAGAGATCAAACTAATTTTAGAAAAATCGATAAACCCAGACCCAAGGATTGGTTGTCAAGACTAACTGATGCACTCTGGGCATATCACACTGCTTTTAAAACAATTTTTGGCATGTCTCCTTATTGATTCGTCTATGACAAGCCTTGTCACCTACCTATGGAATTGGAACACAGAGCATGTTGGGCCATTAAAGCAATAAAATTTGACCTGGACAAGGCTGGACTCTCAAAAAAACTTCAAAGTAACGAATTAGAAGAATTAAGAAATGAGGCATATGACAATGCAAAAATTACAAAGGAATGGATAAAAATTTTTCATGACAAAACATAGTGAGGAAATCCTTTGCCCCTCCCAAAAATTCTTGTTGTCCAATTCAAAGCTCCGCCTATTTCCTGGTAAGTTGAGGTCAAGGTGGACTGGGTCTTACATTGTCAAACATGTGTTTGGACATGGAGCAGTAGAAGTGGAAAACCCATTGAACGATAATATCTTTACTGTTAATGGTCAGCGTTTGAAACCATTTTTGAAAAACTTTGTTAAAGATGTGGAAATCATTTTTTTAATGGATTCAGAATATTCCTCTAAGATTCGCACCTGCCGACACAAAAAGGGGTAGGGTTAGGAAGAATCAATCCCAACCCGACCCGCTGGGACACCTTTATAAGGACCCCACCCCTTTTTTCTCATTTTCCCATCCACCGCTATCTCTTTCTTTTTTCTTTCTTTCTTTCTTCTTCTTCTTCGTTTTTCTCTATTTTCTGCAAAAAGACCTAGCCCCAGCAACCCCATGACCACACAATCCTTTGTTTCATGCTTTGGATTTTGATTTTGTATTTATTTATGGGTATTTTTCTTCTCTTCACGCTCACAGACAAGGGTTTCGAACCAAGCCAAAATTTAGATCTGCGTAAAGATGATTAATTTGTGTGTTTTTCTATTAGGTTTCGACAGATGAACAAATCCCTACCTTTCAACCTCATCTCCAAGCTCCATACACTGGTAAATTTGAAACATTAGGAAAAATGTTCAGTTTAGGTTGGGGGTGAGAACTACATTTCATATTTTGTGTATTTTGTGCCTATAAAAATTTTTTTTATCATATTGTGTACCTTGTCTCGTATTTTATATAAATTGATGATCATGCCTTTGAGTCAACTTCAGTCATCCTTATGACTAGCAGACATTAAAGAACAAGATAGTGGGTCTTAAAGCTTAGTAAGCATGGATGGTAAACTTTTTTGGTTTAGTCTAGGAGTTTTACGCACTTTTTCGTCTGATGTGTATGTTGTGATCATGAGAAAAGCAAGATTGGTAAGAAAAATTAAAATCCGAGAAGAGCAAGTGAAACCACTGTGTGGCAAAAGCATTTTTGCTAAACATCGTTGTGCCAAAAGACTTGGTGCCTGTAAACAATGTGGCAAGGTCTTTCACATGAAAGAATATAATCAGTATTTTGAACCGATTTCTAGTAGCACACTTGATTGATTAGACTGAATAGTGAATGAGTTGAGTAATGATTATCTTGAGACTTCATCCTATTCCATTACTTTTCTTAACTGTTTTGTGCGAGAGGAAATTGGGAGAGTCACTGGTTGTTCGAATGACATCGAGTCAGTGCAAGAATCGGATTAGAGTGCTCTTAACAAACCATTTTGTTTTTCTTGGGATGAAGGGTAATGGTCTGAATTTTTTTGTAAAATGTGTAAATAGTTTGTTAAATGAACAAAACTGTTTAGGTTGAAATGAAAATGGGTAGAGTAAGGAATGTCCCGGAATACCAACCTAAAGTGTGGGTAGGGACTTATCCTAAGACGCCATGAATTTTTAGTTCAAAATTTGTGTGTATAGCCTTCTTTTAATGTGTGTATATAAATGTGCATATAATTGTGATTTTTGAGTTGGCGTTCGAACCCCACTTACTATTCGAATGACAGTTGCTCACAGTACTTTGGCCTCTACAGGATATCAAAAGTACTGGGAGCTCTCCACATTTGAACGCCACTCAACATTCGAATGTTGGATACTTACAATACTTTGGATTTTGCAGGGACCCAAAAGGTACTGGAATCTCCAAACATTCAAACGCTGTGAGAACATTTGAACTAGAGTCACATGTTCGAACGCCAGGAGCTTACACACGTTCGAACCATGTTTTTAAAATCCTTCTACACACGTTCGAATGCCATCAATGTTTGAATGTTCACTTCCAGTCTATAAATACCTGGTTCGTCTTCCCTATTTCAAAAACACCCAAANGAACCATGTTTTTAAAATCCTTCTACACACGTTCGAATGCCATCAATGTTTGAACGTTCACTTCCAGTCTATAAATACCTGGTTCGTCTTCCCTATTTCAAAAACACCCAAAACCCTTGAAAACCCTCAAAATCGAGGGCGACTCTTCAATGCCTAAGCCTCAAAACACCACTTATTCTCAATTTCTACCAAAAACCAACCATCCTAAACCCATTCCCACCTTATTTATCATCATTCTCACAAAAAAAAAATCCAAACTTTTCAAAGCCCTAACACCCCCAAACCTGAGAACCATGCCTCCAAGGGTGAAGCTTCCTACCAGGTGCAACACAATCACCCAAGAGCCAAACATGGTGAAGGAGGTGATTGAGGAAAGAGAGGGGGGACCCATTGTCCGAAGATACGATCAAACCCACTTCCCCAACGCCTTCAAAGTGGATAGGTATGAGAATTTCTTTCAAACTCAAGCTATGTTTTGTGAGTAAACAGTGGTGTTGACTAATTTTTTGGATTTGGGAATTTTTTAGAATATGAATGCTAGAGAGTGGATATTGTATTTGAGGAATAGCGGAGATGCCATGAAGGAATTGGTGCGGGAGTTCTACTCCAACACCGAGATCGTCAATGGGACGATCAAAACTTATGTGAGGGGGGCCCATATTGATGTGGATGAGGAGTACATCTGAGAAATGAGGCAAGAGCTACCACGAGTATCGAAGCCTACCTACCCCACTAGGAAGAAAGTGGAGATGGACATTATGGGAAGGGAGTTAACAGAGGTTCCTTTGGTAAGGAGAGTTGACTGACAAGTACAAGATGCTCAACTTAATTGTCATCTCGAACTTCGGTCCCATCAACTGTAAGAACGAGATCCTACCTAAGATTGCCCAATTGTTATACGCAATCAGGAAGGGCCATAGCATAGATCTCCCTTCCTTAATCTTGATGGAGATGATAAAGGGGTATAACATGAAGAGAAATTCACTCCCCTTTGGCTCCCTTGTGATGAAGGTGTACTCAGATTACGGAGATAGGATGAGGTCAGAGATGGCAATAACAAAGCCGATGGGGCCATTGAACAAGGCTTCCTTCTAGAGGAGCCAAGGTCAGAACGGTGCCCCGGCGGCAAGACAGGATGTGCCACCTACCTAAGGGACTGATGAGGTGCAGGATGTCTTGGATAAGTAGGACTAGAGAGAGCTAGAGGCTGAGAGAGACCAGGCACAGGCACAGGCAAAGGAAGAGGCAGGGCCCAGGCCAGACGGTCACAATGAGAGATTATGCTTGGTATCGAAGCCAAGCAAGCAGAGATTTTTCGACAGTAGGAGGAGATTCTTATCCTTCTAAGGGGTGGAGCTAGTGGAGCGAGGGAGTGATAGAGGGATTTCTGTACTTGATAGTTTTTGTGAATGTGTTACTTCTTTTGTGGATGTTTGGATCTTTTGTAATCTTATGTGAAATGAATGAATTAGTCTTCTTTTTATCGCATTTATCTTTTTAAATGCATTTGTTAGAAGTTAGCATTATATTGTTAATTGTTAAGAACATATGTTAATATTGAGATTGGTTGCTAAAAGATGACTGAAACACATGATCGGTTTGACACCTCACCTGAAAATCTAGACCTAAAACCATATATCTTTGAAAAATGGTATTTTCTCTATGCTAAAATGTTGAATGTCCATTGGTATTTATTATTCTTAAGGTACAAGATGACCAGACTCGAAAATGGAATTGATATATGACTGACATTCCTTGAGAAACCTGACATAAATAGTGGAGATAACGAAAAATACCATGGTGAGTTTCGAGCCTTGAGAGACAATCAACATTTACTCAAGTAAGGTCTTTCACTTTCAATTTTTGAATAATCTCATTTAAATTGTTATTGATTGATGCAACTAGAGTAATCTATTGATGTATCCCAGAAAGAATATGTTCATATGACACATACATGTGCACATACTTGAGAAAGGATCTTAGGCCATTTTTGATTTGATTTTGAGCCTTAGTCATTTCTTTTACAAAATTATATCCCTAGTTAGCCATGATTGAGCCTTCAATGAATGATTTCTTTTTCAAAGTAACCCATATGATAACCAAGCCATAGGAAAATACATGTGACATACTTTTGCTATCTAATTTTCTTGCACCCTCTTATAAATCAGTATGATACAAAAAAGCAAGAGAAAAAGAAAAGATGATGGTGCCTACTATTCAATGAAAGAAAATTCAGTGGAAACAACTAAGAAAGAAAAGAGACAGAAAAATAGAAAATGGCCAAGAAAGTAAAAAATGAGAAAAATGAAGAAAGAAATACCATATCTAGGCGAAATTTTGAAAACCTAGAAAGANCGATGGTGCCTACTATTCAATGAAAGAAAATTCAGTGGAAACAACTAAGAAGGAAAAGAGACAGAAAAATAGAAAATGGCCAAGAAAGTAAAAAATGAGAAAAATGAAGAAAGAAATACCATATCTAGGCGAAATTTTGAAAACCTAGAAAGAAGTGTGCTACACTACATAAAGAAAGTATAGCTTTTGAATACCATTGACGTTATTTTGTTAGCCACTGACCTCTGGCCATATTACAACCTATAAAAAGCCCTAATTGATCTCAAGTCTGATGCATGTATAGGTCGTCAACCAAAAGCTGGAGTATGTTAAATAGTATTACTTTATTTGCATCAATATTCTTTCATGAGATTATGCCAAACATGATTAGTCTATTTCCTTAGATTTCACTCATGTACTAATGGTGCATGTGATGTTTCATTTAGTCTTCTTCTGATCGCATGCCCTTTGAGAGAAAAGTTACTATAATCAAAGGGAATTCTTGTTGAAAGAATTCTAAGAGAGGCTTGTGACATCAAAGCTATCAATGGAAGGTGTTAAAATGGAATGTTTGTTATATAACAGTTCCTATCGTTGGCATGATTATTCTGACAACATCGAGAATTTCAAATGCCAATGTAACAAATGCTTATTTTTGCATAGAACAAATACCTGTGAAATAGAAGTGTCCAGGAGATTAGTTGGAAATTGAGAGTGGGGTGTCCCAACGACCATGGTGCTAACTCACTCTAATCCGCAATCTCATATACACATCTATTCAACTTAAGTTTGTGGGTAGCTTCACTGAAAACCCTCACGAGACAACACTCATCTGCTAGGGTAAACCTAGTGATTTAACGACTTGTTTCATATGCTAAATGCAACCGGATGACCTACAAAAATGACATTGTAAAATAAAGTCGCATTCAATTGTGGTTGTATTACTAGAGACTACCAATATTTAAGTTGGGGAGTGTGATTAGTAATTAAAATTAGCATATTACTATGCCTTTTTAAGACTAATTATACTTTGATGGAGTTTAAATGATGACATTTCAGGACATAAATTGTACAAGGGCCCAAAGGGAACAAATATCAAACTTTCATGCAAACACCAACATGTTCTAGAAGAAAATTAGAGAAGCTTGAAACAAGGAAAGAACGTTCGAATGCCAATCCATGTTCGAACATTCTCTTCACTTATTTGAAGACCAGATTGCTAAAGTGCTGACACATGGCATGTTGCATCTAAGAAAGAAAACACAGAGGTACTTGAGTACAACGTTTGAACGTCATTCCACGTTCAAACACTGTCCTAAATTATTGAGGACTAGGCTATTGAGTGCAAGGGCAATGGTACATGGCCTGTGGAAGTAGCTCTCACAGAAGAACATAGGCCATTTGAGTAGGAGGTGCAAACCCCATCTGGCATTTGAACGCCCATCAAGCAAAGACAGAAGACAACGTTCAAATGCTAGACAACGTTCGAAGCTTGTCCTCAGATAGGCTACAAACTGGGTAGCTTTCAGTTGGACTTTGAAGGCTTTGCACTATTCTTTCACACCCCTTTGTCCCCTCCTCCTTGCCTATAAATACTCCCACTGTGGGAGCTTCAGGGGAGCATACGTAGAGCTAGAGCTAATTGTAGACTTAGAATTAGATTTACATTTACTTGCAAAATGGAAGATAGATCATCTTTTGGTTGAGGTGGGAACCCTCCAAAAGTGACTAGCTTTCTTCTACTTTTATTTTATTTTAGTTTCATTTGCTTCCATTGTTTAAGCTTCCTTCTTCTCTTAGAGGAGTGAAACTCTTCCACTTTTCTAGAGCTTTACCAAAGCCATGAAGGGTAAAATGTGATTCACTCATTCTTCGTCGAAGATCAACTTCTTGTGTATTGTGTTTTACCTTGTAACCCCTCTACTTGGAGGAATGAGCATCACTCACTTTTCTAGCTTTACCAAAGCCATGAAAAGTGAGTAGTTCCTCATTCACTCTTTTACAAGAGGTGATGGATATGTATAAAACATCCAGAAGTTATATTTGTGCATTTCGTTTATGCTTAAATGCTTTATATTACACTTGCTTATTGAATGCTTGAATGCATCTAGCAAAGCTAAGGTACTTTGTACAACCGTGAGTGCTTTTTATGACATAGATGACTCTTGCATAGGAAGACCCATTAGTTCAAGATAAGTACCCCGGCTGGATCTTCATGACTACCCTTCAATCTTCACCATTATTGTGCTTCATTTAAAGAATGGAATACTAATGCAATGGTTGGATGCCTTGTAAAGACACTTGTTTGTTTGTAGACGGGTTGAGTCTCGGCATAAACAATTCTTGTAAATCTCTACAAGGACATGAGAACCATGCTCTTAATTCTCACAATTCATCTTTATCTTCCAATTAACTTTATGTTGACACATGGGTTAATTGAGTTACCAAGCACAAGTATAATAAACCATATAATTAACTACATATTCAGATCATCTAGCTAAAGGGTGATTGTTACATTTGATAATTTATTATATTTTGTGAAGAAAAAAATCCCTCTGAAAGAATCTTATATTCTGTCCAGACAATCCCATAACTTCAAATCTCAAGGGTTCCAGTTACTTGGTCTCTGTCACTACTTACTGCGAAATATCAACAATAGTTCGCTGTGGATTCGACTCCGAACTTAACCGAATTATTACTACAACTTGACCGCCTGTAATTGGGTGTACATATTTTGGATCAAGCCAGTGAACACCCGAGTGATCCCCTCTAAAGCTTAAGTTAGTGGGCGTTGGAGGCTTTAGCACAGTGTTTTCCTCAGTTCAATTTGTGTACCTTTTTTCATCTTTGTGAGGGGTATTTATACTTAGACTAGCAATGAGTGCAGGAGCTTTGAGTCCCATCTCGACATTTAATGATTGACACTCTTATTTATGCATAATGAATGTTTTCCACTCAGACTCATGACTGATTCACTCGGGCGATAGGATGTTTGTTGGGTGCATGTTAAGCACTTATAGCCCTATTCCCGTTCATTTAAGTACATCTGATCAGTGCTTGACACTTATTCCCGAGCACTTACTGCTCGAGAACAAGTACCTCGGGGTTTCTCGAGAAAATCTGGTTGGCGCTATAACCATTAGTGATTTGCAATGATGACTATCTGTGTGGGTCTCGAGGCCAGAGAGTCTCATAATAGCCCTGTCATAGTCACTCAAGTCGTTATTAATGAGCAGTCATATCCTCTTTAATTCTGGTTTCAATCGGTTATGCTCGCTTCTCTAGACTATTACTCCTCGACACCTTTTTTTAGCACCTTTTGAGTTCCATAACGACTATATCTATCCACGTGTCAGCTTGGGGCTGCTGAGCCGCCGAAAGTTCTGTCAACTACCCCCCAGCCTCCATGTTCCTCGGGACATGGGACAAGTGATGCATGGAGAGTGGAGGCTTCCTGAGCATGCCTATGTTATAGGGGCGATTACTTGCACGTTTGGCGCCGCATTTTTAAAATTTTCACTTGATGATTTGCCTCTTCGATTCCCGTCCCTAATGCAGTGTATAAATTGGAGATTACTTGGCTATTTACAAACTTTGAATTCTCGAATGCTCGCTCAATAATCAACTTTCGAGCAAACGTCTTTATTCTCCCGAGCGACTGTTCTTACTCCCCCGAGCTCTTCTTTCAAAGATCTTCCATCTATAAGTACTTCCCTTCCCACAATTTCTCCTTCATCTTACCATTCTTCTTCTACATTTCTTCAAAACTCATCCATGGCCAAAATACGAAGAACCGTAGTGAGGGAACCTGTTAGGCCTAGGGATACTAGTAGGGTTGAGGAGAACCGAAGTAAAAGACAGCAATATTCAAGCTTTCAAGGCTAAGTACAACATTCCCAAACCCGTTTATACATTTGTCTTTGATTCTAGGTTCCATAGGACTGACATTGGGAGTTACAACTTATATCTTTCTACACCAAAGCCATAATGGAGGGGGGATTTAGGTTCCCACTTCCTCCCCTTCTGTTGAGGGTACTCATGCACTTGAGGCTTTTCCTCCTTCAGTGGTGTATAAGATATCTCAGGATAGTTATGGGTGTAGTCACCATAAATGCTCGACTGGGGGTGAACCGGGGGTGGATGAGATCTTGTTCTACTACGACTTGAAATTAGTCGGCTGGGGTAGATACTACCTTCAGGCTCGAGGCCCCTCCATGTATTTGGTGACACACATGACGGACTAGGACAAGGGGTATGTCCAGGACCTAATCATGCTCGACGGCAGTTGGGAGAAAGATGATGGGCCTGAGTATGATGGCCTATACTGTCCCCAAAGTGCCAAGGAGTCCAGAGGTGTATTGTACAAACTTTGCCACCATTTGGCCCTTATTTCCATTTCTAACTTTATTGTTGATTTCTTCTTGCAAACAGACACAAGGCCGATGCCACCCAACCTTTGAAGTTTGAAGTAGCTTTTGAGGACTTGATCAAAGTTTGGTCCCATAATCCAGCCGATCCCTTGGCTCAGGCAGCTCAGTTATTGCTCGGCTACCACCCAGGCTACACAAGGTTTTCATAGATCCCGCTGTCATTCGACCCTTCAATCTGGGAGGATAACTCTTCTGAGGAAAAGGAAGAGGATCTCGAAGCTGATCCAAACTGAGACACCGAGTGAACGCCCTCTCCAGATGAGATGTTCAACATTCCCCCCAATCACCATGGATAGCCTGGAAGCCACCTCCAGGGTAAGGAGAGCGAGGCTCTAGGGATCGGATGAGCCATCTGGCACCGCACCGATTGTGGTACCTCTGCCTCTTCCACCTTGATGACAACCACCACCACCACTAGAACAGCAACTTCAACAACAGCCAACTCAAACCAGACTGAGGAGTACCGATTTAAACAACGGTATAACACTCCGACGTCCGAAGCTCCCGTCAAGTGGGCCCCCTAAGCGGTTACCAGGAGGGGTCACCCAATTCTGGAGTCTGACTCAATCATTCACTCATTTGATGTTGCCTTGGCCATCATGGGAGTCTTCATTTTGAGGCTGACATGGCCATTTTGCAAGACTATGGGACAATCGACTCCTCCAAGGGGTCAACCAACACAACTTAGTGGTAAGTAAGCCGAATTCCCTTCTTGCCTTAGATTCTTTCTTTTTCGATCACTTTACCTTTTCTAACTTTTGTTCTTCTTTCTCAAGCCTGTTAGCAGATGGGATTACAGGAGCAGGGTCGATCAGGCTCGAGCCAAACTGGCCCAAAACATATTCTTCGTGTGCAGAGGACGGTCGACAACCAAACGAAGCACATTGCTGACCTGATCCGCAAGGCCGAGGCCCTTACTGCCGAGCTGGACAAGATAAAGGCAACCGAGGCAACAAGGAGAATGGAAGATGCAGAGCTCAGAGTTTCTGCCGCTGAGGTGAAGCTGTTAGAAACCGAGGCTTTGGAGGGAGAGAAGGCTATGGAGGCCTAAAGGGTGAGTGATGAGGCTTGCATGAGTGTTTGGCGTCAGTGCCAAGACCAGTTCATCCCTGCCTTTGATGAGGGGGGAAAAAGGGCGTTCAAGCAAGGCTGGGATGAGCCCTCTATGCTGTCAGAGTTGAGGTCGGCTCAGCTCTCTTTTCGATACAAAGTCTGCTTGGGGAACCCGACGTCGCGGACACTCCAGTTGAACAACCTGGTGTCAAACCTGACCCGAAAGGGCTAACTGAAGAAGTGGGGGAGGCAACTACTGAAAACATGCCCATCACTCTCAGTAATGGATTCGACCAGATGTACCCCCCTCGGCCCTCTTCTCCAACCCTCCCAAGCCATACTACCGATCTCCTAGTTCCCTGCACCCCTATCATCCATCCTGGGGTGCCCGAGATTGAGGAACTTTACAAGATACTTGGCGTTGGTGAAGGCTCCCTTCGATAGCGTCAAGCAAGGTTCGGTGGTGATGAACTCGTCGGAGACTTGGGTCAGCCAGCTAACCCTAAAGGCCCGAGAGACACTTAGCAATTTTTTTTTTGCTGCTCTTTTTGTCAATTCTGTTCATTGTATGCTTAGGGGACACAAAGCCCCTTTTTCTTCAATCAATGAAACTTTTATATTCTTTATTGTGATCTTCTTTTACTTCATAACTTTATTTCATTTCGCTGAACTATGCTGCTGATCCCCGAATTTTCAAGTTCATAAAGTTAAGAAAATGTACAAGTATTTAGGACTTGCCCCGCTCGGGGACCTTGTCCATAACGACCGAGCCTGAGGCTCATTCTAACTTTTCGAGGGTGATGCTCTAAGGGTGGAGTCTTATCCCCTTCAGGGCCGTACCCCTAATGACCAAGCCCGAGGCTCGTGTTAATTCTTTTTGAGGACGGTGCTCCAAGGGTGGAGTGTTACTCCTCTCAGGGCCATGCCCCTAACGACAGAACCCAAGGCTCGTGTTCATGCTTTGAGATCCAACACCTAGGAGTCAATTTAGTAATAATATTTCTTCAAATTTGATACGTTCCAAGGTCCGTTTACATCATTGCCATCCATGTCTTGTAGTCTATATGCCCCAGTGCCCTTTACAGCAATTACTTTATAAGGGCCTTCCCAATTGGGGTTGAGTTTCCCATTGGTGGGTTCCCGAGAATTGCCCATAACTTTACACAATACCAGTCCCTTACTTGAAAGTTCCTTGTTCGGACCTTCTTCTAGTGCTTCTTTGACAGTTCTCCTTGGTAATTTGCTAGTCTGATAGATGTCAGTTCTCTTCTTTCTTCAGCTAAGTCAAGATCCCTAGCGAGTGTCTGATCATTGTTTCCTAACTTAAAAGCTTGGCTTCGTATTGTTGGGAGTCCTACTTCTAAAGGAATGACAGCCTTGAATCCATATGTCAGAGCGTACGAAGTTTCACCTGTTGAAGTCCTCAAGGTTGTCCTATACGCTCATAGCACATTGAGTAACTCCTCAGTCTATTCACCCTTTGCTTTTTCCAACCTCTTCTTGATTCCCCCCAACACTATCTTATTTGAAAACCTCAACTTGTCTATTACCTTGTATATCTGTTTTAGAACTTCTTCTGACGACCTATGCATTCTGTTATCATTTCCAATTGGACGATCCATTAATCCAACTAGTGGAAGATTATAAATGGATCAATTTTTTTGACTTACATTGGAGAATAGGAGTAGATGGACTTTCTATCGGGCCCATTTTACTAACGGGATTCATTACTACTTNACATTGGAGAATAGGAATAGATGGACTTTCTATCGGGCCCATTTTACTAACGAGATTCATTACTACTTTAGCTACTTTAGCGGCTAGGCCAAACAAAACTCCCTAAATGGACCACTATTGAATTGAGTGTCGTTGTCCGAAATGATGGCCCGAGGGATTCTGAACCGAGTAATAATGTTCTACCATACAAACTTCTTTATTTTGATATCCCCGAATACGGCTCAGAGGCTTAGCTTTGATCCACTTTGTGAAATAGTTAGTAGCCACTAGGAGGAATTTCTTGTCCAAAGGCGCCCTCAGGAGAGGCCTAAAATATCCAAGCCCCATTGAGAGAAAGGCCAAGGACTTGTTAATGGGTTTAGGACTCCTACTGGTTGTCGGATGGTAGGAGCAAATTTTTAAAATTTATCACATTTTTGAACTTAACTCTTGCCATCCTTTTGCATGTACAGCCATCAATACCCTTGAGACATCGCTCGATGTGCAGGGATCTTCCTCTAGTATAACTCCCACATGCACCCTCATGAACCTCATAAAGCAAAGGTTCTATTTTATCATTGGGGACACATAATAAATGCAGCCCCAAGAAGGATCTCCTATATAACTTATGATCGGGAGATATCCAAAACCTAGGAACCTTGAGTTTGATTTTCCTGGCTTCTTTGAGATGGTCGGGGAGTACTCCTTCCATCAAATATTTGATTATAGGGTCCATCCAACTCAGAAGCATGCTGTGGACTTGCGTCAGTAGTACTTGCTCGACTTTTGTATCTCTTATACTCAAAGTATCCAAGTTTTCAATAATAAAATGCCGAGTTACCTCCGAAGCCAAGGCCGATGCTAGGCAGGTCAGTGCATTAGCATGGGTATTATGATCCCTAGAAATCTAAGACACTTCCACCTTTTCCAACTTCTCAGTCCTCGACTTTGATTTCTAATGATATGCTTTCATCCTAGTATCATGAACTTCAAAGTCGCTATTGATTTGATTTACTACCAACTAGGAGTCGCAAAAGATATGGAGGCAACTAACCTCGACCAAGTATGCAATATTGAGTCCTGCCAATAGCGCTTCATACTCGGCCTCATTATTAGATGCTTTGAATCTCAATTTGATATCTCACTCAACTGTAAATCCTCCAAAACTGGCCAGTACTACACCTACTCTTGCCCAACCTTACGTTCGAGGATCTATTTATATGTAGCCTCCAAACATCATCATCAAAAGCTATCAACTCTTCTTGAGGAGGCACGGATGTAGAGAAATTGGCAATAAAATTTGCAAGAATCTTCCCTTTGATGGAGGTACAGGGTTTGTACCTTATTTCGAACTCACCGAGCTCTATATTTGGTAACCGTTCCAAATATGTCGACTTTATAAAGAATGGGCTTAAGGGGCTGATCGGTTAAGACTTCTATGGTATGGGCTTGAAAATAGGGTATGAGTTTCCTTGTCGAGACTATCAATGCTAGTATAAGCTTCTTCATTGCCAAGTATCTGGCCTCGACATCAAGCAATGTCTTGCTCACAAAGTAAATAGGCCTTTGCACCCCCTCATGTTCCCTTACTAGAGCCCCACTAAATGCTCCTTCTGACACAAATAAATAGAGGTTTAGCACTTCTCCCTCTGTCGGGACAAACAAGGTGTGTGGAACCTCAGGTACTCTTTAATCCCCTTAAGTGCCCTGTCACATTCTTCACCCCAAGTTCCTTTTGTCGCCCCTTTTATGCATAACGAAGAATGGTTTGCACCTATCCGAGGACTTGGAGATGAAGTAGTTGAGAGCTACCAGCATTCTGGTAAATTTTTGAATGTCTTGGTATTCTTTGGAGTCTTGATACTCTGCACGGCCTGCACTTGCTCGGGATTGGCCTCTATGCCCCTATGTGTGACCAAGTACCTCAAAAATTTGCCCGAGCTTACCCCGAAAGCACACTTCGATGCATTGAGCTTCAATCCATATCTCCAGAGCACAGCGAACGCGGTCACAAGGTCCCAGAGATGGTCAAAGCCCTTTTTGCTCTTCACTAGCATGTCATCAATATAAGCTTCCATAGTGACACCAAGCTACTTTTTAAAAATCTTGTTCATCAGGCATTGATAAGTGGCACCAACATTCTTCTACCCGAACGACATCACCATGTAGCAATAGATCCCTCGGGGTGTGATGAACATTGTCTTCTCCTGATTTGATTCATGCAAGGGAATTTGATAGTAACCTACCTGAACATCCATGAAGGAGATACGTTATGAACCACAGTAGCGTCTATGAGCTGATCAACCTTTGACAGTGGATACTCATCCTTGGGACATGCCATATTCAAGTCCGTGAAATCCATGCAAATTCGACATTTTTCGCCTTTCCTCTTCGTGCACACTGTGTTGGATAACCACTCGGGGAGCTGCACTTTTCTGATGGACCCCACCCTAGCAACTTGTCTACCTCTTCATCTACAACCTATGCATGATGGGGTGCTATTCTTCGAGATTTATGTCTCATGGGTATGAAGGATGGGTCCATATAAAGTCGATGACACATTACCTCAGGACTTATTCCAGTCATTTCTGCTTCCATGATAAGTGCATAATATTGCATATTTAGCGGCCTCATTACGTGCATTCTAACTCACTTTGCATTTAATTACTTAGAGTTAGTAGAATTTATGAATAATATTGAAATCATGATGTTGTAGGTAATTATACCGAAATGATGGATTTTGGAACCCTACAACTAAGTGTGAATGAGTGGTGAAGAGATGGACACATTACATGAGGATTGGGAGGATTTAAATTGAAAGAAATCAAGTAGATAGTGGTATTTGATATCATAGGCACCAGTATCTAAGCCTACTTGAATTTTGGTACCGGCACCAGCACCATTCGGTATTGGTACCTCTGGTTTACCCTTTTTTGACCATGATCAACTTCGAATGTGAAAAAGTTCAAAACATGAAAGTTGTATATATGGATGTTTTCTGTCTTGTGTCAAAATGTTAGCTTAATCCAAAGGTTGGATCAAAAGTTATGATAAATTTACGAAAGCTAGTCCGGAGCTAGCATATCATTTAGAACCTACCGGTAGAAGGAAACCAAAACCTACCGGTAGGTTATTTCTATTGGAGAAAAATCTACCGGTAGGTTTTGTCATCAACCTACCGGTATTTTTTTCTAAAAAGCGCCAGGTTCTAAAACTCATCCTCCACTTGCTTGAGGGGCCCACTATTGCTTCTCTCACATATTTCCTGACATTGTCTACATACAACCATGCCTATAAGACCCTAGTTGCTGAATTTTGAGGATGGAGGATGGAAAATGAAGAGAAAGAAGGAGGGAGGCATGGTGGGTGCAGGCTATGCTTGTCCTAGCCTTTCCAAAGCCATCAACTCGCCTCCTATTGATGGGAGGCCTGCACACAAATGCTAGAGGAGCCCTATGGACGAAATTGCATAGGTCTTACACCATATATTCAGCTTCACACAATATTTGAAGAAGAAAGGAGGCTACCTAAGCTTAGGAGTAATTTTAGAGATAGAAAGCTCAAGGAAGAAGATGAAGTTAGAGAGAGAAAGTTGAGTTTTCATATTTCTTTACCATTTTCAGTGTTGTAAGCCTTAAATTACTTGTAATCTTCCCCATTTCCATTTTCAACTCTTTCATTTAAGTTGTATGCAAGTTTAGCTAGTTGTTTTAGCATTTTAAGTTTTACATTTGGGTATTTGCCTTCAAACTTTGTTTTTTGGTTATGAATGTTATTTCTCTTATAGTTTTACTCTTTTCTTGCATTAAAACAAGTTTAATTTTCCATTTCACTACCATGTCTCTTTACATTATGTTTGTTCTTGCTTTAAGTATGCGTAGCCAGATTTTTAGTTGGCTAATCCAAGGGAAATTTTCTCTTGGGTATTTGAAATCGACTCTCATTCATTCTTCCTCGTAGTAAAATGTGGTTGGTTTGACTAGGTTAAGTACGGACGTGATTGTGAGCTTTTGATACACCGTAGACTTGTCATGGGTAAGCTTGAGCCCTCACTTTCATTTTAGTCCCTCGCTTCCTACAAATCAATCGAGCACCTATGCACCATTGGAAGATTGTTTTCAGTTAATTTGGCATTCCCGTTGGAATGACCTCTTCAGATTAGCCAACCTTGTTTTTATTTCATTTTAGCAAAAATCTTACTCACCAAAACATAAACTCAAAAGATTTTACACTTTTTTATTTTTACAAAATCACCTTCACCACAATTTGACCTTCCTTTCCTGAGGAGATGACCTTGGAATACCAATTTCAAGTAANTGGTTTGACTAGGTTAAGTACGGACGTGATTGTGAGCTTTTGATACACCGTAGACTTGTCATGGGGTAAGCTTGAGCCCTCACTTTCATTTTAGTCCCTCGCTTCCTACAAATCAATCGAGCACCTATGCACCATTGGAAGATTGTTTTCAGTTAATTTGGCATTCCCGTTGGAATGACCTCTTCAGATTAGCCAACCTTGTTTTTATTTCATTTTAGCAAAAATCTTACTCACCAAAACATAAACTCAAAAGATTTTACACTTTTTTATTTTTACAAAATCACCTTCACCACAATTTGACCTTTCTTTCCTGAGGAGATGACCTTGGAATACCAATTTCAAGTAAAACACGACACTCAAAAGTCTCTCTACGCTTGGGGAGCACTTTTGTACACACACACATTTTGTTCATTCACACATGTTCACCCCATTTCTTGCATCAAATCCTAGTGAGAGTGACACTCACCTATCTATATAAGCCATATACACACGACCAGGTGATATTCGGAGATTAGGGTATACAAGGAAAACATCCAAGTAGTCCACGCAAAGACATACGTTTTGGCATAGGAAGCTTATCATATTAGACTTCTCGGTGCCTCCTAGTGAAGCCCCTATTAAAAAGAATCTTTCTTCATCCTTGGGAGTCAGAAGAATCCTAACCAAGGCCTCTGTGGAATGATCAGCCACTAGGCCGACCAAACTATGATTGTTATTTAGCCANATGCCTCCTAGTGAAGCCCCTATTAAAAAGAATCTTTCTTCATCCTTGGGAGTCAGAAGAATCCTAACCAGGGCCTCTGTGGAATGATCAGCCACTAGGCCGACCAAACTATGATTGTTATTTAGCCACCACTATCTCAGGATCATGATCTTGTGCTCGGCCGCTAACCCTAGTGTTCACTGCAGAGTAAAAATAGCTTTTTGTCGATGCTTGATCACCTCGAATCTCCATGACACCCCTAAGAGTGGGAAACTTTATCTTCTAATGATAGGATGAATGCACTTCCTTCATTGCATGTAACCATGTCTTGCCCATGATGGCATTGTATGGAGAATCAAAGTCTAGCACCACAAATTCCACTGGAATGGTAATGACCCATGAATTAACCATAAAAGTGATCTTTCCAAGAGGGAGGAGCAAGAACCGTTGAAACCCACCAGGGGGGGTCCTCACCGGTTTCAAGTCTTTCTGGGTGAATCCCATTTTGTGAAAGAGATTGTCATAAACCTCAGAAGAGCTACCCGAGTCCACGAGGATCCTCTTGACATCAAACTTGTCAATCCGAAGGATGATCACCAAAGCGTCATCATGCGAGAGTACTAACCCACCCAGGTCGACATCAGAAAAGTAAATAATCTTGGCGTCAGGCCGCGGCCTCTTAGATAAGTGCTCCCTATACTTGTTTTCCTCCACCTTCGCGGCTTGCGACACTTTTTGGAAATTGGTCCAGAGGGAATTCTGCATTGTTCTATCAACCATGCAAGCGTGTGTCACTTCAATCATGGTCGCAGCTTCCTGAGACACATCGGCTCCTCCTCCCACTGAGCCTCTTGTGGGCTTATTTTCAATGAACTCTCTGAGATGACCATTTCAGACCAATTGCTCAAGGAATGACTTGTATATCCTTCAATCTTCAGTCAAATTCCCCACATCCCTATGATAAGAACACCGAGAAGTCGAATCCTTCGAGAACAGGTCTTCTTGCATCTTTAGGGGCCACTTAAAGAAAGGTTGCCCCTTTATCTTGTGCATCATCTTGTAAATGGGTTCTTTGAAGACCGTGTTCACCCCTTGAAAGGACAAACAACTTAGAGCCACTATTGGTGCCCTTCTCCTCGCAGGTGGTTCCTTCTCTCTTTTCTTTGGTACTAGGGCCCTATTCTCGGGCACCGTCAACTCTTCCTCCACCCTGGCGTAGTTGTTTATCCACACCATTAGATCCTTCATATCTCCTAGAGCCCACTAGTAAGAGATCGGTATCTTAGGACAATCCTGACTTGATCCGAAATATGTACACCCAAGTGTAGGTAGTCAAGTTATAGTAATAATTCGGTTAAGTCCAGAGTCGAATCCATAGGGAATTAATGTTGGTGTTTCAAAGTAAGTAGTGACAAAGACCAAAGTGATTGGAACCCTTGAGATTTGAAGTTATGATGTTTATGGATTTTCTTGGATAGAATATAAGATTCTTTCTAAGAGAATTTTCTAGACAAAATAAAATATAATCTTAAATGTAAAAGTCACCCTTTATCTCGAGGATCTGGACATGTAGTCAATCATCCGGTTGTTATACTTATGCTTGGAAACTCAATTAACTCATATGTCAACATAAAGTTAATCAGAGGAAAAAAATAAATTGTGAGAAATAAGAGCATGGTTTCAATGTCTTTATACAGATTTACAAGAATTGTTTGTGCCGAGACTCAACATCCAACCATGATGTTAGTATTTCATTCTTAGTTCAAGCACAATAATGGTGAAGATTGAAAGGTAATCATGAAGATCTAGCTGGATTACTTGCAAAGAACCAATGAGTCTTCCTATGCCAAGAGTCATCTATGTCATAGAAAGGACTCATGGTTGTGCAAAGTACCTTAGCTTTGCTAGATGCATTCAATCATTCAATAAACAAGTAAAAGATAAAGCATTAAGCATAAACGAAATGCACAAATGTAACTTTCAAACGATTTATTCATGTTCATCACCTCTTACTAAAGAGTGAATGAGAACTACTCACTCTTCATGGCTTTGGTAAAGCTAGAAAGGTGAGTGATTCTCATCCCTCCATGTAAAGGAGATACAAGGTAAAACACACTACACAAGGAACCGATCTTCGACTAAGAATGAGTGAATCACGTTCCACTCTTCACGGCTTTGGTAAAGTTCTAGAAAAGTTGAAGAGTTTCACTCCTCTAAGGGAATAAGGAAGCTCAAACAATGGATGCAAATGAAAGTAATAATGAAAGTAGAAGAAAGTTAGTCATTTTTTGAGGGTTTCCTCCTCAACCAAAAGATAATCTATCTCCCTCTATGTATGTCTATCTAAGTGCAAGTGAGTGTGAGTCTAAGTCTAAGCCTAATTCCTAATTCTCCTGAAGCTCCCACAATGAAGGTATTTATAGGCAAGGAGGAGGAGATAAAGAAGTGTAAAAGAATAGTACAAAGTCCTCAAAGTCCAAGTGAATGCCCAAGGTCCGGATAGAAAATCAACCACTCTGCAGCCTGTCTGGGGACTACGTTCGAATGTAGTATGGCGTTTGAACGTTAACTCCTATCTTCTGTTATGGGCGTTCGAACGGTTAAAGGAGTTTGAACATGGACTCAAGTGGACCTTGTCACCCACAGTAGATAACAAGCCATGTTTCATCACCCTGGTGGTTTGGTCTTCAAATAATTCAAGAACACGTTCAAACATGGATTGGCGTTCAAACGTTGTACTCAAGTAGCTCTTTTTTTCTTCTATGAAAATAACTGCAACACGTCATAAGCCATCACCCTAGAACTCTTCCAGGGCCCTCAATTATTTCAAGATGGGCATTCGAACATTAATTGGCATTTGAACGTTGAAGCCTTGCTTCAAACTTCTCCAACTCTCTTCCAAAACATGTAGGTGTTGCTTGAAAGTTTGGTATTCATTGAATTTAGGCTTTGATACAACTTTTTCCTGAAATGTCATCATTTAAACTTCATAAAAGCATAATTAGTCTTGTAAACGCATAGTAAGATGCTAATTTTAACTATTCATCAAATCCCAGTCAAAATGTTGTTGCAACCAAGCCCTCCGAGCATGCCTCGACCTCATTAACCTCCTCTTAGTACCTAATTGTGTACTGCCAAAGGGACTCTCCAATCCTCCGTTTGTGTTAGTAAAGCACCGATGTCTTTTGGTCTTTTACTACTGGTGATGAATCGAGCAACAAAGAGCTCGTTCATTTGTTTCCAAGACCTGATACTCTTAGGAGCCAAGCTCTCATACCACTTCATCGTCGTGTCCAACAAGCTTATGGGGAAAACTCGGTATCATAGTCTTTGATTGGTGTTGTAAATGGACATCAGTTGCTTGTACTGTCGCAGAAGGCTCTCAGGATCTATTCTCCAATCATAAACCGTGAATTGGGGAACGATGAACTTCTTGGGCATCTCAGTCTCCCGAATCACCCGAACAAACGGGGAGATGATTTGCTCATCCTTGGGGTATTGTCTTCGGCGCTTGGCATCCAAGCGTGCTCGGAGGCCCTCTCGAGGCCTCACTTTTCTAGGCCCCCTTGCAGTAGAATCCGTGTGGGACTCTGTTGCCGAGGCACCCACTTACAATCTATGGCGGAGATCTCACCGAGAAAGGCCCGCCCTGCATTGATCCCCTTCTGATCTTCCCTCGAGATCAGGCATTCCCCAGCTCCGGGGGTTGCACTTCTCACCCAGGTGCTTGTGCAAGTTCTTTCCAGAGGCACCTAGCCTTTCACCCCTAGAATCACCTCAGTTGATACTTTGGTCTTCATGTCTGCTGCTTTGCCAACTAGCACTTCCTGATTACTAAAAATCATCGAGCCGATCCTGCACCTTGGCATTATTCTTCTCAAGCTGCTTAAGGCAATTTCCCATCTATTTTTCCACCAACTCAACGATTTCATGAGCCAAAAGGCCTTGCCCCCAAAGGCCTTGATCCACAGGGAACCTTCACTATGGGGCATGCTTGCCTCCATCTGACTGGCTCAAAGAGTCTGACTCAATGACTACTAGGAGCCGGATAGCTTCCATATTTCTCATGCGTAGGCTTCCCTCACCCTATCACCTTGAGATCGTGTGTTCACCATGAAGCAATCGCTACGGGAAAAGTTTGTATGATCCCACAAACGACGCCAAATTGTACGAAAAAATTCCTGCAATGAATAGAGATAGCGATCTACTAAATGATGAACTTGAAACAACCAAAAGTTTCGGAAAGGGGCCGAGTGAAGACCCGGCTGATCCCCTCCGAAGCTTAAGTTAGTGAGCGTTGGAGGCTTTAGCATAGTATTTTTCTCAGTTTATTTTCCTTATCTTTGTTCATCCTTATGAGGGGTATTTATACTTGGACTAGCAATGAGTGTAGGAGTTTTGAGTCCCATCTCGACATTTAATGAATGGCACTCTTATCTACGCATAATGGTTATTTTCCACTCATACTCATGACTGATTCACTCAGGCAATAAGATGATTGCTCGATGCATGCCGAGCAGTTGTGGTCCTATCCCCGGTCATTTAAGTACATCTAATCGGTGCTTGACAACTATTCTCAAGATTTTACTGCTTAGGAACAAGTACCTTGGGGTTTCTCGAGAACATCTGGTCGGCGTTATAACCATTAATACTTTGTAATGATGACTGTCTGTGTGGGCCTCGAGGAGACAAAGGCTCGTTAATAGCCATATCACAGTCACTCAAGTCATCATTAATGAGCAGTCACATCCTCTTTAATGTTGCATTCAATCGGATATCCTCGACTTCTCTAGACTATTAATCCTTGGCTCTTTCTCCTGGCACCTTTTGAGTTCCATAACGGCTATATCTATCCATGTGTCGGCTTGGGGCTGCTGAGCAATCGAAAGTCCCGTCAAACATACTCTTAGTTGATTTTGTCCAACCAGTCTTTATTCATGACCAATTGGTTAGAGGCAAGAATCGTCGTTAGTGGCATTCTTCATTTCCCTCTAGCTCAAGAAGGGTAGCAACTCCTCTTGAAACAACGGATTATTGTTCCTCCAATGCCCATTCTTGGCCTGTTGGGCCTTTAAAGGTGGAATATATAGTGGCTGCACAGGTTGTGTTAGTTCGCAGATGGTTTCTGGCAACCCATTTCCTAGTAAGTGTCTGACATAGCAGCTCCAGTGTAGCTATGGTATGGTCCAAATCCCATAGACCATTAATAAAGGAGCAATGCTACATGGAGTTAAAACTAGACTTAAAAAGTAGACTTGATAATTGTAACCATTGATTTCACAATGGGTCCTAGCATTTATTAGAACCCACTACCATTTTTTTTTATCCAAAGCAAACAATGTGTATAATTTCATTAAGTAGGAAAATTTAAACTACAATCAGTCGCAATAAAAGCCTTAAGCTTTGGGGGTGAAGACCCAACCCATCCTCGCAGGAGTGAGTTATGATGAGCAGCCTTTAAATTGGCTCTAGGCTTGTGTAAAAAACTAATCTTGTATAATCTACCCAAGCATAATGTCATCCATTACAGTGTTGATTTCCCATGGGGGAACATTCTCTGTAGCACTCAGCTTGATGGCATTCAGGCATTCATTTACAATTGTAGCATTCATCAATTAGTTTGCTTCAACCATGAAGCAGGCATATCGGATCGCCTCTGCTTCTGCATATAGGCTTGAAGTGGCAAAGAAGGATTTTGAAGCACCATCCATCAGACCTCCCTTGGAGTTTAAGAAGAGAATAACACAAGAGGCTTCGTTGGTTTTAGATTTAAAAGTGCTCCATCACAACAAATAAAGAACTCAGAACTCGATAATTGCATTGTCTCCTCATTATCCATAGGCTTATGCTGACTCCTTTTGCCGCGCATATCCTCCATGTTGATAAGCTTGTTCCACAAGCCTTTGACTCTCAACACAGTTGCAAAAGCATCAAGGGTCTCTGATTCCTTGCTTTCCATATGATCCATCCCACTGTCGCCATCATTCCCAATACCTCATATCTCCTCCGAGGTTCTCTAACTGAATTCAGAATCTGGGAGTTTCGTTGGGCAATAGACATGAAACTAGCCTGCTCCACATTGAAAACCATCTTCATTCCAAACCACACTCTTATGGTCCATTCACATTCAAATAATAAGTGTTCTATTGATTCTGGGGCAAGCAAACAGATTTTGTATTCAAGGGATATAGCACACTTCCTCTTATAGAGGTTCTCTTGAGATGCTAGTATATTATGGCATGTTTTCCATCAAAAATGTTTCACCTTAGGCACTGCCTTTATGTTCCATATCGCCTGCCAAATCTTTGGATGGGGGGAAATGGAGGAGCTTGTCTCTCTCGAAAAGGATTCCCTAGCAGTCCCCAGCTTCTATCCTGATTTCACCAATTATTCGCCCTTATAATCAGGCCACCAAATCCTCTTATCCATACCCCCTTTTACTAGGATTGGGATAGACTGAATGGCTCTCATTTCATCCATAGAGACATTATCCTAGAGTGATTGGACATTCTATTCTAATGGTCTCTCTTTTATAACATCAGCAACCTGGTTGATCAAGCTTATGGTCATAGAGACTGCACTCCCAAATTAGCTAACTAAGGAATCCATTTGTCATCCCAGAAGTTGACCTCCTTACCATCTTTGATCTGCCACATTATACCTCTTTCAAGGAGCTCTCTTCCATGGAGTAGCCTAGTCCAGATCCATGAGGGTCTAGCCCCTCATTTGGCTTTCATAAAATCCTTATTTGGGAAGTAGATTGCATTGATAAACTTTGCCTCGACAGCATCTGGGTGGTTGAGGAGCCTCAAGCAGTGTTTAGCCAATAAGGCTTGATTAAACGAATTGAACTCTTTGAAACCCATTCCTCCCATATCTTTCAGCTCCACCATCCTATCCCAACTCTTCCAGCAAATTCCACTACTTACCTCCCCATTTTTCCACCAAAATTTCCTAATATATCCATTTAGTTGATGACAAAACCTTTTTGGGAGTTCCACCACTAACATAATGTAATTTGGAATGGCTTGAATAGCCACCTTAATCAGTACCTCATTTCCTACTTGTGATATTAGGACACTTCTCCAACCTTGTAACTTTTTTATAACCCTCTCTAGAATGTATCCAAAGGTTTCCTTCCTCAAGTTGTTCCATGTTGTAGGGATCCCCAGATATTTTGCATTATGTGGGAGGCTTTGCATTCCCAATAGATTGCATAGGGAGGTTTTTTGTTCTAATGAATTGCTGGAAGAGAAAATGATACCTAATTTTTGGTGATTAGTACTCTGTCCTGATGCAACACAATAACTGTGAAGAATTTTGAGAAGCTCCTTGACCCCATCATCCTTTGCGTTGATGAAAAATAGTAAGTTGTTTGCAAAAAATAGGTGCAAAATAGCAGGACTCTTTCTCTTTACTTTTAGTCCCACAAACTTCCTGTCTACAGTTCCTTTGATTAGCATTAGAGAAAGAACATCAGAAACAATGATAAAGAGGTACAATGANGAAATAGCAGGACTCTTTCTCTTTACTTTTAGTCCCACAAACTTCCTGTCTACAGCTCCTTTGATTAGCATTAGAGAAAGAACATCAGAAACAATGATAAAGAGGTACAATGAGATAAGGTCACCTTGTCTGGTCTCCCTTTGACGTTTGATATCACATTTTCTTTCACTGTTAAGAATAACTTTAAGAGACACAGTTCTAACAAATTGCATCACAAGGTTCACCCAGTGGCGATAGAATCCCATTTTTAGCCTGGTTGCTTCCAAGAAACCCCATTCAACACGGTCATATACTTTACTGATATCCATTTTAATCGTTATTTCAGGCACCCTTCCTTTTTTCTTGCCTTTCAAGCGATGGAAGACTTCATTTGCTATCATAATGCTATCTTGGATCTGTCTATTCGGGATGGAAACTGCTTGATTTGGAGAGATTATTTGGCCCACAATCCCCTTCATCCTGTTCGGCAAGACCTTCGAGATAACTTTGTACAGAAAATTGCAAAGAGCAGTGGACCTGAACTGTGATATTTCTTCTGGGGCATTTTGCTTTGGTGTGTGGACAATATTAGTTAAGTTGAGCTCCAATAATAACCCTTCATCGAAAATCTTTCTCACCAGCTGACTACGCCATGTCCCACGATGTGCCAAAAGGTTTGATAGAATACCCTAGGGAAGNGTGTGGACAATATTAGTTAAGTTGAGCTCCAATAATAACCCTTCATCGAAAATCTTTCTCACCAACTGACTACGCCATGTCCCACGATGTGCCAAAAGGTTTGATAGAATACCCTAGGGAAGCCATCTGGGCCCGGGGCTTTGAGGGCTCCCAATTGGCGTACTGCCTCATACACTTCCTTGTCAATAATAGGAATCAACAGGTTCTGGTTCATCTCCTCCGCCACCCTGCTTTGCACTACACTTAGAGTCTCATCAAAGTCTCTCTCCCCAGTTGTGGTAAATAGCTTTTGGAAGTAATTCTCAATGAGGCCACTAATCTCGTCCTCCTCTTCCACTCATTCTGCATCTTCATTCCTGAGCTTGATGCTCTGGTTTCTTTGTCGCCTTTGGATAGTAGAGAGATGAAAAAAATCTAGTATTCTGGTCTCCTTCTTTCAACTAGTTGATCCTAGATCTTTACAACCAGAATTTCTCCTCTCTACTTCTACTTCCATCCAGTTGGAAGCATAACTCTGTTTCCTTCCTTAGGTTTTCCTCTGATGGAGTCTACATTTGGACATTGATAAGTTCTTTCTCTAGCTCCTGTAATAATTTCTTATTGTTGCTAAACTTCTATTTACTCCAATTAGCAAGACTGGAACTGCATCTTCTTAGCCTATTGATAGTGTTATTCATGGTGGAGGTTGTGGCCCCTCTGTTCCAGGCTTCCTTCACCACCTCCTTGTGGTCTGAGTCCTCCAACCACATGTACTCAAACTTGAAATAATGAGGGACTCTTCTTTTTTCCAGCCCAAGATTGATGATGATTAGGCAGTGATTTGACCCCACTCTAGCTTCATGCAGCACTTGTGTGGCTGGGAAGAGGGTTAGCCAGTCGATATTGACTAACACATGATCTAGTCATTCCTGAACATTGGCTGCCCCAGGTTTGTTACTAGACCAGGTGAATTTTGGTCCTTTAAAATTTGTATCCACCAAGTTACAATCCGAGATAACCTGTTGTAGTTCTTCCATCTTCTTTGAGTCTCTAGTTTTTCCTCCCTCTTTCTCATCCAAAGAGCCAATGACATTGAAGTCACCACCGACCATCCATGCCCTTAAATGGAATTGGCCATTACCTTAATACTTTGCCACAACCTTTGCCTCTTCTCATAAACTGTATATGCATAGATAAAGGAACACTTCCACTCTCCAGGTACTTGATAGTAATTACAGTTGATGTCA
This sequence comes from Ilex paraguariensis, assembly GCA_963454935.2. Lineage (NCBI taxonomy): Eukaryota > Viridiplantae > Streptophyta > Magnoliopsida > Aquifoliales > Aquifoliaceae > Ilex > Ilex paraguariensis. The sequence continues at coordinate 936,334 of CAUOFW020005502.1, forward strand.
ATCATATATTTATTCTTGGAGATCACTTGAAGTTTTACCTCCTCTTTCCACCACAGAGCCATGCCTCTTGAAAGTCCCATTGGTTCAACGTACTCGTTTTTGTGAAAAGTTATAGATCTTCTCAATCGTTCTAACTTTGGCGACTTGTTCTCTGTCTCCATTAAGAAGACAATTGAGGGGTGATGGGAATCAATTATCCCTCACAAATTAAGGACTATCCGGGGTCGTCCCACTCCCTAAGAATTCTATGTGAGGACTAACATGGACTGTGTGGCTGTTTAAGGTCAACCACTACCACCTTATCCGATTAACCATCTGGTACCTTCTTATCTGATTCAGCATTGGGAGACTGAGAGATCCACTGGGACATGCAGCGATTGAGGTCATTTTCTCCTTCCCCTTCCATATGCATATCTCCATTCTCCTCTTGGACTTGTTGTTGTTGCTCCTCCCATTCCTCCATGTATTAAAAGTATAACTCAGAGTGGGTTTTCCTATTTCGTCCCCTATTTTTTCTGGCTTTGTTCCTCCTAGGCTGGTTTTTGGTTGCTTGTATCTCCCCCAATTTTGGGAGGGACAGATGCAAGTCCATTAGATGGCCCAGCTAGGGGAAAGTTTGTGGAAAAACCCCTGGCCCATTTTTCGGGGTCACTTTGCTCTTCTTCCTTTCCATAGACTGGGCCTCCAACTCAGATAAGTCCAGTTGGGCTTTCCTTGTTAAGGACATATTTTGAAAGTGGACTTCCATATCTTCACCCTTTTCCTCACCACCAATATCTAAAATTATGTGGATCTCCTTCCCTTTGGACTCTTGGGCCTCCGTATTCTCAGTGGGCTCAATGACGTAATAGGATCCTTTCTTTACGGCTACCAACATTTGTGAATCATCATGCGATCCAGATGAAAAAAGGGACAACTTGAAATCCCGTTCTTGGTCCCCCACCACAGTAAGGGACCACTGAGAGGGGTGGGACATGGTTCTGCGAGCCACTTATCTAACACTACGATCCTCGTACAGTATACGTACCTTGGGGACTCGGCGCATCCCCTCTACACTCGTTATGGTTGTCAAGAGCTTTTGCAGTTAAAGCCTTACTACTTTCAGGGCCCTCCTTCGTCGCCGTTTCAACTTATTCTCTAGTCATCTACACCTTCCTTTTGAGTTTTTCTCTTCTTTCCAAGTTCTCTCTCATCTTCAGGGATCAGGTTTCCCTAAAAAATCCTATTGAATGACTACATTGTGCTCGCAACCCAGAACAAAATTGACTGTTGGAGCCCCAGATGCGTTTCTTCTTGCATTAGCTCCAAGAGTGGCCAATCCAACCACACTGGTAGCAAAAATAAGTGAGCCTCTCATATTTCAAATTGATCCAGATGTCGCCTTGATTTTCACGAGTCAAGAGGAAGCCCATCTTCAATGGGTCATTTAGATTGATTCTGCATTTAACCCTCAAGAAACTATGTTGAATTTGGACTTCACCATCAAACTCCTCTAACTGGGTTGGTTCGCCAACAACCATGCCTATTCTCCAAGCATTGTTCTCGATCATCATATCCAAGGGTAACCCCCAAACCTGCACCCAAAACTCTGCCAATTGGAACTCAAATTCACTTATTATGCTCTGTGGTTGATGTTTCTTCAATACTAACAGAGCTCCTAAGACTGACCATGGCCCTTCATTCATAATTGTATCCCTGTCCTCCTCCTTAAACATGAACATGTAAGTGTTTCTCTCCCAATAGGTGATTGAGAAGCCTTTCGATGTCTTCCACGAACTCTGTAAAACATTACACACCCTCTGCTTGTTTAGGTTTGTGTCTTTAAAGAAATGATCCACTAGACAGTATTTCTCGACATTCTTTGAAATGGAGGGATTTGTGTAAAGGGAAATATGAGGGTGATGAATAGAATAGGATTTGGCTTTAGTATCTTTTTCCATGAGAGAAGATGGGGATATAGATGCCTACAATCACATACAAAATGGTAAAATGCTGATGAGTGATAAGTGAAAAAGGGGCTAGGTTACTAAAATGCAAATCAAAAGGTGGGTAATGCTCAGGAAACTGAGAATCGAAGTGTGGTGAGTAAAGAATCTGAGAATCGAGGTCTGATGAAATAAGAGAGGGAGGGGAGGGGGTATTGGAGCAAATGAGGTGAAGCTTAAACAAAGATCAGGGAGGTTAGGGTTTGAGTTGTCTCTAGGGACAGAGGAAGGTACTGGTAAGAAAAACATGAGGGAGGCAAAAGGCCAATGAAGTTGTTAATGGTGAGAGAAGGAGATGGATAAGGCTTAGAAGATAAAGAGATTATGGTGGTTGGTAACGAGTCATTCGATCCTTATGAAAATCTTCGGGGAGTCTCACTACTTTGGGAAATGAAAAAGAGGGGAAAGTCAGGCAACATAGGACAATGAGGATATCCCTCAGAGAAAACCCTAACTATGGTGGTGAGCTCTCATTTCGAGAGAAAAGCGATTACAACGTCCTTGTTCCCACTACCTATTCAATGGTTGTAATTCTCAAGTCTAGTTTTTAAGTCCATGTACCATTACTCTTAATAAAGCTTGAAAGTTGTTGAGAGGCTCCTGTGAGTAGGCCTTGAACAAGACCTCTAGCTCTGAATCAAATTCTTGGCTTTCATGTCCCCCGAGTAGAGCCACCTCTTCTTATGGTTTGGGGCTGCCAGACCCTGAATTTTTTTATCATCTCTTGTCCAAGTGCACTATTTTGATGCAATCAATTTACCACGCCTACGCGTTAGCGCTATTTTTCTTCAGTGGTCCCATTGGGCATGTCAAAAAAAAAAGTATGCTTGGTTTTTTTTGCAACAGCAAGCGTGCTAGAGTTTGTCCATACTCTCATTTCCAAGTAGCACAACCTTACCTACTTGGACCGACGTGAGATCCTTATCGTGGCTACTCAGACAATTGGAATAAAGCATAAGACTATTTCTTGATTCTTTTCTATGCCTTAGGATCAATGACTTAAACTAATTAACTTGGACAAAATGGCTACAATAAGAACACAAATTAAAAGAGATGATGCAATAAGAAAAAAAATTAGTCAACATAGGAATCGAGTACAGTGTGACCTATTGAATATATGCAGTTAGACTAAGGGTAAAAGAAATAAAACATTCTGAAAAGAATACAAATAATGGGGTACAGGGGCTAACTTAAGAAACCAGTTGTATTGTTGACGTGAGATCCTTTTTTTTTTTAGCCTTATCATAGGCAGTATCCTCAATCACTAAAGCTGCTTTCTTCAGCCATATCGCATGCTTATAGGAGCCTCTCTCTTCAAAACTATAAAACACACTTCTTACTAGATCGTAATCAGCTCTCCGTCATTATCAAGTCCTGATAATGTGGTATCCCTTTTCAGAAATGTTAGGAGATTCTCTATCCTCTCGAGTAAACATCAATTGTCCATGACCCTCTGATTCCTTATTAACTTGGCAACGCCACGTTTCTTTATATCATATTTTTAGGTTATGACATAAATAGTAATTTGTTGTGTCAAAATTAAGTTATTTGTGTTTATTACTGACCCCATTCTATTAACAGATAATGTTATTTTCGGGTTTGAGTCTTGTCAAAATTGTCGCCCTAACTTTGAAAACTACAAAATGGCCAACAACAACGACTCATAAAGAAACACAAAATTTAGCCAAATATACAAAGGCTAAACCAGTTACCCCTCAATGATCCGTAAACTTCGATAGATAGCAAAAGGCCAATTGTGAAGGGCATATAAGAATCAAGAGGATAGAGGAGCTTATGGCTTATTGGCTGAGGACAGTAAAGATAATCAATATATATCTGTATAATAAAGTAGAGCTGAATTTAAATTTTGGAGACAAAGAGAGGTCCAGATCATTTTGAGGCAAAATATAAATGTATCCAACGGACAACGTAATCCCAACATAAAAGACGGTTCAGATAATCTCACAAATACTAATCCGACGATCGTAATTGAACTTAACTCTAACACTCTTATCTCTCATATAACTCTCTCTCTTATCTCTTAGACATTTAGAACGATTTGTCTTGAACTTTTTGCGGTTTAAATCATTTTCAAACTTTTGATCTAACGATCAAAACTCATCCAACAATTTCAACAGAACTCTAATTCCAAGACTCTCTTATCTCANATCTCTTAGACGTTTAGAACGATTTGTCTTGAACTTTTTGCGGTTTAAATCATTTTCAAACTTTTGATCTAACAATCAAAACTCATCCAACAATTTCAACAGAACTCTAATTCCAAGACTCTCTTATCTCATACGTCTTTGACTCCTCATTCCCTTACTCACACCTAATCTCCTCTCTCTATTTTTTCCCCTTCCCTTCTCCTACCGCTCTCCTCTCTTTTCCCTTTCCCCTCTCTCCAGACCTTCTCTTTTCTCTCTCGCTCAATCTACTCTCTCTACCCACTCTGATAACTCCTAGCGACAACAACTTTTATTTTGTATAGACGATCTCTCTCTCTGAACACTAACGGACCCAACTTCGACCTCATTGCCCCATCTACAGCCTCCATCAGATAAGTTTTTCTCCTTCCTTTCACATGGATTTACTTGAAGCATAAAGTAACCTTTAACATATTACTATAACTAAGAGTATTAGCTAAAATCGTTGAGATGTAATCTATAACCTTTCTTTTGAAGTGGCCTAATTTTTCTTTCATGGGCTTTATCTATTGTTGTTTTTATGGTGACGATGTGGATTTTTCTCTCTAGGGCCAGTGATCCTTCTTCGACTACTATAAACACACTTATTCCAATCGACATGCCCTCAACCCCTCTCTTTCCTCTTCGAATTTATATGTATTCTTTTTCATATTTGAACCGAAGATATTTAAACATGATTTCTTTGGGGTTGCTTGTAGTTGCGTGCATTGTCCCCTCTCACACAATGTAAATTGAAATATAGAGTCACCATTAGATAGATTTGCTAAGCTTTTCCCATTTGGCAAACCTGATGAATTAAATTAAAAAAAAATGCAAGAAAANATGCATTGTCCCCTCTCACACAATGTAAATTGAAATATAGAGTCACCATTAGATAGATTTGTTAAGCTTTTCCCATTTGGCAAACCTGATGAATTAAATTAAAAAAAAATGCAAGAAAATTTTGATTTCGGCATCAATTAATTGACATAAAAATAATTTCTGAATTTGCATGAAAATAAAGCACTATACTTTACTTACGATTAGCTGTGTAGGGGTTGTTTAGTGACTATAGATTGTGGAGTGACTTAAAGTCATTTGGGGAATATCATTCTGACTTTAATATCGTAGAAGAAAAAATTTGTGTTATTTCATAAGGATACATTGTCCCAAAGATTCTTGACACTTTTTTTGTCACCCACACATACACGCCTCATTGACATACACCCTCTTGAACCACAGCCACACACAGGCACACCCACCCAACACACAAACACGTACTTCATCACTAATACACACTGTGTTTGTTTGTTTGTTTTCTGGTGGTTGCCTCGCAACTATGTTTTTCAGTTGGTGAATTTATGAGTTGTGTTAGATTGCCACAGTTTTTTTTCTTTAGGTACCGTTCAATTAGTATGCACCTATTATAGATTAGTTTTTTGGTTGAGATACTTCTGGTACCTCCTTAATCTTTTTAGGCTCTATGATTCTTCAGGTACCATTCAGGTGTTTGGTTCATTTTCCCTTTTTGTGTGTATATTTTACCTTTCCTTTTTTGTTTTTCATGTTATCTTTGATTTTCAATGTTCAAATTAGATATAGATACCGGCACCCCCAAAGAACTCTACCTTTTCTCTCGAAATGAGAGCTCATCACCCTAGTTAGGGTTTTCTCTAAGGGATATCCTCATTGTCCTATGTTGCTTGACTTTCCCCTCTTTTTTGTTTCCCAAAGCGGTGAGACTCCTTGGAGATTTTTAGAAGGATTGAACACCTCGTTACCAACCACCATAATCTCTTCATCTTCTAAACCCTATCCATCTCCTTCTCTCACCATTAACAACTTCACTGGCCTTTTGTCTCCCTCATGTTTTTCTTACCAGTACCTTCCCCTATCCCCAAAGACAACTCAAACCCTAACCTCCCTGATCTCTATTTAAGTTTCACCTCATTTGCTCCAATACCCCCTCCATCCCTCTCCTAATTCATCACACCTCGATTCTTAGATTCTTTACTCACCACACTTCGATTCTCAATTTCTTGAGCATTACCCACCTTTTGATTTGCATTTTAGTAACCTAGCCCCTTTTTCGCTTATCACTCATCAGCATTTTACCATTTCGTATGTGATTGTAGCCATCTATATCCTCATCTTCTCTGATGAAAAAAGCTACTAAAGCCAAATTCTACTCTATTCATCACCCTCGTATTTGCCTTTACACAAATCCCTCCACTTTGAAGAATGTCAAGAAATACTATCTAGTGGGTTGTTTCTTTACAGACACAAACCTAAACAAGCAGGGTGTGTGTAATATTTTGCAGAGTTCATGGAAGACATCGAAAGACTTCTCAAGCACCTATTGGGAGAGAAACACTTACACGTTCATGTTTAAGGAGGAGGAAGACAGGGATAAAATTTTGAATGAAGGGCCATGTTCAGTCTCGGGAGCTTTGTTAGTGTTGAAGAAGCATCAACCACAGCGCATAATAATTGAATTTGAGTTCCAAATGGTAGAGTTTTGGGTGTAGGTTTGGGGGTTACCCTTGGGTATGATGACCAAGAACAATGCCTGGAGAATAGGCACGGTTGTTGGCGAACCAACCTAGTTAGAGGAGTTTGATGGTGAAGTCCAAATTCAAAGTAGTTTCTTGAGGGTTAAATACAGAATCAATCTGAATGACCCATTGAAGATGGGCTTCTTCTTGACTCGTGAAAATCAAGACGACATCTGGATTAATTTGAAATATGAGAGGCTCATTGATTTTTGCTACCAGTGTGGTCGAATTGGCCACTCTCAAAGCCAATGCAAGAATAAACACATCTGGGGCTCCAACAGTCAATTTGGTCCAGAGTTGCGAGCACAAAGTAGTCATTTAGCAGGATTTTTTAGGGACACCTGGTGCCTAAAGATGAGAGAGAACTTAGAAAGAAGAGAGAAACTCAAAGGAAAGGTGCAAATGATCGGAGAAGAAACTGAAATGGCGGTGAAAGAGGGCCCTGAAAGCAGTAAGGCTTTAACTACAAAAGCTCCTGACAACCATAACAAGTGCAGAGGGGATGCGTCGAGTCCCCAACGTATGTATATTGTACGAGGATCACAGTCTCAGATAAGTGGAACCCAAAACCACGTCCCACTCCTCTCAGTGGTCCCTTACTGTGGTGGGGACCAAGAATGGGATTTCAGTTTGCCCCTCTCTTCACCTGGATCGCATGATGATTCACAAATGTTTGTAGCCGTATAGAAAAGATCCTATTACGTATTGAGCCCACTGAGAATATGGAGGTCCAAGAGTCCAAAGGGAAGGAGATCCACATAATTTTAGATAGTAGTGCTGAGGAGAAGGGTGAAGATATGGAAGTCCACTTTCAAAATATGTCCTTAACAAGGACAGCCTAGGCAGACTTCTCTCAGCTGGAGGACTAGTCTATGGAAAGGAAAAAGAGCAAAGTAACCCCAAAAAATGGGCCAGGGGTTTTTCCACGAACTCTCCCCCAGTTGGGCTATCAAATGGACCTACATATGTCCCTCCCTAAATTGGGGGAGATGAAGGCAACCAGAAACCAGCCTAGAAGGAACGAAGCCAAGAAAAACAGGGGAGCAAACAGGAAAACCCATTCTGAGTTATACTTTTAATACATGGAGGAATGGGAGGAGCAACAACAACAAGCCCATGAGGAGAATGGAAATATGCATAGGCAGGGGGAAGGAAAAAATGACCTCAATCACTGCATGTCCCAATGGATCTCTCAGTCTCCCAATGCTGAATCAGATAAGAAGGTACCAGAAAGTCAATCAGATAAGGTGGTGGCGGCTAACCTTAAACATCCACATGGTCCATGTTAGTCCTCACATGGAACTGTCAAGGAGTGGGACAAGCCTGGATAGTCCAGATAATTGATTCCCATCGTCCCTCAATTTTCTTCTTAATGGAGACAAAGAACAAGTCGCCAAAGTTAGAATGATTGAGAAGATCTATAAATTTTCACAAAAGTGAGTACGTTGAACCAGTGGAACTTTCAGGTGGCTTGGCTCTGTGGTGGACAAAGGAGGTAAACCTTCAAGTGATCTCCAAGAATAAGCATATGATTGACATCAGCTGCAGCTACTATCAAGTACCAGGGGAGTGGAAGTGTTCCTTTATCTATGCAGATACAGTTTATGAGAAAAGGTAAAGGTTGTGGCAAAGTATTAAGGCAATGGCTAGTTCCATTTCAGGGGCATGGATGGTCGTTGGTGACTTCAATGTCATTGGCTCTTTGGATGAGAAAGAGGGAGGAACAGCTAGCAACTCCAAGAAGATGGAAGAACCACAACAGGTTATCTCGGATTGTAACTTTGTGGATACAAGTTTTAAAGGACCAAAATTCACATGGTCCAATAACAGACCTAGGGCTGCCAATGTTCAGGAACAACTAGATATTGTGTTAGTTAATATCGACCGGCTAACCCTCTTCCCAGCCACATAAGTGTTGCATGAAGCTACAGTGGGGTCAGATCACTGCCCAATCATCATCAATCTTGGACTGGAAAAAAGAAGAGTCCCTCATTATTTCAAGTTTGAGTACATGTGGTTGGAGGACTCAGACAACAAGGAGGTGGTGAAGGAAGCCTGGAACAGACAGGCCACAACCTCCACCATGAATGACACTGTCAATAGGCTGAGAAGATGCGGTTCCAGTCTTGTTGATTGGAGTAAACAGAAGTTTGGCAACAATAAGAAATTATTATAGGAGCTAAAGAATGAACTTGTCAATGTCTAAATGCGGACTCCATCAGAGGAAAACCTAAGGAAGGAAATGGAGTTATGCTCCCAACTAGATGGAATTATAAGCAGAGAAGAGAAATTTTTGTTGCAAAGATCTAAGATCAACTGGTTGAAAGAAAGAGACCATAATACCAGATTTTTTTCATCTATCTACTATCCAAAGGTGACAAGGATACTAGATCGTCAAGCTCATGAATGAAGATACAGAATGGGTGGAAAAGGGGGATGAGATTAGTGGCCTCATTGAGAATTACTTCCAAAAGCTATTTACCACAACTAGGGAGAGAGACTTTGATGAGACTTTGACTGTAGTGCAAAACAGGGTGACGGAGGAGATGAACTAGAACCTATTGATTCCCATTACTAACAAGGAAGTGTATGAGTCAGTAAGCCAATTGGTAGCCTTCAAAGCCCCCGGCCCAAATGGCTTCCCTAGGGTATTCTATCAGACCTTTTGGCACATCGTGGGACATGACGTAGTCAAGTTGGTGAGAAATTTTTTTGATGAAGGGTTATTATTGGAGGAGCTCAACTCAACTAATATTGTTCTTATACCAAAGGAAAATGCCCCAGAGGAATTATCACAATTCAGGCCCATTGCTCTTTGCAATTTTCTGTACAATGTTATCTCGAAGGTCTTGGCAAACAGTATGAAAGGGATCATAGGCCATATAATCTCTCCAAATCAAGCGGCTTTCATCCTGAATAGACAGATCCAGGATAGCATTATGATAGCAAATGAAGTCTTCCATCACTTGAAAGGCAAGAAAAAAGGAAGGGTGCCTGAAATAGCGATCAAAATGGATATCAGTAAAGTATATGACCGTGTTGAATGGGATTTCTTGGAAGCAACCATGCTAAAAATGGGATTCTTTTGCCGTTGGGTGAACCTTGTGATGCAATGTGTCAGAACTATGTCTCTCAAAGTGATTCTTAACGGTGAAAGAAAATGTGATATCAAACCTCAAAGGGGATCAGACAAGGTGACCCTATCTCCCCGTACCTCTTTTTCATTGTTGTTGATGTTCTTTCTCTAATGCTAAGCAAAGGCACTATAGATAGGAAGTTTATGGGAATAAAAGTAACGAGAACGAGTCCTGCTATTTCCCACCTATTTTTTTGCAGACGACTCACTGTTTTTCATCAAGGCAAAGGATGATGGGGTCAAGAAGCTTCTCAAAATTCTTCACAGATATTGTGTTGCATCAGGACAGAGTATTAATCACCAAAAATCAAGCATCATTTCTCTTCCAACACTTCATTAGAACAAAAAACCTGTTGGGAATGCAAAGNCAAGAAGCTTCTCAAAATTCTTCACAGATATTGTGTTGCATCAGGACAGAGTATTAATCACCAAAAATCTAGCATCATTTCTCTTCCAACACTTCATTAGAACAAAAAACCTGTTGGGAATGCAAAGCCTCCCACACAATGCAAAATATCTGGGGATCCCTACAGCATGGAACAACTTGAGGAAGGAAACCTTTGGATACATTCTGGAGAGTGTTATGAAGAAGTTACAAGGCAGGAGAAGCATCTTGCAATCACAAGCAGAAAATGAGATACTAATTAAGGCGGTTATTCAAGCCATTCCAAATTACATTATGTCAGTGGTGGAACTCCCAAAAAGGTTTTTTCATCAACTAAATGGATATATAAGGAAATTCTGGTGAAAAAAAAGGGAGGGAAGAAGTGGAATTTGCAGGAAGAGTTAGGATAGGATGGTGGAGCCAAAAGATATCAGAGGAATGGGTTTCAAAGAGTTCAATTTGTTTAATCAAGCCTTATTAGCTAAACAGTGCTTGAGGCTCCATAACCACCTAGATGTTGTCGAGGCAAAGTTTATCAAAGCCATCTACTTCCCAAATGAGAATTTTATGAAAGCCAAACAAGGGGCTAGACCCTCATGAATTTGGACTAGACTACTCCATGGGAGAAAGTTACTTGAAAGAGGTATAATGTGGCATATCAGAGATGGTAAGGAGGTCAACTTCTGGGATGACAAATGGATTCCTCAGTTAGCTAATTTGGGAGTGCAATCTCCAAGACCACAAGATTGCTTGATCAACCAAGTTGCTGATGTTATAAAAGAGAGACCATTAGAATGGAATGTCCAATCACTCCAGGATAATGTCTCTATGGATGAAATGAGAGCCATTCAGTCTATTCCAATCCCAATAAAAGGAGGTAGGGATAAGAGGATTTAGTGGCCTGATTATAAGGGCGAATACTCGGTGAAATCATGATACAAGCTGGGGACTGCTAGGGAATCCTTTTCCAGAGAGACAAGCTCCTCCTTTTCCCCCCATCCAAAGATGTGGTAGGCAATATGGAACATGAAGGAAGTGCCTAAGGTGAAACATTTTTGGTGGAAAGCATGCCATAATATACTAGCATCTCAAGAGAACCTCTATGAGAGGAAGTGTGCTACATTGCCTGAATGCAAAATCTATTTGCTTGCCCCAGAATTAATAGAACACTTATTATTTGAATGAGAATGGACCAAGAGAGTGTGGTTTGGAATGGAGATGGTTTTCAATGTGGAGCAGGCTGGTTTCATGTCTATTGCCCAATGAACCTCCTAGATTCTGGACGCAGTTAGAGAGCCTCAAAGGAGATATGAAGTATTGGGAATGATGGCGACAGTGAGATGGATCATATGGAAAGCAAGGAATCAGAAAATCTTCAACAATGAGACCCCTGATACTTGCAATGTGCTGAGAGTTAAAGGCTTACGGAACGAGCTTATCAACATGGAGGATATGCGAGGCAAAAGGAGTCAGTATAAGCCTATGGATAATGAGGAGACAATGCAACTGTTGAGTTCTGAGTTCTTTATTTGTTGTGATGGAGCTTTTAAATCTAAAACCAACGAAGCCTCTTGTGTTGTTCTCTTCTTAAACTCCAAGGGAGGTCTAATGGATGGTGCTTCAAAATCCTTTTTTGCCACTTCAAGCCTGTATGTAGAAGCAGAGGCGATCGGACATGCCTGTTTCTTGGTTAAAGCAAACTCATTGATGAATGCTACAATTGTAAATGACTACCTTAATGCCTTTAAGCTGATTGCCACAGAGAATGTTCCCCCATGGGAAATCAACATTGTAATGGATGACATTAGATGCTTGGCTAGATTACACAAGATTAGTTTTTTACACAAGCCTAGAACCAACTTAAAGGATGTTCATTGGGTGGCAACTGTTATGATGCATAACTCACTCCCGCGAGGATGGGTTAGGTCTCCACCCCTAGAGCTTAAGGCTTTTATTACAACTGATTGTAGTTCGAATTTTCCTACTTAATAAAATGATACGCACTATTTGCCTTGGATAAAAAAAATTAGACGTAGATACTACCCATTCTAGATTTTGATACACTATAGCTTGATTTGATAAATTTTACTGTAATAAATTACATTGTTTTTTGGTTTTGCTGGAAGGATTTTGATATTATTCAAGGGTCATGATTTTAGAGATAACTATGCCAATTTAAAAACAAAATAATTAGTCCATTTTGATTGAAATTTTTTCCCATTTTTTCTAATTGGTTATTTTTTTGTCATACAACAAAAACAATTGTTTGCGGTTTTTTTTTTGTTACATAGTGCTTTAAGACACGGACAATGTCTAGTATAAAATAAAGTAGGTAGAGTTTTAAATTTCAGATACAAAACACGGTTCAAATCATTTTAAGATAAAATAAAGGATCATTCAATAGACCACGCAATCTCAATATAAAAAACGGTTTAAATCATCTCAAATTTATTGATTCGACGAACAACAATGAGTCTTCAAATATTTTTTCTCGTCCATAAGATCATATTTCTAATTACTACCAATCCGCCTACTATTACTCTAATTTTTTCAAATAAAGCTCAATCTCTATCCCCGAATATATCCCTCAAATCTTTTTATTTCCCCTCCTAAATATTTGTTTCAAATTAAAATATACGGTTATGCCTTATTTTTTTCCATTGAACCTAATACACGGTTTTTTCCAAATTAAAACACGATTTTTAATTCTAATCTCTCTCAGTTGGACGTAGCTAGCGACCTCTCTCTCTCTCTCTCTCTACACTCCCTACAGAGATAGCCATGACTCAACCCACAACCGCCGAACTCACCGGTGATGATCACCTAACCCAGGTTAGCGCCTTTGTCTCTCTCCATATGTTTGTCGAAATTTTTCAGAGACTTAAGGGGCCTCTTATTCGACAAATTGACCCACTGTGATCTTCCAGTATGTGATACTCTTTGGTTCCTTGAAAATCACAAATATTCAAATATTGGTACTATCAAGGTATTGTTCAATTTCTGCATTTACTGTCAAGGTATATGTCCTTTTTGGTTCTTGTGTTGTTATCTTGATTCAAGAATTTTACTTGGTTTCCTCTAGAATGTATGATGGTAGTTTTACTAACTGCGATGAATTTTCTCAAAGAGCTTCAGAGCTTAGGCGGTTTTTTTTTTGGGGGTTTATAATCTATTTTAGTGCTATGGCTGTAAGAACACTACAATTGGTGCTTTAGGTGATTTTGATTTCTTCTAAACGGTAATGATTGCTTATTTTTTGTGTACATACTGATGGTTGGTTTGCTGCCTCATTACCATTAATTATGTCGGATATATTTTTGTTTTGAGAAACATATAACATCTCTTGAATTTTGCAGTTGTTGCCTAACTCTCCCTCTTTGCAAAGGTATGAAATGTTAAAAATAGTTAGTAATGTAAAAATATCCAAATTGGAAAATTGAAAGGGAGTGTAAGAGTTCAAAATAAGAAACACACCAAATTTTATAAATTTGGATGGTGAGAAGATTTGGAGGGAAGTTCTAAATATTTCAAATCAATGTGCCTAAATTAGACTTTAAATAAAATAATATTTAAATTCAAAAGATGGGCACTTGGGCACTTGGGACATCTTGGGCTTGAAACCTATTAATAATTTGTATTAATTAAGCAGTTAATTAACTGCTACATGTCTCTTAGCCCAAAGTTGTGTATCTTCTTTACATTTCTAAGGTATTATAAATACTTGTACAAATCCTTCAATAAAAATATACAAAAATGTTTTTCTATTCTGTTCTTGGAAGGATTTTAGAGTTTGCTATTTAAAATTCTATTTGGCTTTGTTAATCGTAGAGGAATTTACCACAAACCCAGCAGCAACTTAGTGGGGGTATAATTTTCTTAAGGAGAGTGAATACATGATCAAAGCCTTCTNTTATTTAAAATTTTATTTGGCTTTGTTAATCATAGAGGAATTTACCACAAACCCAGCAACAACTTAGTGGGGGTATAATTTTCTTAAGGAGAGTGAATACATGATCAAAGCCTTCTAATCTATTATAGTTATTTTGCTAACAATCTTAAGGATATTAAACAACAATGGAGGCTACTGGTTCGATTACTGGTTCGAATTCTGTTTTCAAGTTCAATCCCGAAGTGTTCAAGTTGGATCGTTTTGATGGAACGAACTTAACACGCTGGAAGGATAAATTATTTTTCTTGATTATTGAATTGGGTGTTGTGTATCTACTAAGTGGAAATCTGTCAACTATTCCTGAACCATCTGACAAAGAAGATGAAGAACTGTAGCAACCCGCAAGAAACGCATAGAGGATGAAGTTTGTTGCAGAGGCTATATTTTGAATTCACTGTCTGATCGATTGTATGATCTATGTCGTTCAATCAAATCCCCACAAGAAATTTGGAGTGTCCTAGAGAAGAAATATACATCTGTCAAGCAAGATACGGATATATTTCTCGGTATGAAATTTTTTGAATACAAAATGTTTGATAATAAATCTATCATGGAACAAGTACATGAATTGCTTGTCCTAGTATCTAGGCTCAAGAATTTTAAAATAGAAATGTCTGAACAACTTTAAGTGCCTACGGTAATTGCAAAATTGTCTACTACTTGGAACGATTATCAAAAGAAATTGTTACACATTTCTAAAGATTTCATCATAGACCAACTCATAAAGCATATCCAAATAGAAGAGGAAACTCGCAGTCGTGAGAATAAAAATGCTTCAGAGTTTGGTTCTAAAATAAAAAATATTGAGTCTAATACAAAAAAACTAGCAAAAACGGGTAATACTTCTGGAAATAAAAGGAAGCATGTTGAATCTTCAAGTAATAATTCTGTCAACTTTCAGAAGAACAAAACATGTTTTTTCTGTGGCAAGAATGGTCATTTCAAAAAAGAGTGCAGGTTCTATAAGAAATTGAAGACAGAGGCAAGCACTGGACAAAAGAAGGCCAATATTGTTGAACGACCTCCAAGTCCTTCTGAAATTATAGCTATGGTTGTTGGACTTAAAATCAGCATGATTACATAATGCAACTTTGCAACAACTAACAAGACTGCAGATTGGTGGTATGATTCTGGTGCAACAGTGCATGTTTGTAATGACAAAAATATGTTCAAGAACTATAAAGTTGCATCGAATGATGAAAGTGTTCTGATGGGGAATTATGATACTACCAAGGTGCATGAAAAAGGGACTGTTGAACTGTAATTTATCTCTAGAAAGAAACTAATCGTAATGAATGTATTTCATGTTCCTGATGTGAGAAAGAATCTGATATCTGCAAGTTTGATGTGCAAAAGAGCTTGAAGGTTGTCTTAGAGGCAGAAAAAATTATATTTTCTAATAATGGTGTCTTTGTTGGACAAGGGTATTCATGTGATGGCATGTTTAAGTTGAGCATTNAACACGCTGGAAGGATAAATTATTTTTCTTGATTATTGAATTGGGTGTTGTGTATCTACTAAGTGGAAATCTGTCAACTATTCCTGAACCATCTGACAAAGAAGATGAAGAACTGTAGCAACCCGCAAGAAACGCATAGAGGATGAAGTTTGTTGCAGAGGCTATATTTTGAATTCACTGTCTGATCGATTGTATGATCTATGTCGTTCAATCAAATCCCCACAAGAAATTTGGAGTGCCNAAATGCTCGTTTATCACATGTTAATTTTGGATCAATTAGGTATATGTCTAGGCATGGTTTAATTCCATATACAAATGAAAATTTTAAAAAATGTGAAATATGCATACAAACAAAAATGACTAAGAAACCTTTTTCAAATAATGAAAGAACAACTGAAACACTTAAACTTGTGCATTCTGATATATGTGAATTAAATTGTCATTTAATTATAGGAGGAAATATATTTTTTATTACTTTCATTGATGATCATTCTAGGTTTACTCATATTTATTTAATGAGAACTAAAAATCAAGCATTTAATATGTTTAAATGTTATAAAACCTTGGTTGAAAATCAATTGGAAAATAAAATTAAAATCCTACGAAGTGATCAAGGTGGTGAATATTTTTCAATTGAATTTACTATTTTTTGTGAATAAAATGGTTTGATTCATCAAATGAGTGCACCTTACACTCCACAACAAAATAGTTTGGCTGAAAGAAAGAATAGAACATTGGTAGATATGATTAATATTATGCTTATGCATGCTAAACTACCAACAAATCTATGGGGAGAAGCTCTATTAACAGCTTGTCATGTGCACAATAGGATACTCTCAAAGAAAACAAAAACTTCTTCATATGAAATATGGAAAGGAAGAATGTCAAACTTAAGCTATTTGAGAGTATAAGGTTGTATAAAAATGTTTCTCTATTCTGTTCTTGGGAGGATTTTAGAGTTTGCTATTTAAAATTTTATTTGGCTTTGTTAATTCTAGAGGAATTTGCCACAAACCCAATAGTAACATAGTGGAGGCATAATTTTCTTAAGGAGAGTAAATACATGATAAAAACCTTCTAATCTATTGTAGTTATTTTGTTAACATGAAAATGGTGAAAATCATTCAAAGAGTGTTGGGATAAAGTGGGATATTGAATCCTTTAGGTTCTCCGACCATTCACTCTTTATGCTTTTCGCAGCTAAATTTGGTTGATTGTTGAATTTGATTGATTATTTGATATAATTTTTGTTGAAATTGTTGTTGATGTTAAAATTGTTTGTTCATTATTTGATGTATATTTTCAAATTTGATGTCTTGTTCTTAACTATTGTTAAATTTTTAAATTATATTTAATAAAACAGTTAGATATTTAAAATTTTATCGCATATGTATTTTTCTCTCAAAACCATCCCATCACCCATTGTCTCATATGATTAATTTGTAATTTAATATAATTTTTATTTCAAACATTATTCATAAACGATAGTATATACATGCTGAAAAATTTTATCGGATTATGTATTTTTGTCGATATTTTTTAAATGATGTAATCAAATAAATAAAGGAAAGAAAAATTATTAATATAGTGGGATCGATTTTTTACATGCTCAAATTTTATATCTCATTCAGGCTATGACTAATATATCTATATAATAAAACATATAGTACTTTGAATTTTTATCTACTACATATTTTCTTTCTTAAAAATATTACATTACTTATTTTAATCACATGTTTAATCATTTAATATTTGATTAATTTATAATTTAACATAATTTTTATTTTAAATATTATTTATATACGATAATATACACATGTTAAAAAAATTTAATATAATTGAGTCAATTTTTTGGACGCTGGTGTAAATATTGCACCTTTGGTCAACCTCAGACCAAAGCAACAGCACTGAAAGAAGCTGTGTGGAGGTCCACAGAATTGAGCTTTCCTAAAGTGATTATGGTATCAGATATGCAAAAGTCGGTTAATGTGCTGCAGCAAGAAATCAGCAAACTAGCTTGGGAAGTTCAAGGCATCTTGCTACTAGACATGCGCAAAGATGCTTCCAGACGAGGATTAGATTTCAAGCTTCAGTTCGTTAGAAAGACGTGCGAAGCAAATTGCTCAATGGCTGGATAGGCAGCGTTTCAATCATAATGTACAAATTGCACTTTGATCCTCTCATCCATGACCTTATCTCACATTATCCCCTAAAAAATCACATTTTTCACACTGCACCCCAAATTATAGTTAATTACTTCACATTGCACCTCAAACTATTTAGACATTAGAAACAGGGCAGCTTAACAGTGTTGTCAAAAAAAACTTGGGCTTTAGACCCTATTTTTAAAGAAGGCCCCAAATTTTTAGAATAGTCTATGTAAAAAAATTATATTCATAAATATTTAAGCCTTACAAAAAAGTGCATCTCCAAGTCAACTCTCCAAAATAGTTAGTTAAAATATATTTAAATATTACATTCTCTATTTTAATCAGTCACTTTTACAAATTTACTCCAACAATACTCTTTATTTTAGTTAATTACTTCACTCAATTTTTATTAACTTCCAATAATTTAAAAGACATACAACATATATAGAGAGAGAAAAAGATAGATAAAGAATTTAGAGAGGCTAAAGCCATTTGGGTGAAATGAGAAATAGATAGTGGGTTGAAGAATATTTNCTTACAAATTTACTCCAACAATACTCTTTATTTTAGTTAATTACTTCACTCAATTTTCATTAACTTCCAATAATTTAAAAGACATACAACATATATAGAGAGAGAAAAAGATAGATAAAGAATTTAGAGAGGCTAAAGCCATTTGGGTGAAATGAGAAATAGATAGTGGGTTGAAGAATATTTTTTGTGTTTAACTATCTAAAATAGCGAAAAGAAAGGAAATGAAGATTGGGTTGGAAATCCTCTTATAAAAACACAAGTCCAATCAAAAAAAATTTAATGCCTCNAATAGTGGGTTGAAGAATATTTTTTGTGTTTAACTATCTAAAATAGCGAAAAGAAAGGAAATAAAGACTGGGTTGGAAATCCTCTTATAAAAACACAAGTCCAATCAAAAAAAATTTAATGCCTCATTTTAAAGAAGACCTCATAATTTATAAGTGTGCAATAATAATCCAAACAAAAAATTTAAATTCAGTTAGAAGATATTGTATTCATTACAATTTGATCTCTTGTTTGATTTTTTAATTTTATTTCAATAGATAGTCTAATTGTGTACTAATTATGACTTTTTAAGAAAAAATTATATTTATATTTTTTTATTTTATTTCAATAAATGACATAATAAAATATAAATTTTGGTTGTAAGATTTATGTTCTATTATGAATGACGTAAATCCCTTATTTAATTTTTTAATGTTATTCCAATAAGTAATATAATAATTACGATTTTTAAGAAAAAAATGATTTTTTATTTTAATAAATAATACAATAGAATATGAATTTGATTGTAAAATTTAAAATATTTTATATTTTATATTTAATTGAAGTATTTTTTGTCTAAATATAATATTTTAAATTTAAGGGGTCTAAGTATTATACGCCTATAATTTTTAAGGGACTTAAGTGTAATTTACTATCAAATATCCTAATAGACATTAACGATAAGAGTCTAAGTGTTATGTTCGTATAAACTTCAGGAGTATGTGTTTAATATTTTATGTTAAATGTTTGAGTGATTAAGTGATAAACCTCAATAGTTTAGACGTAATTCTCCCTAAAATATAAGATAATATTTTTTTCTTCTTGATAAGTCATGTATTATCCACTTAAATTCAGAGTTCGTGATCCACTAAAAAAATGAAGAAAAAACCCATTTTCAATTAAAACTACATTCACGGCCAAAAAAAATAAATAAACAAATAAAACTACATTTTGTACAATTGAATTTGATCACGGGTGTGCGCGGTGCGCCCCTCACCACAGAGACCTTTCATTCAATTTCCCGTGACTGGCGCATGAATCATTTTATATGCGACATGTCACCATTCTCAAATTTGTTAATATAAACATAAATATATTGAATTAGGCCAAATGCCTATAATTCAATTTAAACACAGCTAAATTGATTGACTATTACTGTATGAAGAAAATATTATTTTCTTATATTTTTATTTTTTAATTTAATAGCGAATGAATTGCCATATAATTAAAATGATTTTAGACTTGATTTTACTTAGATATGAATAAAGTAGATTTTTAATTTATGATAGGCATATGTACAATGAATTTGGACTAGAAACATAGATCCATGTTGAATTTTTAAATTTTTTGAATTATATATGTCAATTTGACTACAACTAGATTAAAACAATATTTAAATATAACACAAATAAAAATTAATATAATTAAAAATGACACGGCTAGGCACTATACAATTACTGGCCCTCGCCTCCTTTTACCTCACCCCCATCGACTTCATTGCAAGCAATCCAGCCAGCCATGGCTGTACTTTCGCTTTCAGATAAGAAAGCAATGCCAAATGTTCAATTCACAAGAAATCAGCCATTAAAATATTGAACCACTTCATGATGAAGTGTCTTTTTTATTTTTGATCTAGATCTAGTTTTTTTTCCGAATAAATTCAAGATGTAATTCACATAATAACAAAGACCAATTGCAAATTTACATATTTTTAGTTCGAATTTTAGTAATTTTTGAGGTCAGGTCATGAAATTTTTTTTTTTATAAATATTTTAATTTTGACGTAAATAACCTATCTTTGATCGGGTGAAGAGATTTGTTTAAATGACCATTAAAAAAAAAAGAACTACAATAAATAACAAATGGTAAATCTAAACCGTTAATCCGGAATTTAAAGTGTGTCGGTCGGATTGAATATGCATATGCCTTAAAAAGTCCAATCTCTCCCCAATGACACCAAAAGATATTAGGCCAATCAACCAATAAAGTTTGGAATTGACTTTTTTGATCTGAAATAATAAATGAAATGGGTGTGATGGTCGGTGATCTTTTTTTAGACTTCTGCAGTTTTCACTTAATATTTCTTTTCAAATTGATAATAAAAGAAGAAAATCTAGGAATGATATTCCTTTGGGACGGGCGTTTGGGAGTTCAATTCGACGTTAATCCAAATTATAAAATCCACTACTTGAACTCAATCTTGAACTTAATTACCCTACATACTTAGATGTTTTTTTTAAATGAAAGTTGATATTCAATTACATAACTCAAATTAAAATTTTAATTCAGTTCAAATTATATTTTAGGGTCACATAACTTTTCTAAGATTTGGATTGATCTTGAAATAGTGCATTAAGAATGAGTTCAAATTGGGTCTCAAAAATCCAAGACCCTTATTAATTTCTCCTTGTATTTAATTCGATTTAATTTTTTTTTACCTAAATCCAACCAAATGTTAAAACTATTTGCTCAAATATTTAGAACTTTGTGTTCAGCCCGAGTTGAGTTTTGTTAAATTTGTCCAAATTAACCCTAATTCCTTGCTATTGCATCGGTGTAGGTTTACCTACAATCTGTTAGGCACCACACTCAAACTCTAGAAAAAAGTTATAGGTTGGTTGAGCATCTTCTTCTAGACTTAAAAAATTACAAGTTAAAATATAGCCATTTTCCTCCCCTCCCCCCCCCCCCTCCTCCTCTTTTTTTAATGGGTGTCTTTTTTTTTGCTTATTAAAAAAAATGGTAGAGGTAAGAGAGAACGTCTATTACTCCTTTCGAAAACTAACTTAGTTAGAGTAGTGTAATGGTCAACCATCAAATTTCAATATAAATTTAAACATTCGAACCTCTAATCGCAGTATGAGAAATTTAATTGTGTCTTTTTTATTGTGAGATTTGTAATGTGAATAATGGTAACTTTTTGTGAAAAGAGGCTTATTAGAAGTTTGCCAATTTTCTTGTAATTCAATTTTGACCTCTCAACTATTCAGAGATTCAGTGTACTATGAAAAACATTTGAAACTATCAATTCATAATCTCGGATATAATTCTTTATTTTTTTTATGTATAGCGATAAATAACTATTATGATGAAATATAAACTATTGCATTGAACTTTATTATAAATACATAACATAGGACAAAATACTAACTGAAAAGTAAAATTCGAAAAAAATGGCACAGTATAAAGTAAAAAACCTAAAGAGGTATAAGATAATCTTGTTAAGAATTATCATATTAATTAAAAAACCAATTAAATATTTTCCAAAAGCTGAAAAATATCAAATATTGTTGTAGCATCTACTTAAATGCAACAAGTACTCGAATCCAAGTCAACTCAGAGCATCTACAACTTTAACTCAAATTTTTATTAAAATTTCAGTCAATATTTGAGTTCTAAGTTTGATTTAATACAAAACAATCCAATGATCAAACTCAATTTTTAAGAAAAAAGAGAAACTCAAATTTAAAGGGTACAAATTAAGATTTTAATGAATGAGGAAATATGACAATCAAATTTTTTAAAATTTGAGTTTTTTTTAATTTGAATAAAAATTTTGAGTCTTTTTTTATTTTGTATGAGTTTGAATAAATAATTAAGACTTATTTTTCATTTATTTTTACTTAATTTTAAATTTTAATAAAGTAAGAGTTTCTCTATCTCTTTTGGTGGTTTTTTTTGGCGGTTTCGTTGTCTGAAATAATAAGATCTTTGTAGCTAATTTCATGTGTTGTTTTTTTGTGACAAACAGGAGTTGACAATACAACTAATCTTAGCTTCCATTGTTGAGAAGATAAACTTTACTACAAAAAAAAAAAAAAAGACAAAACAAACTTGTCTTACCAAAAACAGTGTTTTGCAGAAGTTAATTCACTCATGCATACAAACACTAAAATATCTGCAAAAAAAATTCTCTCTCTCTCTCTCTCTCTCTCTCTTCCCCTCTCTGGCAAAGCCATCAGCCATCAGCCATCAGCCATCAGCCATCAGCCATGGACTCTCTCTCATCAAACTCAGCAACCCAAAAAAGCAATGGAGACTAACACAATTAACTCACATTTCTATTCCCAATGGGAAAGGTAGAGGAAGGGCAGGCTCTACCCACAACTGTTGATTCTCAGAACACAAACCGAAATGCAGAGAACCGGTGTAGAGTTGGTGGGTGGATCAAGTTCAGATGTGTCTTGGCTCTGGTGCTTGGCTGTGCAGTCTTGCTCTCAGCTATCTTTTGGTTGCCACCATTTCTTCACTACGGAGATGAGAGGGATCTGGATCTGGACTCACAGTTTGGAGGTGGGATCTTCTCTTTTAATCCCTTTTTTTTGGTTCTTTTGGTTTCTGGGTGTCAACATTGTCTAGTTAAAACAGATCTATATATTTACTTATATGCTTGTATGTCTTTATCTGTGTATTTGAATTCTGAGCTAAGGGTTGTTTCTGACGATTGGAGTTAATTTGGATGATTGAATGATTTGAATTTTCTGTCAATGGAAGTACTTATTGCCAATGTAACATAAGCAACTGGAACATTGTAATAATGGGTTTGTTATGCTTGGGAAATATAATTCAATCTTGTTTGTTTCTGAATATGTGTATTCATGTGAAGTTTGAAAATTTGCTAGCAATTATGGTCTATATTTACTATATATATATTTATCTGGACTGTTACTCTATTTTTAGGCATGAATTTCAACAGGAAGTTGCTTTGCACTTATATTTCAAGGTTAGATGGTCCCAAATTGGGATAGTAGTATACTTTTGAGAAAGCTTGTGATTTTTCCTCTTGAAGGTTGTCTGGTTTAATTTCATTTTGGGGTGCGATATCTATATTTCGTTTTCCAGTTTCCATGTTAATTTTATGATTTCATTGATCTCCAGTTTTTCCAGTCTGATCCTATAAATATGTACGGACGGCTCTTTTATGGCATTTTGACTTTCTCCATTTGGATTGTGTTACTAGAATTAAATGCCTAGTTCAGGTACACAGGATCCCTTTACTCTTGACAGACAAAAATATATGATAACGCTGGGGATAAATCAGTATATGGATCGGCAGACTTTGGTTGCCCTGGTCAAAAGCTGGGAAGAAAGCATGTGCGTATTAAAAGCAGGGGTATACTCATCAAAAAAAATTGAAAGCACTAGAATAGTTAATTATTGGCTTGCTTTGGTATCTAGATTGGCAATTTTTGAAGGGCTAGGTTGCTTGGATTGGTATAAGATAAGGAGGGTTCTAGAAGTACTAAGAGATCGTCTCAGACATACCTGTTTGTTTATATATACTAAAATTTTCATATGCAAGATGTAGCTGCTTATAGATTTCCTGGTTTTTATTGTTTAAAAGAGTTGATTTTTTGCTTAAAGACATGTTTCATAGCATATACAATCTATTACAGCTGAATTTTGGTGGATTTTATGCTTGGATGACTCACATTCAGCTTCTGTTAATGTTGATTTGTTTGCCTTCTTATCTTCCATAGTCCCTCCCAATTTTTTTTGGATGTGGAGAATTATGGTGGTAGGTTCCTGAAACTGATATAGAAAAATTACTTGAAAGATTTGCCATGATATGGAGTTGGTCGTAGCAAAGTGATGTCTCGACTATGCAGCAAAATATGTGGTATATGATAAGAAGCAAAATATCCTTATATTTTTGTTTTGTCTCTCCTATTCTATTTTTTTTCTCTATTTCTTTAATTGGGAAGGTTGGAGCCTAATTGTGTGTAGCTTCTTAATTGACGTGGAGTATTGTGGATTAATAATCGTAATTTCTTGTGATTGACTCCTAATGTGAAAGAATAGACCTTTAGAGGTGAAATGTATGAGGCACACACAGTACCATTCCTGTGTCTGCTGATTCTTCTAACTTGTGTGGACTTGCCTCTGCTTTTTTGCCCATCGTAGGGTGCATGATTTGACTTTATGGTGCTATTGCTTTATTTGAGTGATTTGCTTTATCTTATGCTCCTATTGTTCTTTATACAAATAGTAATATTTTTGAATTGATTTACATTATTTGTGATTTACAGTTCTAATGCCTATAAGGTCTACATGAATTAACAAATTTCTATACAAATTAGCATAAGTTTCTATCTTTTGGTTTCAAATCTAGTTGTTGAATATCGTGAACAATTGTCAAGTTAATTCCTCCAGGTCATGATATAGTAGCAGCTTTCTCGGTTGAGAAGCCAGTTTCTTTTGTAGAAGACAATATTTTGCAGCTCAAGGAGGATATTTTTGATGAAATTGGCATTTCATCGACTAAAGTACTCTCTCTCTCTCATTTTTTCTAGGTTGAGTATATTCTTGCTTTTTTCCTCTTCTTACATAATTATTTGTTTATGACAGGTGGAAATCATTGCCCTAGAAACTTCAGCTGGATCAAACATAACAAAGGTTGTATTCGCATTTGATTCAGATGTGAAAAATTTGAGGGTCTCTCCAACTGCCCAAAGTTTAATCGGGGCCTCTTTGGTATCTCTGG
This sequence comes from Ilex paraguariensis, assembly GCA_963454935.2. Classification (NCBI taxonomy): domain Eukaryota; kingdom Viridiplantae; phylum Streptophyta; class Magnoliopsida; order Aquifoliales; family Aquifoliaceae; genus Ilex; species Ilex paraguariensis. The sequence goes on from CAUOFW020005502.1 coordinate 961,421, forward strand.
TTATACATCAGTCATCTCTCCGCTTGACTGCATCTTTATTTGGGGATCCTTTCTCATTTGAGGTGCTCAAATTCACAGGAGGCATTACAGTTAGTCCTCTACAGAGCGCATTTCTCATGCAAAAAGTGCAGATCCTTTTCAACTTTACCTTGAATTTCTCTATTGATCAAATTCAAATCAATTTCTATGAACTGACGAGCCAGCTGAAGTCAGGGTTACGGCTTTCTCCATATGAGGTTTGGCAATGATATCTGTTATTGTGATATATGATGGTTGTTTGTTTTTAGACAAGTTGGTGCTTTAATATGGTGTCACAATAGGAGGTCATACTTTTGAAGCTCGATGCTACCCTCATATAATTATAATACTTCCACATGTTTGTCCCAAAATTGGGTCAGTACGTGAAGGGCTTGTTGAATTTTAAAATACCTATGTTATATAATACTCTCTAAAAGTTTAAGCTTTCCAAGAAGTTTGTGGATAAATGAGCATTTTCATAAACTGCCAAACACATTTAAAAACTTAAACTGTTAGAGAGAATGCAACTTAATATACTTAATACTTCCTCTCATGTGCAGGCCAAATATTGGGCCAAGCACATGCAAGTTTGTTAAGCAGGAAGGATATGGTGGATAGTGTCCACCATAAGACTACTAATTATTGTTGTTTGTCACTAACTTCTTCCATTATTTGCCGGAGATTCTTCTACAACTGTAGTGGTTGCCGAGTTTTAATCTGCTAGTTTTTCAAATTTTATATGCATTGTGTAAGAGCATGTGTGGGTGTGTGTTATGTATTGTAGTTTTTGACAATGAGGGGGTTGTGAAAATTTTGGGAAAAGATGCATTTATTCTTCATTGTTAGACAACGTGGAATTTTCCATTTCTTTTGAAATTCTCTATCTGCTGGGTCTGAAGATAGATACTTTTAACTAGAGTAGTTGATTATGTAAGTAGTTTTCAATTATTAAAAAATTCTTAAGTTCATTCACTATGTGTGTACAGCATTTTAATAACAATCAAAACACTTTGCTACTTTTTTCTGGAATGCAGAACTTGTATATTAGCTTGACGAATTTAGAAGGCTCAACAGTGGCACTTCCCACTATTGTTCAGTCACAAGTTCTTTTGGCAGTTGGGATTAGTCCTTCAATGTTAAGGTTAAAGCAGTTGGCTCAAACCATCACCAATTCCAATAAAAAAAACCTTGGCCTCAATAACAGCGTGTTCGGTAAAGTTAAACAAGTTCGTCTTTCATCTATACTGAAACACTCCCTCGGTGGCAATGGTAGTGGAACATCAGGGTCGCCTTCTCCAGCTCCTCTGCCGCATCGTCACCACCATCAGCATCATCACCACCACCATCATGACCATGAAACCCATCTTGCTCCCTCAATTCCACCTGCACCCAGGAGTGGGAAGAGTGGACCCATGACAGAGAGAGGTTCACCTGCATCTTCACCAATGCCTGCACCTGCACCTGCATCTGAGCAGAGTCATGAGGCAAAACCTCCTGCTTGCCATTTTGGGTATAGAAAGAGGTCCCCGAGGAAGGAAAATAGGCATTCTCATCCTGTTTCTCCTGTTGCACCAACAGTTTCTCCCTCGCCACAGCAGCAAGTAAATCCGCCAGAACCTGCTCCACATCTAATTCCTGCATCAAGTCCATTACCGAATGTAGTTTTTGCTCATGTTCAGCCTCCATCAAAGGGTGAATTTGATGCAGAGCCTCCTTATATAACAGCTCCAGTTTCACCTTCACCATCTCCATGTGAGTACATATATAACAATATTAGTTGTGGTTTATATTTATACTGATTGGATCTGAAGCAAATAATTGTTGTGGGTTCTTTGTCAACTTCTGTCATTTATAAATCTACACTGACATTTAATGGAATTTTCCCTAGAATGGAAATTCTTTCATTTTTTTTCCCTTTCCATATCTAGTGAAGTACTTCCTTAAAAATCATTCACAAAGTTGTATTTTCTTTTTTTGGGTTGATCTGATGCATCATTATGTGGATTTTGCAGCTTCTGCAGGTCTTTCTTCTTCTGACTTGTGGGCTCTTCCACTATTTCTAGTTCTGGTGTTGCGTCAATAGCAGCAGGAAATGAGAAGCAATATGTTATACTGCCAAAATCACTTCTTCCGCTTATCACAGAAATACATGTGTTGCTTTATCCAAATTAACAGAGCAAAGTGGAACAGCTTTGCAATTGGAAGCAATGCAGGAAGAGTGTGCTTCACCATCGAGTGCATATATGTTGTTTTGTGCGTGTAAATATTCGATTAAATGTGCAGAGGGCAAATGCATTTTCAGGTCAAAGTCACAGAGTTGACAGGCCCTTAATGACATGAATTGCCGCTGTTCTGTGTATGATTTCTCTTCTGCGCAAATGTAAGGAGGGAAACCCAACGAATGTATCACATTGCCTTTTTGTTCCAAATCCATTTCCTTTTTGTTCGAAATCCATTTCAAGCCCTTTGGGTATGATTTTTAACCATAAAAGCATTGTTCTTCATTTTCTATTTGGTTGTGTTGACTACTTCTAAATCACTGGTTTGCTTAGAGAACTTAGGTTTTCATAATGAGATCAAGCTTGAAGAACCTATCACTACATGCTTGTTACTGAGCATGGCTTAGAATGTGGCTCAGTTTAGAACAGAGTACAATTAGGGAAGTTTTAAAAAAAAATCATGAGCTGCTGATTCTGTATAACTATCTTCCAGATTTCTGTTGATATGTGTCTTTAAACTATATGGTACTCAAAACAGGGAAGTATAAAAAATGAATGGTAGTATGGGATTAATAAAAATTTGTTAGCCCCTCTCTCTCTTTCTCAAATTTTTTGTTGAACGGTCTATCTCTTAAGATAGGGAAGTAGAAAAAATGAATGGTATCAAGGGATTAATAAAAAAATATCAGCCTCTTTCTCTCAGACACATTTTTTTTTTATCTATTTTTGTTTGTTAAAATGGGGTTGGTGCAGGCGTTTGTTCGTTGTGTTCCATCAGGACGATGGTGGTGTTGTATTTTGAGGGTCAGATAGCACAATCATTTGGTAGATGGCCATTTCTTGCTATTTGACAGCAGACCCTTGAAATGGTCAGAAATGGGAATAAGACCTGTATGTGAAAAGTTGATGATTCTGATTGGAATAATCTAGGAGTTGGTAAGAGAACAAATAAGAAAATGCTAAAGAGAGAGAGTAACAATGACATATTGCTATAACCTCCATTTTAGACAACTATTAGGTTTAACGATTTCTGAAATTCTTTACCAGTTGTTGATGTTGAAAGTAAAATCATGTCGGTTGATTTTATTTAGTAAGAAAGAAAGGAAAGAGGGGGGGGGGGGGGGGGGGGGGGGGGGGGGGGGGGGGGCTAGAAGCAGCCCACCAAAAAATATAAGAGTGTGCCAAACGACATCCAAGAGGATGTTGAGCTTTGTTTATTTCCTTTGGGGAAAATCAGAGGATTCTGAGCTATTAACCAAGGCTGACAAATGCATCCTACCACGGACAGATAGATGGACCTTTAACTTTTCCTTATGACAATTCAAAGACAATATAGTTCAAAACACTAATGTATGTATGTTTGTATGACAGACTATACTTCAATACTGCAAGTGCAAATTTCAGGTCAAGCCACGTGCCACGATTGCCTCAGAGTTGGAGCATGACTGTCCTTACTCTCAACTTTGCCAAAATGCACTCCTCATGCTCTTAATTGACAACAGGGGCTTAAAACCCTTTCAGACCATGTCAGCATCTCAAGACCTCCACAATAAAACTTATATCTACCATGTTCCAACATGCAGATCAAACCTTGGATCCCAATGAAGAGAACGCAGAGCCAATTGGGTAACAAAAAAGCTAATTCCAACTTAGGCAAATAGTTTATTTTTCCTTTGAACAATTGTTTCAGCCAATCAAATGTTGAAAATTGATGGCACACACCTGTAAGATCGAGAATGAGATCTGGAGGGGCGAGCAGTCACTTTAGGACTCTCTGATCTGCGGCGTGCATACTCCTCATCATGAGCACTCCGGCCATTTTCACTCGGACTTGGGGACTTGCTCAACTGGTGCTTTCTATCATCATTTGGAGGAGGGGATCTAGACATGGATTTAGATCGCCTTGAAGACCTTTGGTTTCTCTCACTGCGTGGAGAGACCGATCTGGAAATAGATCTAGATCGGTGTGGAGAGTAGTTGTCATCCCTTGCTCTGCGGTCCCTGTCTCAGTAAAAAGGAAAAACAAAAATATTACACAACCTAGTTACAGACACTGCAAAAATCAGATCATCCTGAAATATTTGGATAAATCTAAAATAGAAATAAAGCGTGCGACTAGAAGAATCTGTATTCTCACAAGGAGCCCTACTACAAACTTCACAAGACACTATAATTAAAATTCCTGAAAACACCAATTCATAGAAACTAAAACCCAGTAATTTGATTCAGGATAAGAAAATTTTCAAC